>JAYEPQ010000012.1:19775490-20164413 GCA_036321105.1 Dracaena cambodiana | reverse complement strand
AGGCATAGGTGCGACACATTTTTTTTTAATTTTTTTAAATAATTATTTTGATTAATAAGTTAGTTTATTAAGTTAGTTAACTTAATTTAATAAATTTAGTTAGATCTAACAAGTTAGAAATATAGTAAAAATAAAATTTTATTATATAAAATCTCATTATATTAACAAAATTACTCTATAAATTTTTTTAGAAATTATACAAAGTCTGAAGAGAGGGGAGAGGAGCCAATTGTCACTCTCAACTTATTTTTAGTATTTTTTCCAAGAGATTTATGAGTTTTAAAATAATTATATGAAAAAAATTACAAATATAGATTCGAATAAAAGGATTACAATGGTAAAGTGGAAAAAAAATGAAGACTAAATAGGGTATAAATTTTCAGTTTTCATTCTTTCTCGGGTGACTTTTCTTACTCCACTTCGTTAGATAGTCCTTATTCCCTTTGTTCAGCATCGAGCCAGTTCTTCAAGCAAATACGCATCTCCAATGTGTTTGCTGTCATTGAGCATCTCTATTTCGTTAGCACTCTACCATCTGCACTAAAAGTAGACTTCAATGTTACTGTGGACACCAGAGGGTTAGTAGACCATGAAGCATATTGAAAAATATGACATGTTTTTTCCTGTGATTTTCACCATGTTAAAATATCAAAATCTTCATAACGGTTAGGGAATAAGTCATCTGTGTTGGCCATTTTTAAATAATAATGAAGTTTATTAAAAGAAATATTAGATTGCCAATTTTTTCGATGAAATACGGATGACATTATTGCTTATGTTATTTTCTTTAACATCAAATCCTTTTCTATTGTACTTGTTTTCTGCATAAATTTTCCCTTTCATTAGACCACATTCCATTGATCTATAATTTAAAGAAGGCTAGAATAGAAAAAAAAAAAAATGGATAACCATGAATTTCACCCACTTTAGCAATATGTGATCGTGAACTTTACTCAGTTAGGTAATAAGCTCTCAACAATATAAAAGATAACATTTGCCAAATTGTTCATTCACCATAAATAAATCTTCATGTTAATTTTTCTAATGAAGACCATGTGGTTTTTCTCTCCAAAAAAAAAAAAAAAAAATCCTTGTGGTTTCACATAACAATGTAGAGTTTTGCTTGCCCCTTTTCTGTATATTTGCATTTCCTTTTTGCCTCTTCACATATTTACGCTATGTTTGATTTGATAAAAAATGCAAGAAAGAAAAAATTATTGGAAAATTAAAAAGAAAATATATGAAGAAAAACAATAAATTAAAAATAAAAAATAAAAAGGAAAATAATAAGTTAAAAGGAAAATTAAAAAGAAAATATAAGAAGAAAAATAATTCATTAAAAATAAAATTTAGAATTTTGAAAAAAAAAAGAAGTCTTTATTGGAAACTTCCTCTTTTCTTCTATCATGGTTCCATGTGGTAGTAATGCCAAATGACATTTTTCCCATTTTCTCTTGTTTAGGAAGGGAAAAAGAGGGAAGTTTGAGCTTTATTTTTCTATTAGTTCCTTCCCTCTTTCTTTCCTTCAAATTTTTCCTCAACAAAACAATAGAAAGTAACTTTCTTTTCTATTTTTATTTTCTTTTTTTCTTTCCACTTTATCTCAAACCAAACGGGGTCTTAGCCATCCGCTCCTTATCATTTTCTCTATATTTCGGTTCCCGTGCTTCACATAGACACACATATCTTTAGAGCCTGATCTTAATCATAGACTTGTAAGATTATTGGATTTTATTAGTCAGTTCAATAGCAGCAGGAAGAATATATAATAAAAGTACATGATGAAGTTGACAAAGTAGAGGTGTGATTTTTACGTTCATATTTGCATTTTAAGATGCTAGTGAGGAGATTTGATCTTGTAAAATTAAGTCGGTGGGTGAAAAAAAAATATTTGTCTTTTTAATGGGGGCATGGTAATTTGTATTACAAAACAAATAAATAATTTGGTAGTTTTCTAAGGTTGTGTTTGGTTAGAAAGAGAATGGAAAAGAGAAAAAGAAAGAGAAAGGAAAAGAGAAAAGAAAAGAAAATAAGATAGAAATTGATTTTTATTTTATATTTGATTAGTAAGAAAACATTTTCTTTTCTTTTAAATTTTCTTTCAAACCAAAGAATAGAAAATATTTTCTTTTCTTTTCCTTCATTTTCTCTCAAACCAAACAGAGCCTAAGAAAAAAACATGTCGAAGATTCTACATTGAGTAGGAGGATAAAAGAGTCTATTTACTAGTTCTTTTTTTGACACGAGCTATGCAAATTAGCAGGACTGTGTTTTTTAATATATATATATATATATATATATATATATATATATATATATATATATATATATATATATATATATATATATATATATATATATAATGATAACATTGGACTAAACGGATTATTCAAAAGTAACAAATATGAGCCATACATAACCTCTAATACACTTACAAATTATCCAAAGATACATAACTAAGAGAGCATGTTTGTTTACTCAAAAGTAATATTTGAAGTCTCCAAGGTAACTCTTATTAATGTTGTAATTATGTTTGTTTTATTTGGTTGAGGTCTTCTGAGGAATTCGTAGAACTTCACAGAATCCCATGTGACAAGTCGACGACTTTGAATTTTGTATTGGAAGAGAAAGGTAAACGATAATATGAAACGCATGAGTTCAAATTATGTTTAGACTGAAAGAAATTTTGCATTTGCTTTTTCTATGAATAAATAAGTTATAAGTAATGCAACTATAAATCTCATGGAGAGTTAATACTGACACAGGATGAACGCTAGCGGTTAAAAAGTGGGGAAAAACCCACTTTCATGACACGTAATTTGTCACATGTGTTTTTAATATTATACATTTCGTTCATTTTTCTATATAAAAGAATTTTCACATCTAACAAGCAAGCGACCCAAGCGTTCACCAACAGACTTGTTGCTTCAGATTTTACAGCTAGCCTTCAGTCTATTCCGCGCAAACAAACAACACCTAAGGAAATGTACAAGAGTGATGAACTTTATTTTGTCTTTATCCGAATCATTCTGGCTAGATTTCTCCCAAAAAAAAGAAAAAAAAAAAATTCTAGCACGTTGAGTCAATGCAGTAATTATTTAATAATAGAAGTTACTACCTAATCATGAGTTTTTTGCTTGCTCAGTAAGAAAAAATTTTTGGTGTCACGCCCACTTCCAATAGTTCTAATATGCTAAGCTTTTTGGTGTCACGCCCACTTCCAATAGTTCTAATATGCTAAGCCTGGTACAAAACTAATTACAATTATCACAAAGTGTGGATACAAGTAAAATTGCAACAAGAATAATCTTTATTTAAAAACAATACACAATAGATACCAGTGAAAATAAGAAAATGAAATTAAGAATAATTTTACTTGGGAGAGACCGTTTATTACATGAGTAGTTAGGAACTAAAGTGGATGATAACCGTTACTGATCATCTACTAATACTGTAAAGTAGTCCTGATTCTTTGATGTTGGCTCAATAGGCTCCATCTTAGAGTATGGACGTGCATATCCAAGGTCATTAGATTGCGACAAAATATTTATATAGAACCAGGTAGTGAAGATGATAATAGTTTTAGGCAAACAATCGATTTACAGAAATTAAATAAAATGAAAATGTCAGTTTACTATGCTAATTCTATAAACTGATTAGACTAATTAAATTTGTCAGCTGCATGTCAAGTTTTCTAAATCTAGGCTGTCCTAATACTGAGAAGCTAGATTATAAAACACTTATATTTTGAATGTCTTTTTGTGCATACACAAGGAATACGGCCCAGTATTTTTTGAAGCTAGACAAAACAGTAACAATAATCGGGGGTGGTCCAACAACTACCATATATCCATTGAATACAGAAATTAAGTTGTACAACTTAACAAATGCTATACTCGAAATATCGTATATCTCTAGATTCTCCACCATTCAGTTTCCCCCAACCCAATATTATCTCCAATCTATCAAGTTCATCTATAGTACATGTCTAGTTTAAATATAGTTTATGTGTAGTGTCTAGATCAAAAGTATAGTTTATTGGTTACATTTGTTAACAATAGTAATTTCCTAATAAAATCTGGATGAGTTGGTTATATATATATATATATATATATATATATATATATATATAAACACTTTATTGGACAGACCATCACATAATAAGCTGATAGTTAATTGATTGATGATATCATAGAGACAACTCGCCAAGTAAGAACAAGGGAGTGAGAGACTTTCCGTGCAAATAAGTTCATTAACTAATAGTTCCACGCCATATATGAAAAATAAAATTCATGTTTCAGATTGTAAAATAGAAAGTTAGTATCCTTAACTAATAGTTCCACATCATATATGAAAAATAAAATTCAATATAGTTTATAATAATTCTCATGAAGTTTGAAAAATAACTATACCTAACTTTTTATATGAAGATATTTATAGATAATTATGAACCATTTAAACTATTATACCAAGGCTTCGTTTATTTTTATAAATATGTTGTCGGTACTTTTGCTATCAAAGTTCTGGACAGGGAAGGGTTACAACTCGGTATTGTCTTTTATGGTTAAAAAAAAGAAAATAAAATACACGAAGGGAAAAACATAAATTCATAATTAAAAAGGAACATTGTTAGCATGGGAGTGAGTTTAGTTAGGGCCATGGTCTGCGTTGACATGATAACTTGGGTACATATCTGTACGTTGGGCAGTAGACATGCTATCCAAGTGAGCCGCCAGCTGTACCTCTTGCCATGATTACATAAAAGATCGTGCCGCGGTTGTTCTGTGAGAGGAGGAGGCAGCGTCTCATAGTCATAATAGTTAATGAGATGGTGGCCAGAGACAAGGGAAGTTCTAATTGAACACATGATTTGCACTATGAGTTCACTTTCTAAAGTTATAATTATGGAAGCAATTTTTTTTACTAATTAAAAATTAATTTCTGAATAGTGTGAAAACCATTCAAAAAACTTTTGAATAGTGTGAAAACCATTCAAAAAACTGACTCTTGATCCACAAAAATATAACAAAGTGGTGTGTCCAAATAGAATTTTTCAGAGAGACACAAATATTTCACGACGAAAGGCAATAGAGGTCTCTCAAAGCCTAAGCATTATTACAGTTGTTTTGAATTGTCCTTTGGAAAATAGGAATGATAATGGACATGTCCAAATAGAATTTTCCAGAGAGAAACACAAATATTTCACGATGAAAGGCAATAGAAGCCCCTCAAAGCCTAAGCATTATTATAGTTGTGTTCGAATTGCCTTCACTTGTAGGGTTGGTAAATGGGTCGGGCGGCCCGTTGGGCACGCCCGGCGTGGCTCAGGTGAGCCGAGCCGTGTCGGGCACGGCCTGGTACCTCGGCTCGGGCCGTGCCCGAGCCGAGGTCGGCCGCGCCGCCGGCACGGCGCTGCCCGGTCGTGCCAGGCCATGCCTGGCACGTGCTAGGCACGTCTCGGCATGTTTTTTTTTTTAAGGCATAAAGAGCCGTTGGGGGGTATTTGCAATATTTATTTTGAAAAGAGCTCTTTTATAGCCGTTGGGGGTTTCTTACAATTTTGTTTTGCAGATTTTTTTCCCCCAACGGTCAAAATAGCCGTTGGGGGGGGTTTGCAATTTTTTTTGCAAATTAAAACGTTTTTTTTCTCTATAAATACCTTATTATCACCTCTATTTCCATTCTTCATACTTATACAACAAAATTTATTCTCTCAAAACTCTTCTCAAATCTCAAATTCTCAACTCTTTCAAGTAAATTTCAATCAAGTGATAAAAAAGTCTCAAGCAAATAAACCTCCCAATCAAGATTCAAGCAAGTTTTCTCTTTGAAGTAAGATTTTCTTCGTTTTTTCGGCTTCCAACTTCCTTTCTCTACTTAGATATTTCTACTATATCTCTCAAATAGTTCATCGGTCAACAGGTATTTATAATTTGAAGTTTTTTGTTTGGTTTTTTTGAGAATTTTTATTTGTTTTTTTTGGGATTTTTTTTTTTAAATGGATCCATATTCGTCCGGCGCTTCTTGCTCTCAAGCTGCGGGTTCTTTTTCTCCCTTTTTAACTAGTGAAGAATATCAAAGTCTATGCCAACCCTTAAAACAACCTCCTCAAGTACCATTTCTTGTATCCGAGGAAGAATTAACCGAAATAACCAGACCCGAAACACAAATAACCAACTCTACTAGGACTACTAGATCTGACATATGGAAACATTTTGAGAAAATAATGGAAAATGGTGTTAGAAGTGCTAAGTGTAAATATTGTTAAAAAATTTATTCAGTTCCTTTAGCTAGCGGAACGGGTTATCTTAAAAGATACCTAGATAAAACTCACCCACCAAATGAACCACATCAAACACAAATAAACACCTATAGTGGATCGTTAGGAATTCGTAAATATGATCCTATCAAAACAAAAGAAAATTTAACAAGATTTATAATATATGACGAACAATCTTTTTTTTTTTTTTTGATAAACCGAAAATTTGAAAGATATTGTAAAACTACATTTACTAACGAATTTAAAAAGTCCCACATTCTACATTTAAATCTGACATGTTAAAACTATATAAAGAGAATATAGACACTTTAATAGCTATTTTTACTTCTTTAATTTTTAGAGTTGTTATAATTGCATATTGTTGGGAAGCTCTAAATATGTGTAATTATTTATGCATAACGGCACACTATATAGATCAAGATTAATGTATACAAAAAATAATAATAGGGTTTAGGAGATTTGAATTTCCTCACAATACACAAATTTATTACAATCCCTACTAAGTATTTTTTCAGCATTTGGAATAGAAAGAAAAATATTTTCCATTCTTTTAGATAATGCTTCTGAAAATACGGCCGCAATAGAAATTCTTAAAAATATTACAAAACCACTTTTAGACGGAAAATTATTCCACATTAGGTGTATTTGTCACATACTTAATTTATGTGTTCAAAATGGATTAAAAATAGTAAGTGATTCAATAATAAACTTAGGTATACATTGCTATTTATTAAAAATAGTGGCCAAGAAGACAATCATTTAAATAAATATGTAAGAATCTGAAAATCTCACCTAAAATTGTACCTATAGATATTAGAACAAGATGGAATTCTACATATAAAATGTTAAACATAGCTATTCAGTATAAAGATGTAATAAATATTTTTAATAAAATGGAGTTACCAATGTATAATTTTGATAATAATGAATGACACTATTTAAATTTTATTTCTAAGTTTTTAAGCAAATTTGAAATTGCAACTAGAGTACTGTCAGGCACTTATTACTCAACTATACATATTACACTATATTATCTAACCGAAATTAGTTCGGTTTTTAATGAACGTAGGAATCACCCAATACTTGAAATATTGTTCAACCTATGGAAACTAAATTTAATAAATATTTTAAAGATTTTCCATACTTATTGTATTTTGCAACTGTTGTGAATACCCGTTGTAAATTAGATGGATTTGAAATTTTAATAGATTTATTTTATAAAAATATGTCTTATGAAGATAATGTAAGAGATTTAGTTAATGATATTAAAATTTATTTAGATATTATGTATAAAATATATGAAGATATGTATGGTGTGCCAACACAATCTACAAAAGAACCAACTATTAGAAAAATCCGTAATCTAATAATATCATCTGCATTTCACCAAAAAAAGGCAAGGCAATCTAGTATATATTTTAATGAATTACATTATTATTTAGAAAGAACTAACTATGAAGATGACACATCCTTTGAAAATTATGAAACCTTTGATATTTTGGACTGGTGGAAATCACAGAAAAAAACATATCCCGTGCTTTCCAATATGACCCGTGATCTACTAATTCCTCTGGTGTTTACTGTAGTATCGGAGTCTGTTTTTAGCGTAGGTGGTAGATTGCTCACGGAGTGGAGAACCTCAAAGGCGCCGGTCACATTGGAAATGTGTGTCTGTTTGAAAGATTGGTACGATACAGAAGAAAGGGAATAAGGATTGGCTAGTGAAATAGTAGTAGAGACATCACCAGAAGAAGATGAATCATGATTGAAAGTAGGCTATATTTTTTTCTTTTCAAATTGTAATATCTACATTTGTTGGGATTTTCATGTATTTTCTAATTTTTTTTTTTTGTAATTTTTAACTCTTAAATCTCTTACAAAAAATACTAAGAATAAGTTGAGGGTGACGGCCAGGGTCCCCTCCCCTCTCTTCGGGCTTTGTATAACTTTTAAAGAGATTTATAGAGTAATTATATCAATGTAATGAGATTAAATATAATAAATTTTTTTTTTACTGTTGTTATTTCTTGTTAAGTCCAATTAAATGAAGCTAACTAGTTTCATAAACTTACTTAATAAATAATTTTAATTTTTTTAATAAAACGAGCCGGCACGGGCACAGCACGTGCCCGGTGTGCCGTGCTTGCTGGCAGAGCCCAGGCCTAAGCCCGGGCAGGCGTGCCGTGCCTGAGGCACGACACGTCCCATTTTCGGGACGTGCCGTGCCCGGCACGTAACGCCCGTGCTGGACACGGCCCACTTGCCAGGCCTATTCACCTGTATCTTTTGGAAAGTAGGGATGATAATGGACATATCCATGAACTAAATTTTGACCCGTCATATATAAATTTTTGAATTAAAAATAAAAATTTTGTATAGGAAGGGCCAAAATTTAGCACGTAGGTGCGTCCATTACCATCCCTAATGGAAAGATATCTAGGCACCGCTTGGTAAATCTTAGAAGTTATAAGATTGGATTTAGAGAGTTAGTTGTCAACTTTTCATTTGCAAGACAAAATTAATTTCGATAATTATAATTATATTTCGTGTTTATTCTCGGAAAGAAAAAAGAATTGCCCTTCACAAATTATGTAATTCACTATGATATTTTGTTATTAAATGGCAAACAACTCAAATAAACAAGCATTAACAAATCTTTATTAGTTAGTACTAGTTAACTGTTTCTAATTATAAAATATTTAAATGTCCTGCAAATAATACATATAAATGCGTATCTTGTTGTTAAACGAAAGAAAAGAGTGTCAACGATATTAGTAAAACCAATGATATAAAAGTGAAAGCAGATTAGTTCAGTTGGTAACTCTATATAATTCCAAGAGAATAGTTGTAGATTCAGTTCGTAGTGATAGACTGGGAGAGCATAGTTCCACAACTTCCAGCAGTATAAATATGAGAATTTAAATTTAATAGTTAAACCTTATTATAAAAAGTAATATAGTAATAATAATGTGAAAATATCAACATCGCTAATAACGTGATAAAGTATTACATAGAAAAATAGCATGGTGAAGATGATAGCAGACTTGTATTAAGCCTAACCCAGGGTGGCCAATTATCTAAACACTCTTACTCGAAAGACATACCCAACTCTCCATTGTAGAGAAAGACCACAATTGAAGATGGACTAACTAATTAATCTGCTTATATTAATTCTTAATTGAGTCATGAACCTACACATAATTAAATACATGTCATCTAATTATCTTTTCACCATGGGACTAAATCTAATAATACTAACTTGTTACCAAGTAAGACACTTTATATGAGACTCACTTGTTGCCAATCTTGATCTTGATTCGAATCTGATCGAGTCTAAACCTACCGTCTCAATGGCTAAAGAGATTGCATCACAACTAGCACTTCACAGGCAAACCAATTCACAACAAAGATTAAATGCAATAAAATTTGCATAAAAAAGAAGCCCAGCCCATCCTTAAGCTCAAACTCACGGACTCCAACAATGAAGTTTGAAGCAGCATAAGCATGGACCACAAAGATAAAGTCAATCGAAACATGGACTACAAAGATAAAGTCAATCGAACCATGGACTCTTTTACCAATTGTTGATATTCTTCGACCCTTCAAGATTTAGATACTCAGAGCTTAAGTGCCAAAATCAAGCCTCATCATCATGAAAAATAGAACTAAAACAAAATAACATGCAACATATTGTTGTTTATATTTAAGGGAATATTCTATTCTTCGCTAAGATCACCCATGTAATCAACTTTTGATCATCTTTTGGCTTGCAAATTTTTCTTATCCTTATAGAAGATTCGTCTCTTGAAAATGACCAACACCATGCAGATTTGATTCTAACCTAGTTATATAAAATATCTCAGATATTATGAATACAAGCGCATGCTCGAATCACAATTTTTCCTTTTATTACTCTAATTTTCCTATCCGTTCCAAATTTGGTAACACTTTCTAACTTATCATCTAACGCCCTAAGTATCTTCCTTTTACCGTGCATGAAACAGTTACAATCTATTACTAGATAACATGTCTTATTATGTCAAACTAGCTTTTTCCACCCACAAAACTAGCTAGTAAAAAAGAAGAACTATCACCTTGTTATCAATGAAACTTGTATTTTGATTCTACTGTCATGTGCTAATTTCCTTCTATTCTCATACTGAAAGTTGCCAAATTAGTTGCAATAGTAACATAGAATTTGAGACTTGTTGTACCGTTAAGCATTGTTGTTATCGTAGTTTCTTTGACCCCTTCGACATCCTCTTCCTAGATTTGGATATGGAGCTTGATGTCTTCTATCCTCATCATCGCACATTGGTGCTTCATGACTATAACCTCGATCTCGTCCATAATTTTATCCTCTTCCACAGTTAGATAAACCATCTCTGTGTCATCTCATGCTTTTTGCACTTATTATTACTTAAGTCTTAAGGGCTTGCTCTAGTGATAATGTTGATGTTTTCCTTTTTTTAACTTGTTAGCTTCAAGCTATCCCATAAGTGCTTCGACTATTGGGCTTTCAATTTTATGATTTTCTTCAATTGTGCAGACAATAATCCAATATTTTGAACGTGTCATCTGTATAATTTTCTCCATTCAACAACATCAAATTTAAGATTGCGGTAACCCAATCAAGTAATCATATTACCATCTTTTTTCCTTCTTCAACTTCTTAAAACCTCCTTACAGTGTCTTACATTTTTCACCTTTTCTACACCTTTATTAGATCTTCCTTAGTAACAACCATGCATTTTACTAGCAAAAAAAAAAAAAAAAAAACCATGCATTTTATAGATGAAAAATAACATTCAATTATCTTACTGTGAAGATCTCAAAACACATTTTTTCTTTCTATGAGAGCACATTGGACTCTGTTGATTGGCTACCTTCATGTAATCATTCGCCACCAAGTCCTAAGATCTTGGGATCCGAAGTGACACCACATAGTAATACACTAATGATCATGATTCTTACTTCTAAACTTTAAAATTTGTGGTTAGCTCATGCTATTTATGGCCAACATTCCTTTCTTTGTGTCGATGACGCATCTGTTGTCACCACAGCAAACAAGGATCCACTGATCTGTATCACTGTTTTTTTTATTGAGAAGTAGATTCTTAAAAAATATTGAGAAGTAAAAGATAATATAGAGGAAGAAGTATAGACTATATTCAAATTCAAATAACTTGGCCATGATAAACTAAAGGACTTAATGTTCGTTTTATAGGATACAAACTGATCAATTGTAATAGTACGAACACTCCTAATTCTATAATTAGTCAGACACTAACTCTAATTTTCCAAATGAAATATAGCTCCTATTCTAATTACTCAATTCTGAAATAATCCTGGCTCAAAGTCTGCTACTCCAACTATAATACTCTATATTAGGATTTTTGATCCTGCATATTGTTTTTAGTAAAATTTGAGTTCTCTTCATTGCTATTGATATTAAATTACAATAATCTCAAAATTACAATAAGAAGAAAAATTACAATAAAATGAGATAACAAGAAGAGAGAATTTATAAATTCATCTCCCTTTTTATAGAAGTGTTCTTCACGTGGCTATGAGGTTGTTTTGACCCTCGTTGACTATCTGATCCATATGAGAGAGAAAAACAGCATGGCGATAGCCAGCTTGCTTGATTTCTTGAACATGCCTAGGCATGTAAATTTGGCCGGATAACCGATATGCACTCGAGAGCACATCAAATAGTTAACCTTGGGTCTCCCCAAAAGTGCCTTCAATAACTTCTCATGATGCATGTTTATAGACATAAGGTGGTTAGATCACCTGTCTTGTAGATGAGAATGGAATTATGTTTTTATCCAATCAAATATTTAGTTTAATCCAATCAAATATTTGGTTTAATGTATCTGGTCTTGATTTGATCAAGGGATTCAATTAGTGGAAGATTTGGTAGAATCTTATCATGATTTTCAGTTTTATGAAATTAGATTTAATTTGAATTTGATTAGATTTTAAATCTCCATTATAATATGTTTGGATTTGACTTAAATATTCAAATTTAAGTCAAAAACCACTTTGAAATTTTGTTAGGATTCTTTGAGATATTGGTAGATGTGGGGGCCCTCCTCATCAATTTTTTTCTCACCCATTCAAAGTTTTTGAAATTTCATCGTAAGTTTGTAACGAGTTTCAAAATACTTTGGACTCCTTTGTTATAATTCTGTCATAGGCTTGAATTATTGATCGATGAGCTGTTCAATAATCGAATATAAAAGCAAACAAATTATTGATAACTACCAAAGGTGATCATAAACAAAGTAGTCTTAAGTGATCTTGTTGATGTAGTACTTTGAGGGTATCCTATGGTCGATCTTCTTAATAGATCTTTTTAGTAGCATCTGACTCATTCTTTTAAGAAATATCCTCATTCTTTTAAGAAATATCCACATGAGGTTATTTACGTTTGTTATTCAAAACTATTAATTCGTGCTTCTGCTACACCGCGAAGAGTTAAACCATCGGCAGAATCAGATCTAGCAAGAGGTAATTATGAGAAATAAGGCTCTAGAAGAATCTCGAACTCAAGCTACCTAGTGAATAACCGTCAACAAGGTAGAGCCACATCGTCATGATTGTTGTCACAATAGAATTTGAAGGTGATGTAGGAGAGACTGCAGGCTCTTCGGAGAGCTAAAACTCCCATATAGTTTTCTTTATTTTGGTCTTTTTAACTTTCTTTTTGTTTGGCAATGGATGATGAATTTTGCACCTTGTTCCTTTTTTTGTCATAAAAAATGAATAAGGAAATATTTCAAAGGCCTTTAATATAATGCATTACTCTAAGTTTTTGCGTGACGTGTGATTGTAGTGATGGAATGGCGAGAGCTAATGGTGAATTGATGGTTTTGAAAATGATGATAGTGTTGAGATTGAAGTGAGTAGGCACTATGTGAGTGGACCTGAGAAGAATGGATGATTGTTGGATAAAATTGAGGGAGATGAAATTTTCTAGGAGTATGGTGATATCATAGCAAGTAAAGTTCCTTGATCGTTATAGATGTAATGAACAAATCATAAACAGAGGCGCACTGTCACACATGCCAAGATGACTAGATTAGGATTGCGAGGTGACTCTCCTGGATGACAGACAAACCAGGTAGGCAGAGGCGTGTTGTCACACATACTAAGATGATCGGGTTAGGATATTGGGGTGACTGGTTTGGATGATAGACAGAGCCAGTAGACAGAGGCGTATTATCGCACATACCAAGATGATCAGCTTAGGATCGTAAGGTGATTTGTCTGGATGTTAGACAGAGTCATTAGGTAGAGCACATTGTGCACATAACAGGATGATCGGGTTAGGATTATAGGGTGACTTATCTGGATAACAGACAGAACCGGTAGTCTGAAATGCATTGTCACATATACTAGGATGATGAAGTTAGTATTATGGGTTGACTCGCCTGGTTGATGAAAGAGTCAGTAGGCAGAGGCGCATTGTCGCACATGCCAAGATGATCAGGTTAGAATTATAAGGTGACTCACCTAGATGACAAATAGAACAAGTTGGAAGATGCGCATTATCACACATACCAAAATAATCAGATTAGGATGATAGCTAGAGTTAGTGACCGGGTCAAGATCACAAATGTGATTATTTATTATAGTGCGTGAGATGGTTCAAATTTCACTATCAGAGATAAGAACTTAACATGAGAAATTTATGATGAGTGACCATAGAAAACGATATGGGTGAGATGGTTCAAATCTCATGTTAGAGGTACGAGCTTAACAAATAGGTCTACATGATTTTTTGCAAATTCCAAACTATCAATAGATTTGGTGTGTCTTTACCAATCGCTGTTTATATTGGGCTAGCCATGCTATTCCCCTGAGCATGATAAGTTTATTGAAAGTTTTATTTAGGTTTACACTGCCAAACATTCCCTCTTTCCTTCGTCTTTTGGCTTCGAGCAGTTATGTTCATACTTTTACTCCCAATATGATAGGATGGACGAGGATTTTAGCCTCCTCTGTCCCTTGCTTCAAAGGTGTTGGGTTGTTCATGCATTTCTCCCTTCATGATAGGTTGGCGAGGATTTTATTTGGGCATACATGCCAAACGTTTTCTCTTCTATTTGCCTCTAAGGCTCCGGGCTATTGATTTTATACTTTTACTCCCAGTATAATAGAGTTTGTGAGGATTTTAATTTTCTCTTCTCTTTACCTTATCGGCATCGAACAGTTCATACTTTTATTTCAGCAAGAAGAGTTGTCGAGGATTTGATTTCCTCTCCCCTTTGGCTTTGCTTGTATGGATTATTTTATGCTTTTTACCTCAGCATGATAGCTTGTCGAGAATTTGGTTTCCTCTCTCTTTTGCCTTATTAGCATTAGGTAATTTATGCTTTATTTCTTAACATGATAGGTTAGTGAGAAACTCATTTTTTTCATGTTGCTTTAACAACATTAGGCAATTTATGCTTTTACCTCAGCATGATGAGTTGTTAAGGATTTGATTTTCTCTCCCCTTTACCTTATTGGCATTAAGTTATTTATGCTTATTACCCAAACATGATGGGTTGTCAAGAATTTTAATCTCCTCATTGAAAAGCATAAGAAAATTGCACGATTTTCACCTTTAATGATGCTAGCGATGTTTGCTTCGCATTCAGAGTACAAGTTAACCTCATTTTTTTTCTTAGCTGCAGGCTTAACTTTGCATTTTAAGCGGGATTAACCTAGCATTCTGCACGAGCATAGCCTCACATCTTGATGACTTTGTGCTGGCTTGACCTTGTGTTGTATGCAAACAAAGTCTCGTATCTGGATTACTTTATGCTGGCTTAGCCTTACATCGGGATGACTTTACGTAGACTTAGCCTCGTGTTATATGCTGGCTTGGCCTCACATTCTTGCTTCAAACTCAGTCTTGCATTATATGCAAGGTTTTCTGAATTTATGTCTCACCCTCTGTGGTCTTCATTTGGTTGTTCATGAAGTCCATTATATGTTGACATATCACTTCCGTCTTCGTAGTAGACTATACAAGGCTAAGTCTTAACTTTGAATTCTGACAATTCTACATGAGGCTAAAACTTAGTCATGTGTTCTGGCACTTCTGTACTAGGCTGAAACGGAGCTTCGCATTTGGATTCTTCTGTAAGGTTTAAACCTAGCTTTGCACTCTGGTTCTTCTATGCAAGGCTGATACTTAGCCTCACATTCTGGTTTCGGACTTAGCCTCACATTATACATAGATATAGCATTGCATCTAGATAATTTTGTGCTGGCTTGGCCTCATGTTATATGTGTTGACTTGGTCTCATGTCTGGATTACTCTACGCTAATTTAACTTCACAGTATATATGAGGTTAGACTTATGTGCTGGCTTAGTCTCACGCATAGAGTTAGACTCATGCGCTAGCTTAGCCTCGCACACTAAATTAGCTTCTCATTTTAGCTGTGGGCATAGCCTCGCATTTAGATGACTATACGCTATCTAAGCATTACACTCTGTGGGGTTAGACTTATGTACTTGTTTAGCCTCGTATACTGAATTAGATTCATACACTGGTTTAGTCTCTCACACCGAATTAGCCTTGCATTTCAGCTGTGAGCATAACCTCTCATCTGGATGGTTTGACACTAGCTTCACCTTGCATTGTACATGGAGTTTAGCCTCATGTTCTTGCTTTGGACTTAGCCTCACGTTATATGCGAGGTTTTCTAGTTGTGGGTCCCACCCGCAATGTGGATGTCATTTGGTTCTTTATGGAGTCCGTCATATCATTTTTAATCTTTAGATAAGACTACATGGGGATGACGGTTAGCCTTGCGCTTCAAATCTCCAACACATGATGATGCTGAGTGTTAACCTCGCGTTCTGATACTTCTACATGAGACTGAGTCTTGGCATTTCATTCTGACACTTCTGCGCTTGGATAAGACTTGGGTCTTGCATTCTGGCACTTTTACATCAGACTGAAACTTAGTCTTACATTTTGGTTAGTTCAATGCGGTCTTCGAGTGTTCTTGCCCATTTGCTTCATTTTTTTTTTTTTTTGGCTTCCTTCAGTGCTGGAGCTGCTGCATTCATCTCCTCTTAAATGTTGCTAAACTTCCTTTCGGCATATGCTTTAGCTAGTTTTGTGAGCTCTTCATCTGGGGTTCTATTGGAAGTGTCAGTAACTGTGCCATTTGATGAAGGGAACTTAACAACTTCCTTTTCATGTTTAGAAGCCATCTTGAGAAATGATGCTTCTGACTTGGTAGCTTGTGTTGCCTCTACAATTATTGGTTTTTCATCATGGTTCTTCACCCGAGCTTCTCTGCTTAACTGCCTCATATTGAGAGATATCAACGTAAGATGCATGCATGTAGTCATTTCTGAAGGCCTTACTGCTGTTCCACTGAAGCATGAACTTCTCTACCTCACTTTTTAAAAGTGCTTCTAATCCTGTTGTATATTTCTTTGTAACGAGATCCTTCGCTTTGTTCAAGAGTGATCTATTCTGGTAGAAACTTGCATCCGTTTCTTCATGCTCTTTTCTCAATGCAACAAGGGTCTCATAAGCTTTGCCTCTTTTTTCTTCTTTTTTTTTCAGTAGCAGATTTCAGTTCTTTGTCTAGTGATGCTATCTCAGCATCTATAGCCTCCAATGTTCATCTAGCACTTTGATTTGTGCCTCGATGACTTGTTTCTCCTTTATAACTTCCAAGTAGTTTGATTCTATCCTAGAGCTCTGCTTCCAACCCTTTCTCTTTCTCAATTGCTGCCTTCAAAGCAACATTAATTAGCAATATTTTTTTTTTCCCCTTATTGCTTCAAGCTGTTTAATCTACTTAAGCAGCTGTTTCTCCTCATAGATGTTGCTTTCATGTTGATTACTAACTGCTCAATGAGGTATTGCCATTTTCGTCGAGGGATCTCAATGCATCCAACTCTGACAATCACTTATGACGAGGTATGCCTTGCCTCGGAAATAGAGGATCCTTGGGCAAGCAGTAGAGATTCCTTGATTTGAGCCTTACTGAATGATCAATGCTGACCCATCGCATGGCTAGCTCTTCTTTTCTTCGAGAGTCCTTTTGTATTTAAAGTGTTTTTAAGGATGATGCCCGCAAGTCCTCGAGATTCCCCAGGTTTCTAGTCATTTGGTAACTCCTTAGACATCATGAGTAGAAATTGCAGGAGATTCTGCTTAACTACATTCATAAGAGAGCACAAGAAGTGAATGTCCACTATCTCTTCACTATCGCAGTCTTCGAGGGACTCTCCCTAACCTCCCCTGGCCAGCACAGCCGCAACTGCGGTCTGTGCCACTGCAATGGCCACATTGGCAGCAGGGTAGTGGCCACAGCGACCGCAGGCATGTTTATTGCGCTCTTTCTCGGTCTTCTGGATCACTCTCTCCAGATTCTGCTCTGTTGAAAGATACCAGGTAGATTCCCATGGCATCATATCGGCAAGTTACGCGAGCTAGCGGCAAAAATATAGTGATTCAATAATTTTCTTTTTAATTTTTTTTTTTAGAATTAAAATATCTACCTCTTTATCTTTTTTTAAAATCAGATTTCATAAATTTTGAAATTTATTTACTCTTTCATTAAGTGAATATAAAATTTTTTATTTCTCAAAAACCGTTAATTTTATGTCGACATGATAGAGGACAAAATCAAAACTAAAACCGTGAAATTGGTTATAAGTGAAATTGGTTTTTAAAGAAAAAAAATATTTTAGAGGCCTTTAATTTAATGCATTACTCTCAGTTTTTGCGTGACGTGTGATTGTAGTGATGGAATTGGCAAGAGCTAATGGTGAATTGATGGTTTTGAAAATGATGATAGTGTTGTGATTGAAGTGAGTAGGCAATATGTGAGCGGATCTGAGAAGAATGGATGATTGTTGGATAAAATTGAGGGAGATGAAACTTGCTAGGATTATGGTGATATCATAGCAAGTTCCTTGATCGTTATAGATGTAATGACCAAATCATAAGCAGAGGCGCATTGTCGCACATGCCAAGATGACTAGATCAGGATTGTGGGGTGACTCGCTTGGATAACAGACAAAGCCGGTAGGCAGAGGAGCGTTGTCGCACATACTAAAATGATCGGGTTAGGATCATGGGGTGACTGGCTTGGATGATAGACAGAGCCGGTAAGTAGATGCGCATTATCGCACATACCAAGATAATTGGGTTAGGATCATAAGGTGATTCGTCTGGATGACAGACAAAGTCAGTAAGCAGAGCATATTGCGCACATACCAGGATGATCGGGTTATAATTATGGGGTGACTCGCCTAGATAACATACAGAACCGGTAGGTAGAGGCGCATTGTCACATGATTAAGTTAGTATTATGGGATGACTCGCCTGGTTGACGAAAGAGTGGTAGGCAGAGGCATATTGTTGCACATGCCAAGATGATCATGTTAGAAGTATGAGGTGACTCGCCTAGATGATAAATAGAGCAGGTAGGCAGAGGCACATTATCGCACATACCAAGATGATCGTATTAGGATGACAGATAGAGCCGGTGACCGGCCCAGGATCACAAATGTGATTATTTATTATAGTGTGTGAGATGGTTCAAATTTTACTATCAGAGATAAAAACTTAACATGAGAAATTTATGATGAGTGACCATAGAAAATGATATGAGTGAGATGGTTCAAATCTCATGTTAGAGGTATGAGCTTAATAGACAGGTCTACGGGATTTTTAGTAAGCCCCTAATTATCAACAGATTTAGTGTACTTTTACCAATCGCCGTTTATATTGGGTTAGCCATACTATTCTCCTTAGCATAATGAGCTTGTTGAGAGTTTTACTTAGGCTTACACTGCCAAACATTCCCTTTTCCCTTCATTTTTTGCCTTCGAGCAGTTATGTTCATACTTCTACCCCCAATATGATAGGATAGATGAGGATTTTAGCCTCCTCTGCCCCTTGCTTCAAAGGTATTGGGTTGCTCACGCATTTCTCCCTTCATGATGGTTGGCGAGGATTTTATTTGGATATACATGTCAAATGTTTCCTCTTCCATTTGCCTCTAAGGCTCTGGACTATTGATTTCATACTTTTATCCCCAGTATGATAGAGTTTGTGAGAATTTTAATTTTCACTTCTCTTTGTCTTATCGGCATCGAACAGTTCATACTTTTATCTCAGCATGAATTGTCAAGGATTTGATTTTCTCTTCTCTTTGTCTTTGTTTGTATGGGTTATTTACGCTTCTTACCTCATCATGATGGGTTGTCGAGAATTTGGTTCCCTCTCCCCTTTACCTTATTAGCATTAGGTGGTTCATGCTTTATCCCTTAACATGATTGGTTAGTGAGAAACTCGTTCTTTTGTCTGTTGCTTTAACAACATTGAGCAATTCATACTTTTACCTCAGCATGATGAGTTGTTAAGAATTTGATTTTCTCTCCCATTTGCCTTATTGGCATTAGGTTATTTATGCTTTTTATCCCAATATGATGGGTTGTCGAGAATTTTAATCTCCTCATTGAAAAGCATAAGAAAATCGCGTGATTTTCACCTTTGATGATGCTACGCGATGTTTGCTTTGCATTCAAAGTACAAGTTTAGCCTCATTTTTTCTTAACTGCGGGCTTAGCCTTGCATTTTAAGCGAGATTAGCCTCACATTCTGCACGAGTATAGCCTCACATCTGGATGACTTTGTACTGGCTTGACCTAGTGTTGTATGCAAACATAGCCTCGTTTCTGGATTACTTTATGCTGGCTTAGCCTTGCATCAGGATGACTTTACGTAGACTTAGCCTCGTGTTATATGCTGGCTTGGCCTCGTATTATATGCAAGCTTCTCTGGATGTAGGTCTCACCCTCTATGTGGTCCTCATGTGGCTGTTTATGAAGTCCATTATATGTTGACATATCACTTCTGTCTTCGTAGTAGACTATACAAGGCTAAGTCTTAACTTCGCATTCTGACAATTCTATATGAGGCTAAAACTTAGTCATGTGTTCTGGTACTTCTGCACTAGGCTGAAACGTAGCTTCGCATTCTTGTTCTTTTGTAAAGTTGAAACCTACCTTTGCACTTTGGTTCTTCTGTGCAAGGCTGAGACTTAGCCTCACATTCTGGCTTCGGACTTAGCCTCACATTTTACATAGGTATAGTATTGCATCTAGATGATTTTGTGCTAGCTTGGCCTCGTGTTGTATGTGGGCATAGCCTCGCATTTTGTTAACTTTATGCTGACTTAGTCTTACGTCTGGATTACTTTACGCTAATTTAACTTCGTACTATATGTGAGGTTAGACTCGTGTGCTGGTTTAGTCTCACGCATTGAGTTAGACTCGTGCACTAGGTTATGCTCGCATACTGAATTAGTTTTGCATTTTAGCTGTGGGCATAGCCTCGCATTTAGATAATTATATGCTAGCTAAGCATTGCACTGTGTGGGGTTAGACTCGTGTACTTGTTTAGCCTCGCATAGTGAATTAAACTCGTGCACTGGTTTAGTATCTCACACTGATTTAGCCTTGCATTTCAGCTGTGAGCATAACCTCGCATCTGGATGGTTTTACACTAGCTTCACCTTGCGTTGTACGCGGAGTTTAGCCTCACATTCTTGCTTCGCACTTAGCCTCATGTTATATGCGAGGTTTTCCGGTTGTGGGTACCACCCACAATGTGGGAGTCATTTGGTTCTTTATGGAGATCGTCATATCACTTCTATCTTTAGATAAGACTACACGGGGCTGACGGTTAGCCTTGCGCATCAAATCTCCAACACAGGGTGAAGCTGCGTGTTAGCCTCTGATACTTCTACATGGGACTGAGCTGACACTTCTGCGCTAGAATGAGACTTGGGTCTTGCATTATGGAACTTCTACATCAGACTAAAACTTAGTCTTACGTTTTGGTAAGTTTAAGTTAGCTCTACGTTCAATGCAGTCTTCGAGTGTTCTTGCCCATTTGCTTCATTTTTTTTTTGGCTTCCTTCAGTGCTGGAGCTGCTGCATTCATCTCCTCTTCAGTGTTACTAAACTTCCTTTCGTCATCTGCTTTAGCTAGTTTTGTGAGCTCATCATCTCGGGTTCTGTTGGAAGCAATGTTGAAAATAGCACATTATGAAACCCGTTATATTGCGTTACGTAATATAACGGAACCCCAGCGCTACGTAACAACTAAAAATAACTTAATGTATCGTAACAGTACGTTTTTATATTATTTTACGTTATATTACGTAATGTTACATTAAATTACGTTATGTTACGTTATTTATAATTATCTTTTAGTAATTTCTATAAAGTTGTTGATTATTATTTTGATTATTAGCGAATTGCTGTAATTTTATTATTTGATTAGTTGTTGGCTTGTTTGATTGTTTGTGGCATTACTAACTTATTAATTTGCGATTGTTTCCTTATTCGCTTGTAATTCCTCTTCGATTGTTGAAATATCTTGTTGATTGTATTGAATTTTTAGTTGAATTGAAATCAACAATTACAAATAAAATAAATTGAACATTACAAAATATAAATTACAACAATGATAATAACTTGAATTGAAATAAAAATTGGAATATTATTTTTTTGTTTAAATGATGACTGGAATTACAGTTGCAGACTTAATATAATTTATGAAGATAAATGTGAAATTTATTGTAAAATTTAATATAAAATCAGAATAGATTATGATTATAAAATGGTTATATATATTTTTAAATATATTTTAATTTTATATTTCAATTTATAGAAATTATTTTATATAGTTAATATTTATTTTTATTAAATAAGTAGGAAATTGCATAAGCTACGTTATGTGTTACGTTATATGCAACATAACCTAACAGAGACAAAACGTTACATTATCGTTATCGCTATTTTAAACATTGGTTGGAAGTGACAGTAACTGTGCCATCTGATGAAGGGAGCTTAACAACTTCCTTTTCTTGTTTAGAAGCCATCTTGAGAAATGATGCTTCGACTTGGTAGCTTGTGTT
Organism: Dracaena cambodiana; assembly: GCA_036321105.1. Taxonomy (NCBI): domain Eukaryota; kingdom Viridiplantae; phylum Streptophyta; class Magnoliopsida; order Asparagales; family Asparagaceae; genus Dracaena; species Dracaena cambodiana. Next base: position 20,142,170 of record JAYEPQ010000012.1, on the reverse strand, counting down.
GCCTCTACAATTATTGGTTTTTCATCATGGTTCCTCACCCGAGCTTCTCTGCTTAACTGCCTCATATTGAGAGATATCAACGTGCGATGCATGCATGTAGTCATTTCTGAAGGCCTTACTGCTGTTCCCCTGAAGCATGAACTTCTCTACCTCACTTTTTAAAAGTGCTTCTAATCCTATTGTATATTTCTTTGTAACGAGATCCTTCGCTTTGTTCAAGAGTGATCTATTCTGGTAGAAACTTGCATCCAATTCTTCATGCTCTTTTCTCAATGCAACAAGGGTCTCATATGCTTTGCCTGTTTTTTCTTCTTCTTTTTTTTTTTTCAGTAGCAGATTTCAGTTCTTGGTCTAGTGATGCTATCTCAGCATCTACAGCCTCCAATGTTCATCTAGCACATTGATTTGTGCCTCGATGACTTGTTTCTCCTTTATAACTTCCAAGTAGTTTGATTCTATCCTGGAGCTCTGCTTTCAACCCTTTCTCTTTCTCAATTGCTGCCTTCAAAGCAACATTACTTAGCAATATTTTTTCCCCCTTTTTGCTTCAAGCTGTTTAATCTCCTTAAGCAGCTGTTTCTCCTCATAGATGTTGCTTTCATGCTGATTACTAACTGCTCAATGAGGTGTTGCCATTTTCGTCGAGGGATCTCAATGCATCCAACTCTGGCAATCACTTGTGACGAGGTATGCCTTGCCTCGGAAACAGAGGATCCTAGGGCAAGCAGTAGAGATTCCTTGATTTGATCCTTACTGAATGATCAATGCTGACCCATCGCATGGCTAGCTCTTCTTTTCTTCAGGAGTCCTTTTGTATTTAAACTGTTTTTAAGGCTGATGCCCGCAAGTCCTCGAGATTCCCCAGGTTTCTAGTCATTTGGTAACTCCTTAGACATCATGAGTAGAAATTGCAGGAGATTCTGCTCAACTACAATCATAAGAGAGCACAAGAAGTGATTGTCCACTATCTCTTCACTATCGTCGTCTTCGAGGGACTCTCCCTAACCTCCCCTGGCAAGCGCAGCCGCAACTGCGGTCTGTGCCGCTGCAATGGCCACATTGGCAGCAGGGCAGTGGCCGCAGCGACCGCGGGCATGTTTATTGCGCTCTTTCTCGGTCTTCTGGATCACCCTCTCTAGATTCTGCTATGTTGAAAGACACTAGGTAGATTCCCATGGCATCATATCAGCAAGTTATGCAAGCTAGCGGCAAAAATATAGTGATTCAATAAATTTTTTTATTTTTTTTCTAGAATTAAAATATCTACTTCTTTATCTTTTTTTCAAATCAGATTTCATAAATTTTGAAATTTATTTACTTTTTCATTAAGTGAATATAAAATATTTTATTTATCAAAAACTGTTAATTTTATGTCGACCAAATCAAAACTAAAACCGTGAAATTGGTTATAAGTGAACCCTGGGGTTTTTTTTTTTTAAAATATTGGATGAGCTATAATATATATATATATATATATATATATAGAGAGAGAGAGAGAGAGAGAGAGAGAGAGAGAGAGAGACCCACCAAAGGCAAGGTTTTTGTGGGGGGGGTTGCTTTCTGGTGTGAGGCCTTGCCGATGCCGCTGAGATTTTTGCGCTGCCATTGCCCCTAGATCTCTCTCTGGCCATCCGAACACTCCGTCATCAGCACAAAACTGCGGGATCGCAAGCAAACCCCCATCAACTGTCTGCCTCACAATTTCCGAAACGTCATCAACTCCCACGAAATCCAACGGATTCGGCAGCAAGGTCGCAGCTTTCTTCTGTCGCAACAACAATAGTAGTAGCATGATTCTCTACTAAGTAAAGGATAGCATTCCGGTACTTGAACACATGAGCATGGAATTGAACTCCTCCACTCAACCCTGCAGCCTTCGTACAAGCTTCCAGAACTGAACATAGAGTGAAGTTCGAAGGCTTTGAACTTCTCTGCATCTGAGTATACAACTATAGCGATTCTCTATTGCTCTAGCCTCGCATTTGAAATTGAATCAAACACAGCATGATCATACTCCAAGTTGCCAAATTCAGCAAATGCTCTAATCAATTTTGCTGTGACAAGGTTGTTCGGAGCTAGCCCGATCGAGGCGACCATGCTTGAACTTGTATCAGCTAGAGAGGTTGCCAGCATCAGGCTATTAGCTCGATCACTCTCTCTCTTCCTCTAGTTGTGTAAGATTGGTAATATTTTTCGATAGTATCATTGCTCTTGCTGTCCCGATCTCAGTGTCTTAGGCATTTCATTGAACATGAGGTGAATATGTTCAAAACCCAAGCATCGCCAAGCTCATTAGCATCGCGTACGTCTGCACATCCCTCGTGTTCGCATGGCTCTACGTGCTGTGGAGCAAGCAAGCTCAAGCACAAGCAATGAAGTCTGGGTTCCAATTCAATCGACTGCCATTATACCAAATGCAAGATTAACCTCTTCGACCGGACGGCTTAAAGGAGCTTGGAACTACAATGATGAACAACTATAGCGAATGGCTTCAGTCAGTGACAAATTTCCAAGACTGAAGTTTAGAAACACAAGTCTAAAGGATTGTATCAAACAGGTGGGGTTCTAAAGATTAGCAAGTGTTTAGTGAGATCTTTAATCTGCCTCATCAATGACCTTGGTTCCCAATCCTTTAAGCCCTTCAGGAGGTACCTCTGCAACTTCAACTAATGAGTAGAGTTCTTCCTTGGCATCTTCCTCCTTTGTGAGCGTGATCGAAAACTGGGTCCACTCACGCTTCTCCAGGTCCACGGACCTCAGCCGCATAGTCCGCAAGTCCGCCAGCCGTGGCAGCGACACACTTTGATTTTCCACCGGCATCCGTCTTGTCCTCAGATTCCATGACGGTGGGGGAGCAGCAGGCGAGGCCACCACCTCCGGCTTGAACTGATCGGAGTGGATCTCGAGATCGGAGGCGGAGATCCCACGAGCTCCCCTAGCGGTTGACGTTGAGGCAGAGGAGGGCATGCTGGCTGCCCCATTTCTTGAGCATCAGCAACGAGAAGTTGTGGAGGTGAGACTGCATCATCGAGTCCAGCAGCGGCTGCGGTTTCTCGGCCGAGATGACCATGGATCGGTCACTTGATGAGGATAAGCCTGTGACTGCCAGTGAGGATAAGCGGAGCGCAGCGGTGCAGCAGCGAGATAACTGTTGTGTGAAATTCAACGGTCAAAATTCAATCATCATTCCATCTCGAGCGTGGGATTGCACCGCAGACTTACTAGGAAGGGATTTCGTTGTCTTGTTGTTTTCGATAAAATTTGAGTTCTCTTTGTTGCTATTGATTTTAAATTATATTAATCTGAAAATTACAATAAAAAGAAAATTTATAATAAAAAAAGAAAACAAGAAGAAAGGGTGTATATTCATCTTTTTTTTTTTTTTTTTTTTTTTTTTTTTTACAAAAGTGTGTCACCTTCACGTGATTATGAAGTTTTTTTGACCCTTGTTAACTATCTAACATAGATGGCTCATTGGCTATCCGATATAGATAGAAGAGAAAAATATTGACTATCCGACATAGATAGAAGAGAAAAATAGTATGGCGGCCATAAATTTGGCCAAATAACTGGTATGCACTTGAGAGTGCTCCAAATAGTTGACCTTGGATCTCTCCAGAGATGCCTTCAACAATTCTTGATGATGTCTATTTATAAGCATCAGGTGATTAGATCACTTGCCTTATATATGATGATGGAATTATGTTATAATCTAATCAAATATTTAGTTTAAACCAATCAAATATTTGATTCAATATATCTGGTTTTGATTTGATCAAGTCATTCAGTTAGTGGAAGATTTGACAAAATCTCATTCTAATTTTCAGTTTAATTAGATTAAATTTAATTTGAATCTGATTAAATCTGAAATCTCCATCTTGATATGTTTGGATTTGAAAACCACTTTGAGATTTTGTTAGGATTCTTTGAGATATCAGCAGATGTGGGGCCCCTTCTCATCATTTTTTTCCCATCAACACATATATGATAAATCGTGTCAAAACTTATTAAGAATTATTCTAAGTTATTGAGCAAAATCGCAAATCAAGGTTGATAAATGCTGACATAAGTCATACAATGTATACGATTAATTAGATAGAGTTACAATATGAATTTTAAAATGGTATCAATCGAATAAGTAGAGAGTTTGGAGCCCTTGTCATGACATCAAGCAACTAAAACATAGCTCGAATGAAGATTCTATAGCTGTATCAGCAAAAAAACACAGGCTGGAGCTAGAATGCCTTAGAACACCAGTGACCCTACTGGTGAGCTCACTGGTGAACCCATTAGTGGCTCATAAACTGAGCTAGTTTGAGTGTAGCTATCGCTATAATCACCGGTGGCTCACGTTCAATGAGCAAACCTGAAAGCACCCACTGGTAAAACCACCAATGGCCCCAATGATGGTCTTACAAGTGACTCTATCGATGGTTCTGAATGATAGCAGCACAAAAAATTTTCCATATCGAGTCTTTGATGGTTTTTAGGTGTTTCGCTTGGTTTCAAATTGCTATTTGAATTAACAGATTAATTTTAGATAGCTTGGATTAAAGGAAATAGATGGAGTTTATATAAAAAACAGATTAATTTATACATACTCCATAAATTTGAGATATGAGAATGCTTCTCAACTAGAAGAAATAAAAAAGAGTTTTTTTATTATTTAATGAGAAGCCTTGATTCATGGTTTGTGGAGATCTATGTCCATTAATATGTTTACCTACTGACGAGACATATGATATTTATGTGGTAAATCTTACTCGTTTGTAATTTGACATTCTTCTATACTTATAGATATTCTTGTGAGAGAATAGTTGTTACTAGGTTTGCGATAACTAAGCGTAGTGCTTTGTTTATGATTATTTAGTAAAGAAGTTAGGTTTTAAACTATTAGTCGTAGCAGTTTAGTTGCTATAGTCAAATCGGTATAACTGATTTTTAATCAAAGTGCAGTTTCTTTTATGGTTTTTTAGTTTGGATTTTCAATGTTTAAAGATCTTTGTAACTAATCTTTTTGATAATTTGAGATTTATTCTATACTTGCATTACTGATTAGTTGTTTATGACAATTGTTGTTTGATATTCATTATATAGTAGATACTTTCATTGTTTGCTTGTTTTTATCAGTTTATTTAAAGAAACATTAATTGTACAATGTCTCTTTAACTTTCTAATTCTAAAATAATCATGTCTCAAGGCTCTCCTACTACTAGAGTGATGTTATTCTCTCTCTCTCTCTCTCTCTCATAATGAAGTCCAGGTGAAGGCATTATGGCCACTGAGAAAGGGTAACAGATCAAAGTAAGCTAGAGGAGTAGGAGTCGAAGTAATTTATGATTGTTCCTATCATAATCATGTGTTTGTATAGGTAAACATATTCATACACAAATGATTGTCTGAATAGAAAATCATCCAGTCTTAAATTCAACATTTATTCCCAGCATCAATTGATTGGAAAGGTCAAACTCAAGCTTTAAATTTGTTAGTAGATCCATTGCGTGATCGACTTTGGTGAGATGACCAACATGCAATACAATCAACTCTCAAGCTGAATGAGCCCACATCTATAGTGGATCTAGCAAGATAGCTAGGGCACAGTATTTGGGAGATGATTGAGTGATGGCCAAAAGTCAGAGGGTCCATAGTTTAGGTGTTGGAGAAACATCATCAAGAATGAAATGACTCCTTGAGATAATATCTTGTTCTCAAACGAAGTAAATCGAAGCAAAAGGAAACAATGGTTAATGAAAGTTAACTTTCCTTCTTGTTGGAGCGGATACAAAATTGAAAGATCTTAGCATCCCTACTCAAGTGAGATAGCTAGACCAAAAAAAAATAAATAAAAAATAAAAAAATAAAATTATATATATATATATATATATATATATATATATATATATATATATATATATATATATATATATATATATATATATATATATATATATATATATATATATATATATATATATGTGAGATAGCTAGACCAAAAAAAAATAAATAAAAAATAAAAAAATAAAATTATATATATATATATATATATATATATATATATATATATATATATATATATATATATATATATATATAAGAACTTACCTACAAACATATTGGACAAACACTTCCTGTCGTCTCTAATGTAATTGACCAGAACGAGACCGAGATCTTAACAAGTTTGCCTCAAGCAAGAAAATTCTTCAAAAAAAATGTTTGGAGTGATATTTGAGAACGGTGAACACGAGGAGCATGCCTATACAAAGGGAAAAAAGTATCATAAGGGGTAAGATTGATGGTTATTCTTGGAGAGGGTCCAATGGCACGGTTGGGGCATAACTTTAGCCATATGGAAGAGACAATATGGGGATATGAGAGGAGCTATCTCAAAATCCGAAATCCTGAATAATGGTTGATGAGATTTAAATAATGTTATGCTCATACTTCGCCTCTTTACTCTAGTTTATGTGCTACATGGAGTGTCATTGACATATATTGAGAGTAATTGGAGATAATAACAACTTGAGCTTAAACGATTACTAATTTATGTTTTATCTGTGATTATAGGCAACGTTTTAAATATCGACTATAGTGGATAATTGCATAAAAATTTTATAGCGGCTATCATTATCAAAAATATCATGGATATTTTTAAATATCAAATGAAAATATCAGAATGTAAATTTACATGCACATATTTTAAAAATAAATATAAATAAGGTTATGGATACATCATAAAAACCTGCATAAAAAATTATATATATATATATATATATATATATATATATATATATATATATATATATATATATATATATATATATATATATATATATAATTTTAGAATATACTTATATTGACAACTTACACTAAGCCGATGAATCCATAACCACTAGCCAATTATAGAATTTTCATAAATGATAACCTAGGTAATACAAAAATGAAAATAGATCAATAAATATATAAAATTTTATGCAATGGAAAGTGAAAGAATAAATAATTAAATATCACATATTCATATCATGTCTACAAGTCCACATTAAAATCATAAAGTGATAGTCCAAGTAACATACAAGTAGAAACATGAGTTTAAAAGTTACAAATTAGACACTAATTATTTCTACAAAATAAAAACGAAACTACTATAAAACCAAACAAAAGTATTTCTTGTTCAGTCGTGCATCAACTAGAAGTTTAGAAGCAAAATATTAAAGGTCAAGTCGATAGGTCCCTAATAGGCCTAATCCCCTTCTCCATGCTCTGTCTCGGATGGCGAAACATCATCATCTATAGAAATGTCTAGATCCTCGTCCCATGATGAATCTAATGATGATTTCAAGATATGTCTTTATCTTCCTCATCATTCCTTTTTACCTCCTTTTGATTTTGATGATGATGATGCTCCCCCTCTGCTATTTTGTACTTGCCCAATCTCTATCGTGGAACTCTTTCTTCTTTAGAATTAGCACCTGAAACTTTTGCAACTTGCCTCCAACCAGGAAGGCTTCATCATCACTTTCAATTTGTAGTACCTATGGTATGTTTTGTATTCACCAACCACACCAACCACTCAGTAGCCTTCTCTTCTAAGTAGCTAAGGGATCTCTATCCTTGATGGCAAGTCTATTGTTAAGTTTTGCATTAAATTTGATAAAGGCTAAGTTATATAACTTTTTAAAACTCAGTATATTTCTCTTCTTTATATGAACCTTAAAAAATAAAAATACACACAAACACAATAACTAGTAACCTATTAGGCCAAAGAGGAACCAATATTGTTTATTATTTTATATTTTTGTACCATCTAAAATATACTCCAATTTCTTTCGCAACCAGATGAATTAGTTGTCAAGTTCAATATTCTCATAGCCATAATCCTTAATTTCAAGAGTGTTGGTCTGATGTGAATCAAACTACTGCAAGCGAAAATTTATGATGCTAATAGGTCGTCCTACATGGATCTAAAGTATTTTGTAATCTTAATTTGATCTTAAATCTAACACGTTAACTAAGAAACTATGGTTGAAAATACTTTGATTAATGATTCTAAAAAGCAAACCAAAGATCATCAAAACCATTAAACTAACAGTATAACAATGGATATTTTTCTTCTTACTTTTTAATATGAATGATCAAGTTACATAATAAAAAGTTGAATTTCTTAATTTGATTTTAATATCTTTGTTCGTAAGCATGATCTATCAAGTGGTATGCAAGCATAAATAATCAAAGAAGTTTTTTTCATTACCAAATCATATCAAATCGATTCCTAGATAGATTTAATGAAGAATACTGATAAGTACCATATATTACATAGTTAAAGCCCTCATCTTATCTATTTTAATATATAAATAATGCTACTCGGGTAATTTTAGCATATTTTTTTAGATTAAACATATTTCTTCAAGGATATGGCACGAAATCAAAGAAGGATTAAGAAAACTGAGTCCAAAAAGAGCCAAAGAGAAAAAGTTAAAGAAACACAAAGCTAGAGCAACCAAAATTGAATCCAGTCATGAAAAAGAGAAAAACAAAGCCAAAGAATCAAATGCCAAAAGCCATAACACCAGAGTTGCAGCTTTTGCCACCATTTGGTGGCTATTGCCGCCAATTGGTGGCATAGTGGGTGCCACTGAGCCTTCTCTTATTTGTGCTGACTCATAAAAGGATTAAGGCTCTGTTGACCAAAATTAAGCTCCGATATTTGGCGATCAATGCCACTTTTTGGCAGCAAAACTATTGATTCTGTAATTAAAATTTTTGTGAGGACCATGTTATAATTTTGTAGTTGTTCAGTTATAGTAGGATTAGAGTTTGGTAGTCTGAGACCTATTTATTGCCCGTATCTTTGTAAATTAGGGTTTCTTATGCATTATTGAAATTAATAAAATTTAGAGATTAAATCCTAGTAGCGATGACAACAATACTAAAGCTCCGAAGGTGATTCTTGTTGTTTATCATGTTCTTCGTAAGTAACGTAATTTATTTGCTTTCTAGATAATTTTTAATCACTTTCTAGTTTAGGAATAATTAGATTTTGATGCATAAAAATATGATCTTGACTAATAATAATATGTGTAGCAAATTTAGTTTAGTTTTAGGATATAGATGAAGTTAGGGATCAACCTTGTTGTATATTTTATTTGTCTTCTTCCTAAATAAATAAAAAAGACATGATTTTTCTATAAAATGATTAAAATATAATAATTTGTTGATCTAATACTTTGATACATTATGCTTAAGATTACTTTTGATAGCCTATATTTAGTTAGGGTTTGGGGTTATTGGTTTTGATTTTATTCATAGAAATTTCTATTGATTTAGTTTACTTTTATAAAAAGACACATCTTTGATGAACTATACTTGCACACCACTTGATATCTCATGCTTAGGGTTTTTTGAATAAAAGAGTAAACTAAAAAAAAATCAACTTTTTAATATAATTGTAATGGTTTATATTAGAAAGATAGGAAGAAGATAATAAAAAGAATACTTGGTTGTGAACTAGTGGATTCAACATCCTAGATTATAAAAATAACTTATAACTTTTCTAGAACTTGTAAGTTAGCTCGTTAGAATAATAAAAAGATTAGGATAGCAAAACACCTTAGATTTTTGTGGGACGATATGTTTGCGCTACAAGAGATACTCTATGCTTGCAGTAGAATTGTCACATCAAATACTAATTTCAAATCTAAAATAAGCATAGGCTCTCAATAATAGATTAATGATAACCTATCAAATTTCTAGATTTACAAAATAGTAACTTTATTTTAATCTACTAGAAAATCGTAAACTTATTCATTAGAAAGAATATTAAATACAGGTTAATATTGTTTCATTTAATTTCATCTGCAGCTTAGAGCTCTAGAAAATTAGCTACTCATGTGGTTTATAATAAAACCATATTCTTAATTAAGAAAACAGGAAGAAAATAAATTTTTTCTATGAAAGCAATAAATCCACATATGAATGCAATAAAGATCTATTTAAAAGTAATAAATAATTCATATAAACACTAAGAGAGATTGAAAAGAATAAATCAAGTCCTACAGAGGTTTGGTATGGTGACCGTTTTCTCAGCAAAATATACTCTTGTTTTCATTAAATTAATAAAAAAAAGTACAAAAGCATAGTAATTCTACAATGGTTACATCATATAAATAGATACATATGACAAAATCCTAATCCAGCTAACCTAGCAGAGTCCTAACATTACATGAGTACTTGAGAAAAAAAAAATCTCTTATGCTGATTTCGTTGATTTGCTACGAAATAGCTGCATTGATCATTAGGTAGCAGTGGTCAATGCACGTAAGAAGACTTAAAATACTTATGTGATTTTACATGAAAATTTTGACGTGGAAATACCTTCTTTTTGCCCCAACCGGCGGCTATTGTTACCGATCAACGGTTAAAGTGGGTCTCCTGACTTCTGGTTTCTTAATAGTTGAATTTTAGGCTATAGACCTTTTTTTATAGCTTCATTCTTGATTCTTAGCTATGAATTCCTTAGATTTTTAGATTTTCTCCTTTCAGCCCTTTCTAGACTCAGTTTTTGCGTGTTATCAGCTAAATCAATGAAATCCTTGATATGATAGTACCTAACTTGAAAAGCAACTAAAAATATGGAGTAGCATTATTTATACATAAAATAGATAAAATGTTTGATATAAATAATAAAATATAATACTTATCACACTCTCACACCTACCTTTTACTAGTTCTCAAGCAAAACCTAAACCTAAAAAGAAAAATAAAAATCTTAACTCACTTCACATGAATTGCAGTTACACTTATCATGTATAACAAGTCATTGAAGCCATATGTTATTCTAGTACATGAGTTGTGTCTCATGGAAGTTTACAGTGAATATATCCACAAAATTTAAGAAATAAAAAGTTCAAAAATACATAAAAAGAAAATAAAGATAGCAAAAAATTATTAAGAAAATCCTAAACTAATAAAACAAAATAAATAAAAGAACATATACAACAAGAATGAAAAGCCATTTTGAATTTTTTTTTTGAAATTAATCTTACTAATACACAAATTCAAGCGTATATTTAGATTATTAATTTTTCAAATCAATTTTATATCAAATATACTCATTCTTTTAATAAAATATATATATAAATCCTATTTCTTCATACCCACTAATAAGTAGTTGTCTGCTCCTAGACATATATGTACACATGTGATGCTTTATTTTGGTTTTGAACTCAAACTCTAATCTCTGATTCATCTATTTCTCTAAAAATATAATTAATTTTTTAATATATGCATATTTCACATTTCACATGAATGTTCACACTTATTGAGGTGCACACCCAACTACTCGGATTATACACAATTTCTTAAAAATATCATTTCTGTAAATACATATATTTCGTGAGGCACACATGCTTAACTACTTAGTATTTTAAATATTTTATTTATTTATAAAGAATCATCGCCTTAATACTAAGGTCACCACTTTAGTTTTTTAATATTTGTTTTTGCTTTTTTAGTAAGAAAAGATTAATTAATTATTTATTGTTTTTATCCTTAATCGAATAAACCATTGTGAAGTGAATAATCAAAATTTATAATTGTCTAAATATTACAAATCATGAATATTTATTTTTCGGATTTTAACTTTTTTCATAAAACTCAAGTATATTGTTTATTCTATTTTCCTATCAAATATCAAATCTAAATTTAATCTATCATTTGTAATTAGCTTGATTTATTATAATTTATTTTTTATTTTTTAACTTTTTTTAAGAGAAAAAACAATTAACAAAATCCTTCTTTTAGAAGATAACGTAAAATATACAAAGACTTAGAAACTGCTGAAAGTGAAAAATAAAGGAACCTGAAAATTCAAAAATATAAAAGAAAATCCTTAAAAGAAAAATAAACTAAACTAAAATAAAAATCCTAGAAAATAAAATACAAAACTCCCTCCACACCTGAACTCGTGTACGATCTCATCCATGAATTAGTACTGACGACCCCGCTCACATCGACCCATGTTGAATTGTCCATGCCATGTGAGTAAACTCGAATTTTCCCCATGCTCATTTTGTTGGAAATTTTGTTCATTCCCATGAGATTGGTAACTGCAGATTTATTCTATTTCAAGAATACTCATTTTGGAAATACTCATGGCATTATTAACTGCAAAATTTGCTATATTTCTAAAGAACTCATCTTGGAAATATTTATAGTTTTGGCAGCTACAAATTTGCTATATTTCCAAAGAACTCATAATGAAAATATTCATGCCTTTGGTATCTTCAAGATTTAGTAATTTCCAAAAATTCATCTTAAAAATATTTATGGCTTTGGTTGTTATATTTCCAAAGATCTTGGAAATATTTATAACTTTAGTAACTGCAGATTTGTTATATTTCTTAAGAACTCATCTTGAAAATATTAATGACATTGATAACCTCGTATGCCTATAAAAAAGGAGATGCATTTAAAGATGGGGATCATCCAAGAATCCATGATTAAAAAAAAAATTAAAAAAAGGAAGTCATACTCTAGTGAATCTTTATAGAGAGATTGTTATCCAAGAGTATTGTTCTCTTGAACAATATCCTTAAGTAAATTCTAAAGAGAGTTTTATAATTCTATTTTATTATAGTGGAAATTATTCGGAATCGCCTTGTGGGTTTTTCCTTCACATCGAATGTTTTTACACATAAAAAATTTATGCCTCTTTTTTGCTCTTTTTCTCATTCTTGTTTGATTATTTTCTCTGTCTTTCATCCATGAGGGAATTAGTGCGTTATTCCCAACAATGGTACTAGATCCATGTGATGGTTCTGAAATCGAGTTTACAAGATGGAGGGACAATGTCGAGTTGGCAAAAGTTGTCGATAGACATATCAAAATGAAGTGCAAAGGAAAGAAGAGGAAGAAGAAGAAAGAAATAGGCAGAACGTGCAGTGCACAAGAAGAACACAGGCATACCTAATATCCTTCTCGCGATGCGTTGGTTGAGCTTGTGGGGCACCGGGAGCACATGCAGAATGTGCGTATGTATGCATTACTGAGGACTAGGCTGGGTACGCAGATCTGAGTGTCCTGGCTAGAGCGGGTTAGTGGTGTGGCCAGCGTGGGTAGCCGGAGCGGGCGGCCGAGAAGTGCGATCGGCGGGCAACGGTCGGTTGTCGATGCAAGCACGTAGTGCACGTTGGCTACTGCGCACTGGCGCATAGGCACAATGTGCATCCCGTGTGCGAGTGGCATGCTGGGCGGTGCGCACTAGCAAGTAGTGACCCAGGGCTTAGGCAGTGTGTGGGCGGCCCTACCATCAGTATAGGTGGCGAGGGCGACATTTCTCCTGGCATTGGTTGTCAGAATTGTGAGGGGCTCGTGATTTTGGAGATATGGAATTCTGAGATTTGGTGTTTAGATAAATACTTAACACCAGAATTATTTTGAAGTCATGTGTTAACATGAGGGTTTAATTATTATTGGCTTCAGAGTACCAAATTCTAAAGGAGTTGCTAAGACTTGAGATGGATTTTGATGTGCAAATCAACGACAGTGGTTGATTGGAGCATGAAATTAGAAATTGTTATCCTATTATAAAGAGTCAAATTTCATGTTTTTCTACATTCCAAATGTAGTGGTGGATGCAGATTAGACAAACTCCATAGGTTGTATTAGATGTTATGCATTTCAGCGGTGATTGACGGTGATCAAGGGGTCAATATTGATCAAGATGATCAATGGTCGACAGTTGGCTGATTGTTCGATGATAAGGTACGATGTAGTGCTTAATATTAATAGATATGGTATGTTGTGACATAGTATAGCATATAATAATGTATAATCGTCTATATTTGTCTCTGAAAATGGTTATGGTTTTTTGGATCAAGGTGGAGTACGACGTAGTGATCGCGTTTGTCTAGTATATGACATGAGAAGTGATTGTAAGTGATCTTGGTGTTTTTACAGAGGTGGAGTATAGTATAGCAATTATGAGCGTTAGTTGAAGAGCATGGTGTAATAATCATAAGTATTTATAAGGGTACAGTTTAGTAATCATGAGTACTTGGAGAACAGTATGGGTCAATGATCATGAGTGATCGAGCATGGAGACAATAATGATTGTACGAGTTATTCACGGTAGGTGGTATGGCACATGTGCAATGGAGCTGTGAAGTGGATGGCGAGAACAATAGAGATTTTTCAAGTTGCATAGCTTATCGGATACGAGCTAAGATGGAGAATTTTGGATTTGTATTTCACATCCATTAAGTATCCAGATATAATTAGGAATCACAAATAGTCCTGCTTGGACTTGCATCAGATGACTAGTATCCTATTTGGTTTGGAACACCATTAGATGACAGTAGCAATGAGCCTACTTAGAGCATGCAGTTGGCATGGTGAGTAGATATCTTACTAATCCTAAAAAAGAGCATTATAATGTAGTAAAATAGATTTTGGTATCTCAAAGGAAGTTCTGTTTATGTTTTAGTTGTGAAAAACCTATATTGGAAGGATACATAGATTTTGATATGGTTGTAGATATCAACACTCGAAAATCTACCTGGGATATCTATTTACTTTTGTAGAAGGAGTTATATCAAGGCAGTCCAAATTGCAAGAATATGTTGCTCTATCCACTACAGATGCCAAATATATAGCTGCTACAGAAGCAAGTAGGGAATTTTTCTGGATAAAGAATTTTCTATGGGAATTATTATAGAACCAAGGAATATATGTTCTTCACTATGAGAGCCAAAGTGCCATTAACTGGAGTAGAAATGCTAATATCACTCGAAGGACAAATTCCATTGGATTTGAGATATTTTTGAAGAACATAAGATGCAACTTGTCAAGATTAGAATAAATCAAAATCCATCAGATATGATGACGAAATCTCTTTAAAAAAAGAAGTATGAGCTCTGTAGGAGATTAGGAGACATGACTTGACTTGAATTATGTACATGGGAGATCCCTCCTCATGTGAATGGAGGTGGGAGATCATTGGAAATTTTGTCAATTCCCATAAAATTGGTAACTATAGATTTATTCTATTTACAAAGTACTCATCTTGGAAATGCTCATGATATTGGTGACAGCAAAATTTGCAATATTTTCAATGAACTCACCTTGAAAATATTTATAGTTTTGATAACTATAGATTTGCTATATTTCTAATGAATTCAACTTGAAAATATTCATGGCTTTGGTATCTGTAAGATATGGTATATTTCTAATTAACACATCTTAGAAAAATTCATGATTTTAGTAACTACAAGATTTGCTATATTTCTAAAAAACTTATCTTGAAAATATTCATAGTTTTGGTAATTGTAAGATTTGTTATATTTCGAAAGAATTTTATAACGACCCTAATCCTTGAGTTCTTTTATCAGTTTATTCTGTATCTACTGTATCAGCCCGGGAGCTTGGACACTGAGACGAGTAGATACTGAGTAAATTAAGTTATATCTTTCCTCATATTCTTTAATTTCAAATTTCAAATAGAAAAGATTTCTTATCTTATTATTTTATATTTTTTATAATTTTCTAAAATTATTCCAGATTGACTGATTTTTAGGCAAATACCAATTAAAATAATCAAATTAAATCTAAAATTCTAATTTTAATTTTTTTCCCACCTCATATCTATCTCCAGCAGCCTACCATCTTTATTTGACAAATTTTAGATAGAATTGACCCAATAGTATCTTGATAATTAATATGAAGTTTAAAGACTTTTGATAATGCAACATATCGTATCTTCCAGAAGTTATTTAATCCCACAAATAAATTCATAAAAACCTAAACAAAATTGAACTTGTTCTTCGCATATTTCTCTTCATTTTCTCTTCTGAGCTTGAACCCTAATGCCTTCTCAAATTCACTCAAATAAATCACTAAATAATTAGCCTGAGAGTATGCTGAAAATCCAATAAATGGTTACTAGAACTTTGTTCTATAGTTTAACCTCTTCAAATAAGCTCTAAACTCTCTATAAATATAAGAAAACCTTCTCTAATATCTGTCCTTATTCATTGGTGTGATCCTTGTGAAATTTCTCTTTTTTTGATAAGCAATCACATCAATATCGATATTTTACGATTTAGACTAAACAAGAGGTAAGAATATTTTCTCAAATCCCTTAAACTTGTAATTTTTTGACATAATCTCCTCATATATGATAAAAAATATGTTATTAACGCAATTTCAAGATTACACTTGCTCTAACTTACATTTATCTTGAGTTTCATAGCATGTATCATACTGTGCATGTCATATGTGCACATATTATGTTGTTGTCCAGACATACGCAATAGTCCATCTTAGAACTGCTATAACTTTTATATTTTAATTTTGATTAGCTTATTTCAATGCTATTAGAAAGATAATTTATTAGACTATAATTATTTTAACTATTACGGATCCTAATTTAGTCATTTTCCTATTCAAAAATAACCTGAAAGTTTACCTATGACTGTTGTATCAGGTCAATAGCTCAACAACAAGAAGTTTACGTTAAAATGACTATATTTTTTGTTGTAGAATTCCAATTGAGCTCATTAAAAATTTATTAGAAAGATAATTGAATTATATATAATTGATTAAGATTTTAGGTTTTTAATTAAATTTTATCTTGGTAAAAAATAACATGGAAATTGTATACCCAAAATCGAAGAACTTCATTTCATTGCCATTTGTAAAGAAATTATAGCAAATAAAAAAATTACACTTCAAATTCGAGTTACAAGAATAGGAAAAAGAGATTGCTTAATTTCCCTTTTCAATTTGTGGGGTCGTAAGGCAGTGGTGGAGCATTGTTGCTATACTCCGTTGACGATCTGAGCGTAGGAAAACTCTTTTTGCGCCAAGCTCTTGAGAAAGAAGAAAAACGTCTGAAGACTTCTCTGGACTCTTCATGTGCGTATGTTTGTCTCCTTTTCCCCTTCTTTTTATAGAAAGAAGTATTTTATAGCATCTTGGGCGATAGCTATTCCCGTAATTGGAGTGCGAACATAGAGCACAACATGGAGTACAAAGGGAACGTGGAGCACAGAGGGGAGAGAGCGCAAAGCACACAAGATGCGCATGCAGCCTCCACTAGTGCATGTGCAGCACCCTACTGGGGGGCGCATGCACAGCGCCCCACTGGGGTTGATGCGCACAGCGCCCCGTTGTGGTTTGCGCGTGCAACGACTGGGGTGCGTGGTGCATTGGGCGTGCGTGGTGCACTCTAGGCATGCACATGTTGCATCTTGGGTGCGCGCGCTATGTCTTATGGTGTTCGCAGTACACCGAGTTGTGCTTCTCGATTTGTGCTCCGCATCGACTCGGCACGTGGTCCTAAGTTTATTTCTAGATAGCATGCATGCTCCTAAGTTTATTTTGGATAGCGCGCGCCTAAGAAGCGTGCACTTGCTAGGAACACACGTGCTCTTGGGCGTTGGATGCACTTGTCTAGAGAGCGCGTGCTCCTTGATGCGTAGTGGCATGTTTCTCGATGTGCGTCTCTAGTTGCGCTTGTGGGTTTCTTGTGCCTGATTGGTGCGCGCTTGCTAGGGACATGTGCACTCCTAAGGATTGTTGGCAGTAAAAATTTCTAAGTAAAAAGGAATTTTCCAGACAGAATGCGGAGTTAACCTGTAGCTCCGCGTATTGGCTATTTAGCATCGCGTTTGAGCAAAACACGGAGCTAATCAATAGCTCCGCGTTCTGGTTTCATAGCTCCGCATTTTGACGCTAATAGCTCTGCGTGAGCAGATAACCAGAATTCTAAATTAATTATGATTGAGATTTGGGCTTATCCAATACCCAAATTGAATTCAATCAGAACTCTAAATCAAGAGATTTAAAACAAGACTAAGATATTTGATTCGAATTCTTGATGAATACAAATTCTATTTAAATAAAAACTCTCATATTGTCCCAAGGCTATAAATACCCTCTTGAGGAAGCCTCTGAGGATCTTTTTCGAGCATTAAAGGAGTTCAAGTTACGCGTGAGAGCCTTAAATGAATCAAGATCAGTAAAGAAAGATCAAGTCAGCCGTCATCTTCGTCAAGAAAGAAGATCATCGACGACTACTAGATAGATTCCATCGTTGCTAGAACCCACTATATTTTGTAAAAGAGAGCGATAATTATAGATCCTCTCGTTTGTTCTTTTCTTGTTCACTTTCGTTGTAATCTAAATTGTATTCAATGGAAGGAGGCAACAATTCTGCTACGAACAAACTGGCGACCACAGTGGGAGAAGTCTCTTTCACCAAAGAAGAGATCGTGGTGCAATCTGACGTCGAGAGGATCGGATCCGACGTTAACTTGCTAGTCATGGAGATCAACCAGCAGAAGTATGAGGAGTACCACTCCTCTGAGTCAGGTAACCTGACCAAAACGCGGTGCTATCGTCGCGTGCGCTCCAATACCCGTAAATCGGATAATCGAAAATCTAATGTTAATCGGGGACCCTTAGAGACCGCGGCCATAGAGCCGTTGTTTGGGCAGGAAACCCTAGCAGAGGATACCTCTCTACTTCCGAAGAGGGCTCGGGAACCAGATTGACCAGAACCCAACTCCGGAATAGAAATCGGAGAGCTAGGCGAAAGGCCCTCAAAGCCCGTGTTAAACGTGAGGCTAATCAGGTAGCACAACGCGAGGCTACAGTATCTCGCGAACTAGCTTGCGTTAATCGCAAGACTAGTCAGTATCACGTTAAATATGAAGCTGCAATTTGCGTTAATCGCAAGGACAAACCAGCGTGTGATTCTCCATGCGAGGCTATTTTATATGGACTTAAAACTAGAGAAGCTTGCGAGGATTAAATGCTGGCAGAGCCAGTGTGCGATGGTGATTCTCCACGCGAAGCTAACACTGAGCTTAGCGTAAAACGTGAAGCCAGTGAGACTTACGTTAATCGCAAAATTCCTTACCTTCACGTAAATCGCAAAGATGATTTTCAGACTTGCGTTAATCGCAAAAATCGCGTTAAACGAGAAGATATGACTTGCGTAAATTACAAGAATAAGCTAGCGTGCAAGAATTTTCTTCCACATGAGGCTAATATTCTAGAAGTTAAACTTCTGCAGAAATGCCAAGCCAACGTAAAACGCGAGGCTAGCGTACAAAAACGAGAAGCTATTATTCAGCCCCGCATATCAAAACGCGAAGCTACTTCTCAGCTTCGCGTGCTACAATGCGAAGCTAGTTCTCAACTCCACGTAAATCAATCCGAATACAAAATCAAGGTTGATAATCACACGATTAGACCAGAACTTGACACCAGTGATTCCAAGAAGCTCCAGCGAGCCCCTGGACCCTCTCGACAGATGAGTGGGCCCCACAATCCCGTGTTCAATGCCACTGAACTCAGAGAATACCTAACCAAGAAAAGAAGCATAAATCAAGTTCAATATGATCCTATTTGTCATTGCGGGTAGTTTATGATAGCAGTCTCTGCTGTAATGAATAGTTGTTGTTGTAGTAAGAATAGAATATCGGTGTTTGACCGATTAACTGAGTCAGACAAAAACCCTGCTAAGAAGACAAAAACTACTCCCCGAGAAAAAGAATGGAGAATTGTAACTTCTAATATGGTCGGAAAGGGGAAGAAAATCATAGAAAGGAATGATGATTCGGAATCAAGTGATGAAGAACCTCATCATCTTACCCGACTTAAGTCAGGCGCTGTCCCGGCTCGAAATTATAAAAAACTTGTAAAAGGATCTTATGACGACGACAGCGACAATTCGGCCATAGCTTCTCCTCGCTCTTTGGCGTCATCCAAACTACAGAAATTGACCTCCTATATGGCAGATAAGTCTGACGATATTGATCAGAGATTGGAGGCCCAAGAGCAAATGATCCGAGAGCAGCAAAAGACAATCGAGGACCTTAAAATGATGCTTTTGAAGATGGTAAAAAATACTCAAAAAATAGTCGAGGATAAAGTCAAGACTTCTACAGAATCACCACGGAAGGAAAGAAAAGAAATTCCATTCAAAATAAATCAAGAAGATAAAGAAGAAAAAGCTTACTCGGCACATGAGGACGAGAATAAGTATTCTTTTCATGACATGACCCTCATGAAGAGAAAATTGAGAAGTTACAAAGCCAACTGATGCCTTAATGCACAAGAAGGAACTGAAGGAATCGGGGGTTTCAAGACCACACTCGCCTGAATGGGATCTGGCACCGTACCCTGAGAAGTACAAACCGCTCAAATTGGAGCCATATGACGGAAAAGGATCGCCCAGTCAGCATATTTACTATTGTCCCAAGCAGGACATTTGATGGGTAATAACCCAATAATGACCAAGATATTTGCAAGTATCTTACGTGGGCCTGCCTTTACATGGTTTATGCAGATGCCCCCAGATACTATCAATACCTGGTATGACGTTGAGAAATAATTTCTCGCACGTTTCTTTGAGAATGATGCCGAAATATCGGTTCATTCCCTCCTTGCAACCAAGCAAGGGGAACAAGAAATGGTAAAGGACTTTATAGAAAGGTTCCGGGAGAAGTCTGTGCACTGCAAATATGGAATGGTTCAGGAAACTCTGGTGAAAACGTGCCGGTATAATCTCAAGACTAACGTGCTCTTAAAAATGAGAACCGTAGAGTCTATGACTTGGAAGGATTTACTAAAATAGGGGAAACAAGCCGAAGACTTGATCCGCCGTGTTGAAGAATCTCAAGGAGAAAGGAATCTTGAAAATAATAGGCCACATACACAAAACAACAGTAAGAACAAGGAAAAAGCGGCAATACATCAGATGCCGCTCCACAAAAGGCAAATCCTCCAAAATCGAAGCCCCAAAATCAAAAGGGCACGAGACAAAATAAGCTCCAACAAGAGATGATCTACACCATTAAGGCAGAACAGACACCTACACTCTTCCATCTGCTCCTTAGGAAGGAAATGTTGAAACTTTCAGAAAATAGAAAATCAGAGGACGCTGGTAAAACCAACGACCCCAATTATTGTTTATACCACAGGAATGTTGGACACCCTACTAAGGACTGTTACCTACTAAAGAATAGGATCCAGGCATTGATAGAAACTGGGGTCTTGACGCTGAAAGAAGAACAAAAGAAAGTCACTTCTAATATGGCAGCCCTGGTGGTAGGGACCCATGAGTTCTCTGCAGGGGTAACCCCGATACTAGAAGGGAAACTGGTCATGAAGAATCATGACCCACATGAAAGGGCACAGAAAGGACTTGTCTCCGTAACAACACAAAGGGGGGAGTCATGTGGATCCAACCTGATCTATTACAGGATGAACAATGGACCACCTTAGGGAGCCAGAAGAGAAAGCGGACTAGTAATACTATTTCTGCAAAAATAAAAGAAGAGTACATAGTTACAGGAGCATTCCATGACTCTGAAGAGGAGACCAAAACTATGATCACTCATCAAGATGGGGCAGGTCCTTTCGGCACCCGATCCGGTAAAGCTTACCTCAAAGACTACACCAGAGTAGACCCGAAGAATATATACGGGGAACTCGCGAAGGCTGCTAAGCAAAAGGGGCTTCGTTTCCAGAAAAATCCTACAAAAGATGAAGAGGTCAAGGATGCTACATTCAAATTTGACATAATAGCTCAGCCGGCAAATATCCCAGCTCTAGTTACGCTTTACGAGTTACTCCAATTATCAAAATCAACTCGCAAAGCGTTAAGAGAGGTCTTGGCAGACTCTGAATCTTTCTTGGCACAAATTGTTGAGCCAGCCAATGAAGAACAGGATTCCTGCCCCCGTTTTCATCAAGTGAGGAGGCAGGTCCCACAGATTACCTTTCCCTAGAGGACATGCAGGTGAGAAATATAAAACATAATAGGCCTTTATATTTCACCGGATATGCTGGATCCACAAAGGTGGACCGCATTCAAATTGATCTGGGGTCTGCATTAAGCATCATTACCAGAAGATTGATGCAGCTATTGGGAATTTTGCCCCATTGTCAGACACCAACAAATACTACGATATACGGGTTCAACGCTAACGATAGCTGTCCCCTCGGGAAGATCCAACTTCGATGTCAAATCGGAGATTTAAGGACAGAAATTACGTGCTACGTTATAGACGTAGACACGTATTATAACATCCTATTGGGGCGACCATGGATCCATACCTATATGATAGTCCCATCGACTCTCCATCAATGTATGAAGTACTGCGATGAATAAGGAGAAGTCCGGATGCTAGTTGCAGATAGGCAGCCAATCAAAAGCTAGAAAATTACTTCACTGATGCTATGCTCTACAAGCCGGCCCATGAAGTCTCCAATAACAACCGCAAAGATCCTCAAGAACCTACCGACAGTGAAAATGAGGCGGACACTGAATACGAATCTTCGGAAAAAGATGATGGGGGTGACTATGAGATAAACCCTCGTATAAACTTTAAGGTGAATTTTGATAATAATGTAACTGATGTAGCAGAGGATGAGTGGATTATTAATGAAAATATAAAATTAGTCTACGAGCCTGCTGTTGCTACAGAGTCTGAGCCTTCTTATACTTTCACTGAGGCGGATGACCTGTCCGAACTTGAAGTTTTGGCGGCATATCATTTTCCAATCAGGTCATCCCTCATCTCTCGGTCTAAAATAAAGAAAGGACGAGATCACTTCTTTGAAGTGCCTCCAAAACAGATATCTCAAAAACCAATTGTCTTCGGCAAAGTGATCGCGTCGTCTAACCAAAGACAAAGTAGTGAAAGTGCTGAACAAACATCACTCTAATTTCACTTATATGAGCAGAAATCCCGGCAAATGATGGAAAAGATGGGCTATAATTTTACCTAAAAACCGGGATTAAACTTTGGAAAAGGACGGCAAAATCTCATACCCTTGTTTAGACCAAGGGGGAAGAGCCCAGATTATTATCAGAAAACTCGAATGGAGTTAGGCTATGTATCTACTCCTCCCTCACCGCCATACAAATACGAAGATAGCTCTTCGGCCGATGAAGATTTATATCCGTTTGATCATGATTCGGATCTAAGTACTGGCGCATGGTTTCAATCTCTAACAGCAAATATAGTTTCAGCCGCATCAGAAAGCGACGAGGAACCAATTGATATTCAAGATGATTCCTGGGCTAAACGCATGGATACTCTTTGGGATGTCCGTTTTGAACAGCAAGACCCACCCACAGAAGATAAGATAGTACAAGTTAATATGGGAACGGAAGAGAATCCGAAGCACATTTTCATAAGCGACACACTAACTCCTTTAGAAAAGGAGGAACTTATATCCCTTTTTAAGGAATATATAGACGTGTTCGCATGGAGTTATGAAGATATGTCCGGGCTTGATCCTCAGATTGCCACGCACCATTTAAATATTAAGGAAGACGCCAAGCCAGTCAAACAACCGCAAAGGCGCTTTCAACTGGAATTAATAGAGGCGATAGTTGCTGAGTTAACAAGCTCACAAAATTAGAATTTATTCGTGAAGAGCAACATCCTGATTGGGTAGCCAATATAGTGATAGTTCGTAAGAAGAACGGCAAAATCCGGATATGCATCGATTTTCGGGATCTAAACGTTGCATGCCCTAAGGATGAGTTTCCACTCCCGATTACCGATGTAATGATCGACAACACCTGCGGTTACGAGAGAATGTCCTTTATGGATGGCTTCTCAGGATACAATCAAGTTAAAATGCATCTAGATGACGAAAAGCATACGGCTTTCATAACGCCGTTAGGGGTGTACTGTTATACAGTAATGCCCTTTGGGTTGAAAAATGCCGGTGCCACCTATCAACGCGCGATGAGCATTATATTTAAAGAACATCTGCGCAAAACGGTAGAGTGTTACGTAGATGATTTGGCGGTCTTGAGCAAAAACAAAGAAGACCATTTTTAGGATCTGAGAACAGTCTTCAATCTTATGCAAAGACATCACTTGAAGATGAATCCCGCTAAGTCCTTCATAGGGGTGTCCAGTGGAAAATTCCTTGGATTCATAGTTACTTCGGAAGGAATTTTTTTTGATCCCGAGAAGGTGAAAGCAATCAAAGGGATGCCACCTCCCCGCAACCTTAAAGAATTGAGGGGGTTACAAGGAAAATTAGCCTATATCCGGCGCTTTATCTCCAATCTATCAGGACGATGCCAACCGTTCTCCAGACTTATGAAAAAGGGGGTTTCCTTCGTATGGGACGAGGCATGTCAACAGGCGTTTGATGACCTTAAAGAATACCTTACGAAATCTCCCGTCCTCATGGCACCTGTCCCTGAACGACCATTCTTTATATATGTAAGGGCCATGGATAACGCGATAGGAGCGTTGCTCACCCAGTATGATGAGCACAGTCATGAACATGCCCTTTATTATCTAAGTCGAACAATGATCGGAGCTGAGTATCGATATACCCCGATCGAAAAAGAATGTTTAACCCTAGTGTTCGCCGTCCAGAAAATGCGACACTATCTTTCAGGGCAAACAATTCATGTCATATCACGGGTCAATCCCTTGAAAATCTTGATGACAAAACCAGGATCTTTAAACGACCGATTAGCAAAATGGGCATCGCTATTATCACCATATGACATCCACTTTGTTTCTCAAAAGGCCATGAAGGGACAAGCGATCGCTGCTTTCCTAGCAGACCATCCAATTTCGTCCTACCCTAAATCATCAGTAGATATTTCCAAATAGACGTCAGAGGTCAACACGACTAGCAAAGAACAACCATGGCAGATGTTCTTTGATGGTGCTGCCAGACGATCTGCTGCTGGAGTGAGAGTGGTACTGATCTCCCCACATAAACACATACAGCCTAACGGTTACTCATTAACAGAGCCGTGCACAAATAATGTGGCGGAATATAATGCGCTCATTATTGGTTTAAAAATGGCTCTGCAACTAGGGGTGAACTATCTAGAGGCATATGGAGACTCTTAGCTCATCGTCAATCAGATGATGGGCGAATATGAAGTCAGACATGAAGCCCTCATCCCCTATCATCAATTAGCCATTGAGTTAGCAGGATATTTCGAACAATTTTATATCTATCATATACCTCAAAATGAGAACATCTATGCAGATGCTCTTTCCGCATTAGCTGCAACATTGGCAATCCTGCCAAGCGCAGCTAAAAGTATCACTATTGGAAGTCGAGAACTTTTCCATCCGGATACGGTTTTCCAAACTATGGAAGTGTGCCAAGTAGGCCTAGCTCTGGAAGCTCATGATTGGTGATTTTCGTTCGTGGATTACGCCTTATATGGGATGCTACTAGAGAATCCAAAGGAAGCCGCCTCAATAAAGAGGAAGGCTCAAAGATTTTATTATGATCTTACACTGCAGACTTTATACAGAAAGTCAAGTGACGGTCTCCTACTACGCTGCATTTCAAAACCAGAAGCCGATGAAGTGCTGAGAGAGACGCATGATGGAGTGTGTGGAGCCTATCAGCTCGGCCCAAAACTCGGGGACCGTATAAGAAGACTAGGATACTAGTGGCCAAAAATGATTACTGATGCAATGGTATACGCTAAACGCTGCCATGCATGTTAGGTATATGCCAATTTTATTCATCAGCCCACAGAATACTTGCACAATACTGTTGCTAGTTGGCCTTTTGAAGCATGGGGATGGATATCATGGGGCCAATAACTCCCCCATCATCTAGAGGACATCGGTTCATACTTGAGATAACCGGTTATTTTTCAAAATGGGCTGAAGCCGTGCCCATGAGAGAGATAAAGACGACAGATGTTATTAAATTCATTAAACATCACGTCATTTATCGTTTTGGCATTCCTTGAAGAATCATTCATGATAACGGACCACAATTCATTAGCAAGGGGTTCTCACGATTCTGTGATAAGTTCAGAATCAAGGATGTTGCTTCAACACCATATAACCCCGCAGCAAATGGATTGGCTGAAGCCTTTAATAAGACAATTATTAAACTCCTTCGGAAATTCGTCTCTTCTAACAAACGAGACTGGGATGAAAAGTTAGGGGAGTGTTTGTGGGCTTATCGCACCACAGTCCGCACCCCAACAAAAAATACCCCTTTCTCCTTGGTATATGGAAACGAGGCCGTTTTGCCTCTGGAGGTCCAGATACCATCATTAAGAGTGACATTAGCCACAAAGACGACAACAAAAGAATGCCATCAACAAAGATTGCGAGAACTACAAGCGCTCGATGAGAAGCGTCTCCAGGCTCAGCAACAGATTGAGTTGTATCAAGCCCGAGTCTCGCAAGCGTTCAACAAGAATGTTAAACAAAGAACCTTTAAGCAGGGAGACTTGGTTCTGGCTATTAAAAGGCCAATGATTCTAACCCACAAAACTAAGAAAAAATTTGAACCCAAATGGGAAGGACCGTTCATCATGGAGACGGTATACTCTAGTGGAGCTTATCGCCTAATGAACCAGAATGACGATATAATGATTATGCCAATTAATGGCAAATTTTTGAAGAAATATTATGCATAAAAAAAAGGTTATTATTTACTTTCATATCTGTTTCATATCCCTATGAGTATAACCATTTACTTGTTCAAGTTACGCATATGTGCACTTGAACTTCTTTATAAAACTAAGGCATGTGCAATTAGGCGCCTCTGTCTAAGTTAGTGATCCTAACCTGATCACTCTGGTGTATACAAATTAAACGCCTTCACCAAAGTTATTAGCTCGCTCTATAGAGAGCTTTATCGCGATCAGTAATTTTTATCCGGTTATTCTGGTATCAGCAATCTAAGTTGCGCAGATGAGCCTTGGGTTGTTCTATCAAAGCTATGAACTATTTTATGACAATTATTTATCGTGCAAGAAAAATCTGTAGCCAACAGATAAAAGAATCAAAAGAATTATTCTTATTCATGAATTAAAAGAATAAAGTTACAAAAAATAAAGAATTCAAAGAATTGTTGAGTTCCTTTTTATTACAAAGAATAAATAAATATGTGTAAGAAAGCAGGGGAGTCAAGCTATCCTTGTTGAAGGATTAGCTCTTCTCGTTTCTTAACGGATTCCCCTAGCCGAGACTCGCTGGCTTCTAAGATAGCTTGAGCCTTGGCAATAGTCTCTTTGGCTCTGAGAATGGCTGCTTGGCTCCCCTCGATTTCGAAATCCACCATCTCCAGCCCCCTGAGAACTGACTCCTGGCTGGCTCGTAATTCTGCCAACTCCCGAGACCAGTCTTCCTCTTGGCGCCTTAACTCCTCCTGACGAGCTGTCAACTCTACTCGTAGCCGCGTCAGTTCAATCTCGGTGATCGCTTCCATATCCGCTTGGCGAACTGTGTTTAGCATTTGCACCTGCGCTTCTAAAGCTTCAGGTGGGTTCGATAAGGAGCTGCTCGGTCACTCCCCTCAATCCTTTCAATATTGTTCAGGTAACTGGACAACATTGGGCGTCCAAGCTCGAGGAAATCCCTTCCATCCAGGATCATCCCAATACATCTTCTTAGTAGCCGCATAAAATCATTGACACTGTGATTGAAAAACTCTTCAAGGGGATCCCTAGTGTCTATATTCAGTGCAGGGAGTACCAAGGAAGATGTTACCGGGGGAGGAGTGGATTTTTTAGGAGTCGAGGAAGAAGAAGCTCGCCTCTGTACCAGACTCATGACATGCGGGGCCAATAAAGCCAATAAAGACTTGGCAGAACTGGGAACCCGAGGTGAAGTATCGTCAGTACTAGGAAGACGAGTAGCCCCGCCAACAGGGGTGGATGATGGTGTGTCTCTGCCTGAAGCTCCTCCTGTAGCAGAAGTAGCCTCAAACGAAAATTTTTAGTTGTCTTCATCCCCTGCTGGCAGGCGAGTTGGAGCAGGAGGCGCCACCGGTGTCTCAATAACCACAACTGTCGATGGCGTTAATATCGCTGGCTGAGAAGTAGAGGGCATGCCAACGATGACTGGGAAAGTGTCCTCGGAGCAAACCCTTGGTGTTGGAGATGGCAGGCTCGGGGATAGGGGAGCATCTCTTGATACGACAGCAATGTCTGTCCTGTCATCACTCCCTAATTCGTCGATTGGAGGAGTTGATGAAGGAACAGAATACGGGGCCAGTGTAAAGTAGTATGCATCGAATTCATTTGCAGAACTACCCCATCCACCCACTGAGCTTGTAGTGCCAGAATAGTCCACTAGCTCCTCAGACTCCACCCTGGTAGTCGAATGCATGGGAGAGTGAAACTGACTACCTGGATCTCAGAAAAGCAAACAGGAAGTGTCACATACATGTAAAAAGGAAAAAGAAGTTAGAATATAAAATTAAAACTGTAGAACCATACTAGTATATACAAGTTCTGTGGTTGGACTTGAAGGAGGAGCTGCGGCTGTCTCCAGGAGCACGCCTGTTTCTCTACCCAGAGGTTGTATCATGGCATGATCAGCAGATTCGGTGGCCGACGGGATCAGGGCCTCAACACTTGAAGCTTCAGCAACCCTATCTCCCTCTGTCGGTGTTGTTGGCAGAGTTGAAGCAAGCAAGTCCGTAGCAAACTAGACCGCTGCTTCTTCAAGGATTACCAGGGTCTCCCCGGCCAGCTTTTTCTTCTTGCGGGCTAGCCCATCTCTAGCGGGTCCACGGTGCTTAATGGTCGGACTCCAGGAATGAGTGACGACAGGTTGGGGAGCACCTCCAACGTCAGCACCGTCGTCACCATCATCATCGTCACCATCAGAGTCGTCTGCATCTGATGGATCCGCCGCTGTACCGAGGAATTCATCCATTCCCTTCACTCGGACCCTCTTTGCCCCTTTACAGCAAGAGTAAAAATCTTCTATCTCCTTGCAACAACTGTGGTTGATGGAGAAGTTAGGCACATCAGCGTTGGCGACGCTATACCAGGTGCAGAAGCTCAATGCCATGCTCAGCTTTGGCGATTTCTAGGGCAACAAAAATTCAGCTCCGGTTCCTTCGGCGACAAAATGGAACCAACCTCGTGCTCTTGCGTATAGATTTCCTTCGTACGCCAGCTCCTTGTTCGGATTTCCTATATAGAGCTGCGTATATCCGAATTGACGAGCAAATCTACTGGGAATATACGGCTCTATATAGCACATGGTGTCTTGTCTATACACCAAGTGTCCGGGGCGAATATTCAATAACCACCAGAAGGCCCCCGAAGATAAGCTGGTGAAGTTATTTGCTCCCAAAATATTTTTAAATTTGGATCCATACTCTCCTCCAGGGAAGTCTAGGAAGCAGCGAAAGATCTCGTAGTTCTAGTAGTGGCAGAGCGTTTTGCGGATTATTGACATATAATTGCTCCTCCATGAAGAGCGTTTATACTTCTCCACGAAGAACGGCCTGTCAATTGGACAATAATCCACAGCCCTCATTAACGATCGACAGTGCATGACTAGCCATGCCATTAAGTATGTATAGGGCATTTCCACCCTAGGGTTTGGTGTCTTCACCGAAGCAGTCTCTTTCATTACTTTTCCCTTTATAGCTTTGCCCTTGTTCTTTTCTACTGGGACGAAGCTGTTGCAGAGGGCTCGAAGCCTGCTCTGGAGATTACTAACCATTGTTGGCAAGAGCCCGAATTGTCGTCCATAGGCCAACAAAATGGTTGGGTAAACGACGTTCTTGGCAATAGCCTCTTTAGGCAAAGAAGGAACGACGCATCTCTTCAACTAAAGCATTAAGAAACCCGCAAGCAGACCCTTATCTGAAATTGGGAACTGTACTTGGTAGTGGAAGCTCTGGAAGACAATGTCTAGGCTGAATCCCCCTTCATTAGATTCAGTAGTATAAGTCGTGGCTTCCAATTTGGAGATGCGCTCTTTTATCTCTTAAATACTAACGGATGGGCATCCGCGAACCATAGAGAGACTCTCTTTCAAGTTAATGAAGAGGTAGTTTGCCCATTTCTTGTGGCCGATCCCTTGATTTCTTACTCCAGCTAGATCGGCACAAATATGATAATGACACATCATCTCCCAATAGGTTTGGTAGATGTATTCATCCCTCGCCTTCAACATTTTCAATTCCTTGGCGGTAGGAATATATTCTTCATAAGGGACCTCGCCCATTAATAATCCTGACACTTCGTACATCTCGTGGAGAGCAAGTCCCAGCTCACCCACTGGTGTAAAGAAGGTGTCAGTTTCATGGTTATACATCTCCAACAGGCTAAAAAGATGGTATGAACTTTGAGGCAAGCCAAACTAGACATTCCTTATGGGTTTGTATAAGCCAATCTCCTTCAAAGTCTATTCATGGGTGTCCAGTACGTATTTGACCAGCCTGAACCACCACATGTCGCCTGAGGAGTTAATCCATCTGGCATTCTGAAATCCTTGGCGGGGTACTGTCCACCCTTGACCATGAATTCGCTAAGAAAGGTCTTAGCTCGGATCGGGACTTCACCAACCGGGTACTCCTTAGTGACTCTGCCCGGAAGAAGCACTGTGACGCATCTAGGGGGCCGTCTTGGAAAGCCCCATTTGCGCCGAACTTCCCAGTTGCAACTCCGTCATATTCACGAGTTAGCTCCCATTCTAATTCGCGACGGGATGATAGCCTCTAGAGATATACCAGAGGGTAGCTGCACTCCATATCCGGTAGAAACATGAGCAGATCACTGGCCTGGTATAGCCACTTGCTCTCTTCTTCAAAGAGAATTTCATCAGAGTGCTCCATCGCATCACCGAAAAGGAATGTTGGCTTCTCTAACACCTCTCGGTTCATCGCCTTGAAAGGAGCATCGGTGATAATCTCTCTGGCAATTGCGGGACTGTATCTAATCAGCTTCACCCTATGCTTTCTAAGACCTGACTTGTATGCAGGGAGATTAGTGGTGAAGCGGAATTGGGTCGCCAAGTCTGCGCCCCCAACATAGCCGAAGTGATGCCCTTGGGAGAGTGGGTCCACTGAATAGCCAACTGCAAAAGAATAATCAAGAGTTAGAAAATTTTTGAAAAAACAGAAAATCTCCCAAGTGTGGAAATGCGGAGCTAAAAATAAACTCCGCGCGAAGCTAAGAAAATAGTGTTTTAAACAAAACGCAAAGATAAAGAGATAACTTCACATTTGGATAAAAAACGCAAAGCTAAGGGGATAACTCCTCGTTCAAAAAACGCGAAGTTAAATTTGTAACCTCGCGTAGCAAACGCGACAGTTAATAAAAATAACGCCGTGTACGAAATGCGAAGATAACGTGATAGCTTTGCGTAGAAAAAGACCAGAGATCTTCTCTTTATTCTCTAAGATTTGACCGGAGTACGGCGATTTGGCCGGAGAAAGAGGTGATTGGCCGGTCAAAACCAAGCCAAATCGCTCTAAAATAAGTCCTAAAAGCCCCAAAAATGAGGATTTTACCTCCGATGGGCGTAGCAAAGACCGAGTTGCCGTTGCGGCTGCTACCATGGCTGCTGCCGCCGCTGCTCACGCCAACCGCCGACGGAGAAGTGGCGCGAGAGGAGGCGCTCTTCTTGGGTGCCATTTGCCTTGAAATCTTGAAGAAAAGTGACGAGAAAATTGACGAAAATCGGTCGGGTTGCAAGGGTTTGGATCGCTAGAGCTCTTGAGTTATTCGAATGAGTGAAGAAGAAGAAGAAAAACTCTATTTAAATGAAAAAACATGTCCCTTGGTATTCGGTACGAGAATCGGAGCGGTTGCTCACTGAAACGCAGGGCTATTAGCTTCGCACAAACATACAAAACGCGAAGATAACTTGGTGTTTTAAGCTCCGCATTCCAGTTTGAAGATCCAAAGTATTTCAAAATTTGCTAAATTCTAAACCATTTTGAAAACTTTGGAGGGGGTTCTGTTGGCAGTGAAAATTTCTAAGTAAAAAGGAAATTTCCACACAGAACGCGGAGTTAACTCTGTAGCTCCGCGTATTGGCTATTTAGCCTCGCGTTTGAGCAAAACGGGGAGCTAATCAATAGCTCCGCATTCTGGTTTCTTAGCTACGCGTTTTGATGCGAATTAGCTCTGCGTAAGCAGATAACCAGAATTATAAATTAATTATGATTGAGATTTGGGCTTATCCAATATCCAAATTGAGCTCAATCAGAAATCTAAATCAAGATATTTATATCAAGACTAAGATATTTGATTGGAATCCTTGATGAATACAAATTCTATTTAAATAGAAGCTCTCATATTGTCCCATGGCTATAAATACCCTTTTGAGGAAGCCTTTGAGGATCTTTTTTCGAGCATTAATAGAGTTCAAGTTACGCGTGAGAGCCTTGAACGAATCAAGATCAATAGAGAAAGATCAAGTCGGCCATCATCTTCGTCAAGTAAGAAAATCATCGACGTCAGATCGTCCAAAGGAGCTACTAGATAGATCCCATCGCTGCTAGAACCCACTATATTTTGTAAAAGAGAGCGATAATTATAAATCTTCTTGTTTGTTCTTTTCTTGCTCACTTTCGTTATAATCTAAGTTATATTCAATGGAAGGAGGCAACAATTTTGCTACGAACAAGGATGGGGTGCACTCATTTGGAAGGCACGTTCTCCTTAGTGCGCGCTCTGTGGTGCCTAGGGCGTGCTCTTCTGTGCGCACCCCTAGTTATGCTTTTGGGTTGTGAATGGGCATAAGACAGACTCATTTTGAGGGCGCATGCACGCCTTGTGATAAGATGCACTTGTCTGGGAGGCATGCGTTCCCTGGGCGCGAGCATCTAGTGCTCTTCTTTTGTAGATTATTTTATTCTTTAGTGCCTAAGAACCCCCTCCAAAGTTTTCGAAACTTCATTGTTGATTTGTAACAAATTTCAAAATACTTTGGACTCTTTTAATTTTGGCTCTATAATCTTCATTGTGTACCATGATTTTCATGGTGTACTATGAGCCATCTTTTGAAGTTGCACATTCTTGATCCTCTAGTTTTTACCAATGTTTAAAATAACGATAACGATAACGTAATGTTTTGTCTTTGTCAGGTTATGTCGCATATTGCGTAACGCATAACGTAAGTTATGCAATTTTCTATTTATTTAATTAAAAATAAATATAAAACTATATAAAATAATTTTTATAAATTCAAAAATAAATTTAAAATATAAAAAAAGAATACAAAACCATGTTGTAATACATAATCTATTCTAATTTTATATTAAGTTTTTCAATAATTTTCATATTTATCTTCATAAATTATATTAAGTCTCCAACCGTAATTCCAGTCATTATTTAAACATGATAACAAGATTTCAATTTTTTTATTTCAATTCCAGTTATTAGTATTGTTGTAATTTATATTTTGTAATGTTTAATTTATCTTATTTACAATTGTTGATTTTGGTTCAGTTAAAAATTCAATAAAATCAACAAGTAAGATATTTTAGCAATCGGAGAGAAATTCTAATAAGCGAACAAAGAAACAATTGCAAATTAACAAGTTAGCAATTCCACAAGCAATCAAACAAGCCAACAACTAATCAAGAAAATTACAACAATTCACTAATAAACAAAATAATAATCAACAACAATATAGAAATTACTAAAAAAATAATTGTAAATAACGTAATATAACATAACTTAATGTAACGTTACGTAATATAACTACAATAACATAAAAACCGTACTGTTATTGTGCACTGAGTTATTTTCAGTTGTTAAGTAGTGTTGGGTCCCCGTTAGGTTACATAACGCAATATAACGGGTTTCATAACATGTTATTTTCAACATTGGTTTTTACTGATGTACTGTTGAATTATGTAGAGAGGCTTCGATGTGTTTTGAGTTCTTGAGCCTTATAGTTTTGAGCATTGACTCAAGATTTGCTCCTAAGATGAGCTTATAAGTCAGCTTCAGCTCTTTTCTTCTTGTGGATGTACACAATCTTGTATTCATCATTGCTGTTTAGGAGCTTCAAAATACTCTGTTGATTTGTTGACAGCTCATACTTTGCGAACCATTTTCCAAAATTGTTATCTTATAACTATTTTGTTGTTGGAGGTATAGTGTTGAACCTTTGTATAACTTGTCAAATCCGATCCACAATTTTTCTTGATTTTCATAGGTATACTGTTGAATCTCTTCGAAGTACCAAGCATTGCTTACAAGGAAATCTTCCTAATATTGGAATAGCTCGAAATTTTGGTCTTTGTGCTTGTTCCTTCCAGTTGCTTTTGAAATATTGATAATCAGAGCACTGTTACGCTACTTGATCTAAAATATCCTTCAAATATAAAGTCTTCTGATTTAGACTTCAATTTGTAATTTTGTTTCTATAAAAGTTGTCTGCAACATGAATAGAACTGCAGTCTGAAATATTCTGGATATCTGTTTAGAGACTACGAGCATGACAGATAAAATGATGAATTTGATAGACAGAGGTAAATGTTAATGTGTCTTATGGATGGTGACTCAAATTATTCAGAGGTATTGGACGTGATAGAAAGAGTCTTCGAAAGAGTTGAGTCATAACTGTTCAGTATGTCTAGTATGACAGATTAGAAGAAAAAGATGACAGGCAGAGAAATGATGTTAACATACTCTATTAAGTTTGACTCAAGCTATTCAGAGCTTCTAGACGTGATAGACGAGAGTTTGTAAAATTAGGATCCTAACTGTTTAATGACATCTAGTATGATGGATTAGGAAAAGACAAAAGTATCATTAAACATGTCTTTTGGTTCAATCTATTCAAAGGTTCAGAACATGATAGTAATGAACTGATTAAATAGAGGTAGGGTTTAACATATTTAATTTACCCGTTCAGTGAGGATTTGAGTGAGGACAGAGGTATCATTAAACGTGTCTCAAAGCTCGATCTATTCAAATGTTTTGGACATGATAGGAATGAGCTGACTAAATAGAGGTAACGATTAATATGTTCAGTCTTGCGAATGAACTATCTGAGGTAATTGTTAAGTTAATAGGGATATAATTTTCGTTAGAGCCAATTGTTAACTTAACGATGTCAAGAATAAGTTCATCAGAGGTTGTTCTGTTGGACTTGATGAATTGTAATTTTGTCTTTTCTGTCAGAGGTGAAATATTAACTTGACAAATAATTTGGTTGGATTTGATCTCATAGAGAAAATTGATTTGATTTTGTATTCTGATGTCATAGGTACGAGTTTAACATGATAAATATTTTAGAGGGTCACGGGATCTGCTGGGAGAAAAGTGACGAGAGAAGTTTTACTATCAGAGGTACGATTTAACTCAATAGACAATCCAATAATAACTAAATTACCACTACTAAGGATAATCTAAAATTTAATTTGGATTTATGTTCATTAGAGATTTGATTTTAACTTGATAGTTAGTGTTTGGTTACTTGAATTCAAGTCATTTAGAAATGATTGTTAGATATAACAATTAACTTGACTATTTTGACTGAGAAATTGTAGTAGATTAAAGCATTTCTATTAGAGGTGAAATCTTAACACGACAGGAGATAAACCTCATTAGGATTTTTAGTAAATCCTCAGCTATCAACGAATTTTGTTAGCCTTTACACTTAGCCGTCTGATTTGGGCTAATCATGCTATTTTTCTCAGCATGATGAGGTTGGGGAGAATTTCATTTGGGTTTACATGCCAAACATTTTCTCTTTCCTATGTTTTAGCAGCTTTGGACTGTGATGTATCCTTATAATCAAATAAGGATACTGTTATGATAGATTTGTCATATGATTTTTAGTAAATCCCGGTTATCAACGGATTTGGTTTCCTTAAGCAACTACTGTTTGAGTTGGGCTAGCCATGTTATTTTGCTCAGCATGATAAGTTGTTGAGGACTTAGTTTGGGCTTACATGCCAAGCTTTCCTCTTCTCTTAGCCTTAACAGCTTAGGGTAGTACATGCTTTTACCCCTAGCATGATGAGTTAGCGAGAATTTTATTCTATTTTCGTTGCCTTGGGTAGTTCATGATTTTACCCACAGCATGATGGGTTGACGAGAAACTTATTCTCTTCCTGTTGCCTTTACGTTGTTGGACAGTTCATACTTTTACCCCCAATATGATGGGTTGGTGAGAAACTCGTTCTCTTTCCATTGCTTTAGCAGCGTTGGAGAGTTCATGTTTTTACCCCAGCATGATGGATTGGCAAAAAAGTTGTTCTCTTCCTGTTACTTTGTAAGTGTTGGGCAGTTCATGCTTTCTTTAGGAATTTTGCATTGATTGACATCATCATCCAGTCACCGTGTTGATTGATCAAGTGATATGCTCCATTTGAGTAGACCGTCTCTATTACAAATGAGCCCTTCCACTTTGGCTGGAATTTGCCTTTAGTTTTATATGTCATGATCATTAGTTGTTTGACTACAAAAACCAAGTCGTCTTCTTTGAAAGTCTGTTCTTTCACTTTCTTGTTGAAGGCTCGAGATATTTGCGCTTGATAGAGCTCTATTTGTTGTTGAGTTTTTAAACGCTTTTTATCCAACACTTCATATTCTCGTAGTTGTTAGCTTACCCCCCCCCCCCCCCAACTGGTGGTCTTTCTTTGTTGTTAATGCCACCCAAAGGGAAGAAATCAGGGTTTCCAGAGGCAGGATAGCCTCACAATCATACACCAAGGAGAATGGTGTGGCCCTTGTCGGTATTCTTACTATTGTGTGATAAGCCCATAGATAAACTCTAAATTTCTTATCCTAGTTTCGCTGACTTGTGGTGATGAATTTTTGTAGAAGTTTTAGATAGTTTTATTGTAGAAGTTTTAGATAGTTTTATTGAATGTGATTAGTATTATATTTTATTTTTTCCTCCCATATTTTATCTATTTTTGTATATAAATAACTGCTACTCAGGTATATTTAATATGTTTTTATAGGTAATAAAAGATTCACAAGAAAAATAAGAAGAAGATACAAATTTATCAAGAATATAAGAAAGAAAGTTAACTATGGCGAAAACCGACACTCAAATGTAGCAGCAGCAATTTCAAGAGTATTTTTGGCAAAGATAAAGCTTGAACTAGAAAACTTCATGTAGGAAAATTTTGTAGAGCTCAGAATTATCTTCGAAATGAGTATAAGAATAGCCTAATCTGAGTTTGTATGAAAATGTTATGGCCATTTTACTGAAGCACTGCAAAGTGAAAAATCCGATTCAACGGGCTACGTGTCTGTTGAACTTAATTTCAGATTTTGGACCCAAAAATTAGTAATTTATGCCATGTAATCTCAACCATTGGTTTCTAATATCTATGGATTGAATTAAAATTATATATCTTGAGATTAATTTTTGTTGGATTAGGATTATATTTTTTGTATTGAGTTTGAATAGTAGGATTGTATTTGTGTTATAAATACCCCATGAATTTTTGTAAATTAAAGAGAGTTTTTTAGATGTAATTTTAATTAATAAAATTAGGGTTTTGCTGAAAGAGTGACCGCCACAACACCGGACTTCAGAAGTAATTCTCTTTGTTCTTCAATTATTCCTTAGTTAATTTATTTTAATTGCTTTCTATTTTAGATTTATTTGCTTTCTAGATTAGATTTAATTGCATTCATGAATAAAAATTTGATTTTGCTTACTAGAATTATGAGTAGTTAATTTAGCTTAGCTCTAGGATGTAGATGAAACTAGGATCCACCATATAATTACTCTCTAGAATTTTCTTCTTAAATAAAATAATAAAGATATGATTTTTCCATTAAAAGATTAAAATACAAGAACTCGTAGATTAATACTTTGATAGATTATACTTGAATTATATTTCTTGATAGCCTATGCTTAGTTAGAGTTAGGAGTTGTTGGTTTTCATCTTTATCATAGATTTATCTAATGATTTAGTTTATTTTTTTATGAAAGGTAGTATCTTTGATGCGTTATGCTTGCACACCACTTGATAACTCATGCTTAGGACACTTGAAGTAAAGATTAAATTAAAAGATCACTTTTTTATGATAGAAGAAGAAAATAGAAGTAAATATATGGTTAGAAACTAGTAGATTTTAGATCCTAGACTAATTAGAATGACTCTCAACTCCAACTTAAAATCCTTTGTTAATCCGTTAGACTATAGAATTAGTGAGAACGCAAAAATACCTGAGATCTCTGTGGGACGACCTATAAAGTGCGACAACCGACACTGTACGCTTGCAGTTAAATTATCACATCAAGTTTTTGGCGCCGTTGCCGGGGATCGACGGTGTTTTTCTTGCTTTTTCTAATATTTTTCGGGATTAACAGTGTGTACAGATCTGGAACTTCAGATACAAGAAGCAAAAAGGGAAGAAAATAGTCTCGGAAGCGCACTGCAAAAACTAGAGAGGTAAATTCTCTGGTTTCGTCGCTAAATAACGGCAATTACTGCTAATTAGAAGCAATTTTAGAGAATGTCTCTCCCAAATTTTGTCTAATTCTGTTTTTAGGGTTTCTGGTTCTATAAAAAAAATACAGAAAAATAAAAATAAACTTTCAATTTTTTATTTTTTCTTTTCCATCTCTTTCCCTCTCCACCTTCTTCAAAAGAAAAATTAAAAAAAATATTTCAAAATTCAACTGGTTGCTATCATTGTCGTGATCTATATCATAATTATTATTAGTGTCCATGAATAGAAAGTTCGTTAGGACTAGATCATAATCAAATTTATAACACATAAAATGAACCTACGAGCGCTTCTTATACACAAAATTACAATTATGAATGGATGAATAATTCTAATTTTGTATATAATCAAGAGTCATACCAAGAGAGTTCTCTATCTTATCCTTTCTTTATGGGCTATTCATATTCATATTCTACATTCAATCATAAACAAGATATTCAATTGAACATGTTAAATGAAAGATTAAAAAGATTAGAAGCAAAATATGCATATCATGAGAATTTACCTACAACTACTTCATATCTGTCATCAAATATATATATACGGATCCATCATATCGACTTTCAAATTTCACTCATGATCACGAGATGCAATCATTTGTGAAAAATAAGGAAAATTACTATCATGAGTCTGAGAAACGAAGACGTAGAATAGAGGAAGATATAGAAGTTTTGCTAAAATCATCCTCTCAAAAATCATCGTCTCAAATTGAATCTTGTATGGAAGATCTTCTCAATGCGATTTTTCAAATTAAACTTTTTGGAGATCAACCATCTAATAGTTTGAACATATCTTACTCCAACGAGCAACCACTTCAGTTATCTTTTGAACTAGATATGATTCAAAATGAGTTAAATAATTTTGTGCATGATGAGTCTATAATTTAACATTGTGATCAACCTATTTTAAACCATTATGACAATAATTATGAAGAAATTAGTGATAAAGAAAATATTTTGCTTGATGATTTACCTCATGGTAAGCTTGCTAGTAACATATTATCATTTGATTCTTTTGATAAAAATTGGGAAGAAAAGTTTTTATCCCTTCATAATAACTTGACTGATAATAAGTTTACTAGTATGTCATTTTCTTTTGAAAATTTTAATGACAGGATTGAAGAAAATTTGCATAGCAAGCCTATAATAATTGAAGAATGGAAGGAACATCAAAAGAAAGAGGTCATGGTACCAAATGATTTGGAAGAACGATCCAAAATCGAGTTCATGATTCCACTACATCAAAGTGAGTATGTTATTTCATATGTTGATAAAATCAAAATACTTACTGTCATGAAAGATGCTCGTGGGTCGAATATGGATGGTAAATGTACGCTTTCTAACCTTAAAACTTTACTATTGAATAAAAGAAAGAAAAGTAGAAATAAATTGAGAAAAATAAAAAATAAGATAGAGAGATTAAATGCAAAAATGACAAAAATGCTAAGTTCATCCATATTAAAATGTAAAAGGACACACTATGAGAGTGGAAAGCGATCAAGAGGTCGTAACCGTTTTAATTTTCTAAAAACTGTATAATATTTGTATAATAGTTATTATTTATTTTAATACCCTTGGTTTGTGTATGAGGGCATACATGAGTTTAGGTGTGGGAGAGTGGGTTAGGATATTTTCTCCGTATTTTTCTAGGATTTTTAGTTTTTTTTAGAGTCTTTATTTTATTTTATTTTTATTTTGGGTTTCTTTATTTTGGATAGTTTTTAGGGTAACTAACTAAAAAAAATTTAAAAAAAACTGAAAAAACTAAAAAAAAAAAATAAAAAAAATTTAACAACAAATTTATGTATTTTCATTGATAGATCAACCTAATTACAGATAAAGAAACATATTTAGATTTAAAATTGGATAGGAGAGTAGATTGGACGATACACTTTGAATTTTATGAAAAATATTAAAATTCGAAAAATAAATACCGCTAACAGTAGTTTTGAGGCATGTATACATCTATTTTTCACTTCACAATAGTCTATTAGGTTAAGGACAAAAATGATAATTATTGAGTAAGTCTTCTCTCTCTAAACACAAAAAAAGTAAAAAAAAGAGAGTGATAAAATAATGGAGTGCGCCTGGTATTAAGGCAATAGTCTCAAGAGTAAAAAAAAGAGTATGATCTGAGTAATCGGGTACTTTGCGCTTAAGTAAGTGTGAATATTCGCATGAAATATGAAATATTCTTAAAAAAAAGAGGAAAAGAGAGAGAGAGAGAGAGAGAGAGAGAGAGAGTATGATTCGAGTAATCGGGTACTTTGTGCCTAAGCAAGCTTGAATATTCGCATGAAAAGTGAAATATTCTTAAAAAAAATTTAAAAAAAAGAAAAATTGTTATGAGAGAGGAGATGAATCACGAGTTGGAGTTGGAGTCCAAGGCTGAAATAGACTATCACACGTGCACGTAGTTGTATAGGAGCCAATGGATTATCTGTTAGTAGGTATTGAAAGATAAGATTTAAATTTTTGATTAAAATGATAAGTGTTCTGATATGATGCTCGATTTAAAAATTGATAATCTAAATGCATTCTTAAGTTTGTATATTAGTGAGATTAATTGATGAAAATATTATAAAAAAAGATTATGAGATTAATTGATGAAAATATTATAAAAAAGATTTTTCTTTCTTTTATATAAAATTTTTATTTTTCTTAATTTTCGGTTAACCATATTTTTCTTTTCTTTATTTCTTAATTTACTTTTTTCACGAATTTTGTGGGTATATTAACTGCAAACCCTCACAAGACAACACTCATTCACTAGGTTAACCTAGGGGTTTAAAGGCTTGTTGCACATACTAAGTGCAATCACGATTCATGTGAAAGTGAGTTAGGGTTTTTCTTTTTCTTTTTAGGTTTGGCTCAAGAACTAGCAAAAGATAGGTGTGGGGGGTGTGATTACTATCATATTTTGTATTTTTCTTCCCATATTTTATCTATTTTTGTATATAAATAATTACTACTCGGATATATTTAGTATGTTTTATAGGTAATAAAAGATTGTAAGGAAAATAAGAAGAAGATGCAAATTTATCAAGAATGTGAGAAAGAAAGTTAACTAATGCGAAAATCGACACTCAAATGCAGCAGCAGAAACTTCAAGAGTATTTTCGGCGAAGATAATGCTTGAACTGGAAAACTTCATGTAAAAAACTTTTGTAGAGCTCAGAATTATCTTCGAAACGAGTCCAAGAACAGTTTAATTCGAGTTCGTATGAAATGTTATGGCCATTTTACTGAAGCGCTGCAGAGTGAAAACTCCCATCCAACGGGCTACGGGTCTGTTAAACTTATTTTTGGATTTTGGACCTGAAAATTAGTATTTTATGCCATCTAATCTCAACCATTGATTTCTAATACCTATGGATTGGATTAAGACTATATATCTTGATATTAGTTGGTGCTAGATTAGAATTATATCTTTTGTATTGAGTTTGAATAGGAGTAGGATTGTATTTGGGTTATAAATACCCCATGAATCCTTGTAAATTAAAGGGAGCTTTTTAGATGTACTTTTAATTAATAAAATTAGGGTTTTGCTGAATGGGTGACAGCTACAATACCGGACTTCAAAGGTAATTCTCTTTATTCTTCAATTTTTTCTTAGTTAATTTATTTTAATTGCTTTCTAGTTTAGATTTATTTACTTTCTAGATTAGATTTAATTGCGCCCATGAATAAAAATTTGATTTTGCTTACTAGAATTATGAGTAGCTAATTTAGCTTAGCTCTAGAATGTAGATGAAAGTAGGATCCACCATGTAATTACTCTCTAGAATTTTCTTCTTAAATAAAATAATAAAAATATGATTTTTCCATGAAAAGATTAAAATACAAGAACTCGTAGATTAATACTTTGATAGGTTATACTTGAATTAGATTTCTTGATAGCCTATATTTAGTTAGGGTTTGGAGTTGTTACTTTTCATCTTTATCATAAATTTATCTAATGATTTAGATTATTTTTATGAGAAGTAGTATTTTTGATCCGTTATACTTGCACACCACTTGATAACTCATGCTTAGGACATTTGAAGTAAAGATTAAACTAAAAGATCACTTTTTTATGATAAAAAAAGATAATAGAAGTAACTATATGGTTAGAAACTAGTGGATTCTTGATCCTAGACTAATTAGAATAACTCTCAACTCCAACTTAGAATCCTTTGTTAGACTATAGAATTAATGAGAATGCAAAAACACCTGAGATCTTTGTGAGACGACCTGTAAAGTGCTACAACCGACACTGTACACTTACAGTTAAATTATCATATCAGAATGCTTCCGTTTGGCAGTTGGCAGCCGATTTGTATGGGGATGAAATACATTCTGTATTCTGAATTTATCACAGAATTTGGTGTAGGCCCTACTGGTGAATATAAGACCATTATCGTTGATGATCCATTGAGGAACACTAAAGTAA
The DNA here is from genome assembly GCA_036321105.1 of Dracaena cambodiana. Classification (NCBI taxonomy): domain Eukaryota; kingdom Viridiplantae; phylum Streptophyta; class Magnoliopsida; order Asparagales; family Asparagaceae; genus Dracaena; species Dracaena cambodiana. Next base: position 20,099,515 of record JAYEPQ010000012.1, on the reverse strand, counting down.
TAGATGACATGATATTTTATAAACTTTACCACATCTGTTGTTTTCACTTCTCTTAAAGGAAAAGTTTCTGCACATTTTGAGAAATAATCAGTTATAACTAGTATAAACCAATGTTCACAAGAAGATGGTGGAGTGATGGTACCGATAATATCCATTCCACATGTTTCTAATGGCCAAGTAATCGTAGTTGGATGTATATGCTCTGGAGCCTGATGTATGTAGTTAGCATGCACCTGGTAGGCATAGCATCTCTTCGTATATGTCATGACGTCTGCCATCATCATTATCCAGTAGAAACCTATTCTTTTTATCTGGTCCCCTAATTTTGGTCCCAGTTGGTGAGTACTGCAGGTCTCATCATGCGCTTCTTTAAGCACTTCTTATGCTTCTTGTATTCAAGGTAAATCTAGATTTGATTGTACCCAGGTAAATGAAAGACATCCTTTCGAATTCATAGGTATTGTCGATCATGTCATCCATTATTGGAAGCAAAAATTCGTTTTTAGGGCAAGCTGCATTCAGATCTCAAAAGTCAATACAAATTCATCTTTCCATTCTAGTTGGGAACATGAACAATGTTCGCCACCCAATCAGGATGTTGTCCTTCCTAGATGAAGTTAGATTGTGTAAGTTTCTTAACTTCATCCTCAATTGGTTTCATTAACTTTGGACAAAATCTTCTTTGATGTTGTTTCACTAGTTTTACATCTGATTTGATATTGAGTCGATGCATAGCAACTTGAAAATCTAACCCTGGCATGTCTGTGTAGTTCTAGGCAAAGATGTCGATATATTCTCTGATGAGAATTATAAGATCTTGTCTTTCTTTAGAAGACAAACTCTCACATGAATATGGGTTTGGAGTTAGCTTCGTCACCCATGTTCACTTGAACCACCTTGTCTTCTGTAGACAGTTCGCACTGCTCGAAGTGCATATTCCATTGGGCATCAAGATGTATAACTAACACTCTATCATGGGAAAGAGTCAGTTTATAATTTTCATCTGGAGTTGGGTTGATAGGCATCATGTTCATAACTAGCTCCTTAGATAGTACCTCCAGACTAATATTTGAGTCCCAATTGGAGTTTTCTGCATTTTGTCATATCATGTCATCTATATCTAAAGGATCATGTATTGTAACATATCCCAACCCCCTGCCGGTTATATGATAATAATCCGGTTCTTTCCCTTTAGATACAATGGAGCAGAGTAGTTTTCGACGCTCTTTGCCGAAATTTAGTCTTGTCCTTTAGATGAAGACGTAGCCCATTTACTCAATCATACGGAATGATTTTGGTCCGTAATGACAGAGCTGAGGTGCTCATTGACTTTGGATTGCCTTGTAGAGCTACTTTTCGCTGGTGACCTATGTGACTTTGGCGAAATCGCCATCAGATCTTTTCCTTTAGAGCAGAAAGATTGGGGTGGGGCTTTGTTTGACATGACTTCTTTTGCATATCTCCTCTAGATGGAGTCCATTATCCTCCATATTTGTCAAAACTTGATGATCATTGCTAACTCTGTATTTATATTTCTTGAGCTGATCAATGATGAACTTAGAGTTATTTAAGTCTCAAGCTATTTGACCTCAATTTGATGAGTTGGAGGCGATAGGAGAATGTTATACCTCCACTCCAGACAATTGAAACATTGATAATTTCATTATGGATATCAGTCCTATTTTCACAATAGTTTTCAAAAGAATGTGAGCATCATCCCCAGTGATGCAGACACGATGGTCGTGAGCCTCACGTGAAACTTTAGCTTTTTAGTGGGCTAAAACTTGATTCATCATCACATAACTTCGATTCTGAGAGAGCTTTAGAGAGGAAGTCTCTTTTACGTGTCTTACAAACTACATGACCCTGAAGATAAGGCTTGTGCTTTTAGCATTGGGTGCAAAATGGATGCAACCCTAAAGATGAGCCTCATGTGATGATTTGAACACACTAATGCCAATTTGTGGCTCTTGTGTAGAATGAGACACACGATTATCATGACAAACCTCGCACGGGAGCTGAGACATGCGAGTGTCATGACAAGCCTCACACAGGACCTGAGACATGCGAGTGTCATGACAAGGCTCACACGGTACCTGAGACATGCGAGTATCATTTTGAACTCTATACTGAGACTGAGGAGCTCTATGTGAAATTTTGAGTTGCTTGAGTTACACATCTTCATCTTTTGTATGGATGGCAAGATGCACGTCTTGCTCGGTTGAATACGAATATTTTCAAACACAAAGCAGGAAAGTCTTAACTAGCTTTTAGCCTAGTTGAACTTACAGGAAATATCTTGCTAAGATTGATGTTTATCTCGGAATAGAGCTCTATTGGCTTAGTTGATTGCCATATTATAAGCCTCATAAATCACATGAGGAAATGGAGGAGCCTTGGGAACTTTGTAGTTCTCATGCACGAATCCCAATTGAATATTGAATCAGTAGTTGATGCAGAGGAAAGAATAATTCTTTGGTGATTTGTTAAGCCCGCACCAGGTTGAAGCGTCTTCAGAGGCTGAAATGAGAGCTATCCATTTTTTTGAACTATACAAATATTGTTGCAATTTGCCATATTGGTTGTTGCTTCGATGATGTATATAGCCTTATATGGCGAAAGCAAATCCGGCATTGCTTTGGATGATTTTATTCGCTTTCCTTATACATAAGAGTTTCTTTAGGGTTAGGAAAAGAGCTCTTTTCTCGGATTGGACATTATGTTGTTTGGATGGGCCCTAGTTAATCTTAACGTAGCGAGCTCTGCAAGAAGAATAAGTTGTTTAAGCATCACTCTGCATGTGAGTTAGATGTCGCTTTTGGTCATCTCTTGTGGGTGAGCTTCATTAGGATTGCATTTTGAAGTTGAGTCTGTCCAAAAACTATAACTTTGATCTGCATGTTGGGTTTGAAACAAATATGAGCCATCTTGAAATACGAATAGGCCCTACCCCATGGGTTGGCGATGCGAAGCAAGAGTCTTCCTAAAACACTGGCCCTACACCCTTAGCTAGTCCGTGCAAGATTCCTTGGATTGCAATATATGAGAATCATGTACTAAGTGATTGGATTACAACATATGGGAATCATGTACAAAGTGATTATGTAAGGTTGAGCCCTATGTCTGCTTTGGTTCAATTGGGCTTAGCCTCTCATCTGATTTGGTCAACATTGGATTGAGCCTTATGCATGATCTGAGTCACACTTGGCTGAGCCTCACATCTAATTCCTTGAGCCTCATAATTAATGTGCGCTTCACAAGTTATGCATCTTCTTTAACGATCTTGAGTTTATTGTTGAAATTAACTTGAGTTTGGCTTAATCTCTGTCACATGGATAGTGAGAGTATCATCATGAAACATGAGCTATGAATTTTCGTTATAAAGAATCGGGTTGGATTCATCTTCAATCGATGTGTATTCTGGATACATTTTCTGATCCTGAAAAACTGTCCAGGATTAAGCATCCTTCTTTTCTTCGAACACAGTTGAATTCATACATAATATATGAGGTCAATGTTTTGACCATAATCTCTCCCATTCTTCTTGATTGTCGAGAAAACATTACTTATCCAATATTGATATTTAAATTGGTGCCTTCGAACCATGTTGCGCGAGTTACACGAGGCTATTAATTTCCTCATAAATTTCTTCAAAAATTTGGCTACATAGAGCTTGAAAGCGCTCATTGTGCATGCCCATCAGAGCTATGCAGGCCCCATTGCACACCTTTAGAGTGCGCTTTAAAGACTGTTGTTGAGTAGTGCATAGAGCGCGCGCCTCTACTACTACATTCGGAGGAGCACGCAGAGGTGTGCCTCAAATCTGTGTTAAGTTGATTTTGCACTTCATGATCTATGCATGAAAAATGGAATCAGAAGTGTGTGTTGGGTGCGTTCTTCGTTTAAAAATTGTCTCTGAGTTGTGCACCCTGAACGTGTGCCTAAGGAAGCGAGTGGAGGCATGCGGTCTACTCGAGCACATGATGGGGTGTGTGGATGCATGCACAAAGGCGCTTGCACATTAGTGGCTATGCTCAGCGCGCTCTATGCACAACTAGTTCAGAGTGTACGCACGGAGTAGGTTTCGCGTGTGCCACACGCAGCAGGTTCCATGTGCCGAGTCACTTTTGAGCGCGTGGAACTGGTTTAACAGTGCGGAACAAATTTTGCATGCGGAACTAATTCCTTGCGCGTGGTTGGTTCCGTACACGTGGATCTAATTCCACTCGCGCAATTGGTTCTGCTCGGGGAACTGATTCCGTGCATGCGGTTGGTTCTGTGCTCGTGTGGGACTGATCATGCATGCGAAATTGATTCGGTGTGTGCAAAACTGATACCACGCACACAGCCAGTTCCGCGCGCCCGAGCACATGCCTAGTTCTGTGCACTAGAACATGGGGGCGTGCACCTAGTTACGCACGTGTGAGTTCACTGGCGTGCATCCAGTTCCGGGTGCGTGACCAATTCTATGCACGGGCGCATGCGGCAAGTTTTGTGCCTGCGCACGCGGCCGATTCCCTGCGAGGGCTCGAACGCATGTAGCCACTTTCGCTCGCAAGTGTTAACCCAGTTCCACGCGGGCAGGTGTGCGGGCCAGGCACGCATGGTGGGCATGCAATAGGCGCGGGCGCAGCATGTTCATAAGCACAGGGCTGGTTCTTCACGCGGATCATCGGGCATAGAAGTGCGCCCCGCATGCGCTCCTGATGTCTGCTGCTGCTGAGGCTTGAATGCTGAGATCTGTGCGCGGAGTTGTCCTCGTGCGGGTGCTTCAGATCTAAGTTCTCAATTAATGCCTCTTTTATAATGTTGAGGCACTCCCGTTGGGCCTTGCGTCTTCTTTGGTGGTCTAGAATTTTTTTTGGAGCCATGTCAAGACTGAGCTTGGCTTAGTATTATGTGATGACGTCGTATTTTTGTTAAGAGGTGATAATGTCTCATGTTCATTAATGAACGATAACGTCTTGCCTTTGTTTATGGGCGATGACGCCTCATGATTTTCGACAGGCGATAATGTATTGTCATTGTTAATGGTCGATGATAATGTTAGATCATGCTACCATTTTCTCTTTAGTGAAGAGAGGCTCTCACTCTAGTTTCCAACTCCTGTATGCCCGAAATTGAAGAACTTCCTTTCATGGCCATTTGTAAAGAAATTATAGCAAATAAAAGAAAATTATAGTTTAAATTTGAGTTATAAGAATAGGGAAAAGAGATTGCTCAATTTCCCTTTTTAATTTGTGGGGTCCTAAGGCAGTGGTTGAGCATTGTTACTGTACTCCATTGACAATCCGAGTACAGGAAAACTCTTTTTGCACCAAGCTCTTGAGAAAGAAGAACACTTTTAGAAAGAAGTCTTTTATTGCATCTGGAGCGATAACTGTTCCCGTAATTGGAGTGCGAACATGGAGCGCAATGTGGAGTACAAAGTGAAACATAGAGCGCATATGGAAGCGCGCGAAGCACACAAGATGCGTGTGCAACCATCCCTATTGTGCGCACACTGGGACGCACGCGCAACACTTCACTAGGGTCGTGCGTGCAGTGCCACACTGGGGGTGCACGCACATAGCCCCCCACTGGGAGCGCGCGCAACGCCCTACTGGGGTTGGTGCGCACAACGCCCCACTATGGTTGACGCATGCCATGACTGGGGCGTGCGATGCTCCCTGGGTGGTGCATTGGGAGCGCAGTGCGTTCTGGGCATGCGCACATTGCATCTTGGGTGCACGTTCTATATGGCGTGCGCAGTGCACCGAGTGTGTGCTTCTCGGTTTGTGCTCTGCATCGACTATTTGTGCACTCCTTAGTGTATTTTTGGATAGCACGCATGCTCCTAATTTTATTTCTAGATAGCGCGTGCCTGGGAGGTGCGCGCTTGCTGGGAATGGATGCGTGCTCCTGAACATTGGATGCACTTGTCTAGAGAGCGTGTGCTCCTCAGTGCACACTTTGCAGTGCCCAGTTGCGTGCTTCTTAGAGCGCATCTCTAATTGTGTTTCTGGGTTGCACGTGCCTGATTGGTGCGTGCTTGCTAGTGACGTGCGAGCTCCTGAGGATGGGATGCCTACATCTTGAAGGCGCGTGCTCCTCAGTGCGTGCTCTGTGATGCCCATGGGTGTGCTTCTCGATGCGCACCCCTAGCTATGCTTTTGGGATGTGAGTGGGCATGAGATACAGTTATTTTGAGGGTGTGCACGCCTTGAGATAAGATGCGCTCATCTGGGAGGCAGGCGCTCCTTGGGTGCAGGCATCTGGCGCTCTTCTTTTATAGATTGTTTTATTGTTTAGTGCCTACAGAAATATCAGTTGTACCAGGTCCATAGTTTAGCAGTAACATGTCAATGGAAAAATCAACAATAACTTTTGATCTATAACTCCAATTAGCTCATTTAAGATTCGTTAGAAATTTAATTTAATTTTTTACAACTTTACATAATTTTAGCCTAGAATTCCTTTTTACCCTAGTCAAACAAGACTTGGAAACCAGACATGTCCACTGAATTATAGCAACATAGGCATATAGGTTACGTCCGTGCATATGCCACTTAACTTATAATATGACACACATATACACATGTTAAATCACTCTTTTTATTACCTATATATGGTGAGTTCAGGTCTATCATAGACATACATGCCATATTTGTACATATAACACTTGATTAAGACATGTTATACATGCACACATGTTTATTTATGCATGTTATTACTTGTACATGTTATTCTTACTTGGAAATAATACCTCATACATGTGAACATGTTGTATAACTGCCAATATTACTCATGTACAAACCAATATTGCTATACATGTTATCTCATATTCATCTGGCTATTGATACATGCCTCCTTATAACATATGATACCTTGATACATTGATATTTAGCATATATTACATTGTGGTTATGGAGAAAATATATGGTGGAATTAAACACAAATTTTGAGAGTATCTAGTAATATTTGGATGCATCCACCGATTTCTATACTAGCACCATCATTTTTCTTATTGTGTACCTAGCAGTATATCATTCGGTTCATATGGAGATTGATATTTGGACCATGATTCATGGTATGCATGGGAAATCCAATGTGCCTAGCGGTACATCATCTAGTTCGTATGTGATTGGTTTTAGAGCCATGGTACTGCATATATACGGTACACTCCTAAAACACGTGAACACTCTCACCATTCAGTTCCAAATTAATAGAATAGAAACTGCATCTATTTACCTAATTATGTTACATTATGCATACTTTGTACTTCATAATTTATATGCATGATCATGTTATATTAAATGTACCATATTTTTAATGATTCATATTATATTTTGCATATTTTGTTGCTTGATCATATTATACTATATACCATGTATGTTATGATTTATGTTATATTTTGCATACTTTATGATTCATATATATACATCTTTATACTGTATCCTATTAGCATATCACACACATATTCTTATATGTTTTCTATAAAATTGCATAAGTTTGGATTTGTATTTTTATTTAGATTCTAACCCCTTATATTATTACACCTCAGGTCCAGCAACCGAGACAGTGGTACCTAAGGAAGAGGACCCACCCCTCACAGATCCATACTTTTAGAAGTAGGATGTGCACCAGTAACCTGTTTCTAGTAGGATCTTTATCCTTTTTGTGTATATCATTTTGGTTTATATGTGCTGATGTATCTTACTTACTAGTTCTGTCCGTGATATCCAGACACTCTTGTATATATTCAATACTTATTTTACTATGTTTTGATAGTGTACTTGACTCTGCATGAGCAATATTTTTAGGTATTATTTCTTATCATTCTAGTATACCAGTCTCTGAATATTATTACATACATGTCTATGATTTTGAGGCAGATAGATTTAGACATTTGGTATATATATCATATTTGCGCTCTTTTACATTTTTGTTTGTGATTATATGATGTAATGGTCTCGTTTACTCTGGTATTGAGAATGTCTGTCGGTGACACCCTACCTATTATTGGGACACACACTTGGGCTCACCAGTATGATTTGAAGCATCACAAATTCATCTTGAAAATATTCATGGTTTTGGTAATTGTAGATTTGTTACATTTTCGAAGAGCTAATCTTGGAAATATTAATATCCTATAGTGAATCTTCATTAAAAGATTGTTATCAAAGAGTGTTGTTCTCTTGAGAGAGATATCCTCTAGTAAATTATAGAGAGAGCTTTGTAATTTTTTTTTATTACAGTGGAAATTATTCGAAGTTTGCCCCATGATTTTCCCTTCACATTGAAGGGTTTTCCATATAAAAACATCGTGTCTCTTTTTTTTTCCTCTTTTTCTCATATTTATTTGATTATTTTCCCTTCATCTCACACTCAACACATTGAGCGAATTAGTGTGTTATTCCCAACACAATTTTCTTTAAGCGGTGCCAGGCTTTTCCCAAGCCCTTACATATCTAAATACACTTTAGTGTCCGATGGAGAGTCTTGGGTGAAGATGACATCATTTTCTTCCACCTGTGTGGGATCAGAGGCGTGCACTTCTTCATCAGTGGTTGTCAAATTCCAGTTTCAGTAACAACAACATTGTGAGCCACCTAATGCGCTTGCTCCCTAATGAAACACAGACCCTCTCATACTATGTGAACTCAACTTCAGACATGAATGTGTGATAGATTTGTGTGACCAAAAATAGTAAAGGCAAAGCAGACAGCAAATTGGTGTCAATGATCGTATAAAGTAATTGCATGGACATACAAACGTTAGGATCCACGGTCATCATACACTTCAAAATATATAGAGATGGAGTGTGAAAGGAGGATGTGTGGGAGACACCAATCATGTTGCAGTGGATCCAATGGCACGTGGCATATACATTATGATAAACCGTTATGCCACTGATTCCATAATCACATGTGATCTTGTAGTTGGGGCCCATCTTAGTGATGTATTCCTCAATAGCTCGGACAATATAGCTTCCATTGCTAAGGATAATAATGGTAATGGCAAAGATGGTCCTTGCATATACAAGAATAGTGAATCCCCACCATTTAAATTAAAAAAATTTATGGCTGTCAGAAATATCGAATTTGGAAAATCCATCATAAAATTCCTTGACCAGGGCAGGGAAATAATAGGATTTAGATTCATAAATTAAACATTCTCAGTCATTGCGTCAAGTTCATAATAAAAATAAATACTAAATTTTCCAAAATTTTCCTGAAAATTTTGTTCAGCAACAAAATTACAATCTGAAAAATCAAATAACTCTAATTTATCATAGAGAGAGGGGTTGAGAAGAGTTTAATATTCTACATTGATATAATCAAATAACTTATAGGAAAAAAATACAAAGGAGTACTGCTAAAAGGTAGTAGCTGCCACGATCTAGCAGTAGAGATGGCTTTGATCAATGTCAGCTGGAGGTGGGGCGCTTGAGGGTGGCGATGTGTCTGAGCTCCCTGGATCCGAGGCTGGGGGTGGCAGCTAGGTAGATCTGGAGGAATAGGATTTGGGGAAGATGGATTGTGATGAGTGTGTAGGAGGATATATAACATTGATGGAAAATTAATTCCAAGCCCCACTTCACTTTGAAACTTCTATTTAACTCCTATAACTTACAACTAATCCAAATTTAATTTACATATCCTTTTAAATATTTTTTTACACTAATATATAGGTAATGAAGATTGTGAAAGATTACGATCACATCTATTAACACTAAGAATGACGTTATGACCTTGTGATCGCTTTCCACATTCATATTTTGTACATTTTAGTCATGAAGAGGGTGCATGAAGGGATTCCAATAACCTCTTACTAGTCATGAAATCTCCCTTGTGCTTCTTATGTCGTCCTTATTTCCTCTTTTCAATATGCAAATATTGATGATTGGATTAAATAAATCTTCAATGTATATATCCTAACCATCGTAGATATCAAGCGGACATGTTGGAATATAGTGAGATGTAAAGAGCACACTATTATCAAGTGAGTCATAGACTATGAAGTATGGTGGTCCTTCTAACTAACGAAGTAATTCGAGCTCATTCGCAAATAAATACTCAAAAGTTTTCTAGTTAATGAATGACACATTTGCAAAAGTGTTACCGTACATTAAGTCAGTGTGTGCCAGCTCATCTAATAACATAAGTTCATCTTCAAAAATTTACTCGAATGTGGATTCAACATCAGCACAAGTGATGGAATCAGCGTGCGTACTGTGAACCATGTTAACTTCAATGAGAGAGCTCATAGTGTGCTCATCCATGTTGAACAATTTAGTTCCACGGTCATATTCCCAAAAAATAGTTTCAAATGGCCACTCGTACAGTTGATTAATGCATTTGTAGTTACAAAGAATAATATGCCTAAGAATGAAAATGTGATTCTGTAGATTGGGGGTCAGCACCATTTCCAAGACAATGAAGTCAACAGAAAAGATGAATTCACTGACCTTGATAAGCATGTCTTCAACCATACTAATTAGTCTCTTGAACGAACTATCAGCTAGTTATAGTGCGATCTTGGTAGGTTAAAACTTCTCCAACCTAGTTTTTGATAAACAGTGTAAAGAAGCAAGTTGATACTTATCCCTACCAAGCAATGCTTTGTCTAATGAAGTGTTCCCAGTCATGTAGGAAATTGTTGGAGAAATTGGATTTCTATACTTAACAGTCCAGGAGTTAGAGAGGATTTGAGACATATTAGCAGCAAAAAAAACTTTCTCAAGAACATTTATAGCTCGTTTCTTTTTGCATAAATCATTGAGAAACTTGGTATAAGAGAGAATCTATTGTATATTATCTTGGAGGCATGTTGACCTTCACCTGCAAAAATATTTTAAGAATCTTATCTACTTGCGGTAAAGACTTCCTGAGCCAATTGGGATATTGAGCTTTCAGCTTAGGAACGCGTTCATCAAATTGAGCATAGGATGACAAAAAAGGTGATAGAGATGGTTGTGGAGAAAAAGAGAAAAGAGATGATTGTGTAGCCTGCGGAATAGTTGAAGTGGGATCACGAGACATGGCTACATTATTGTCCACTTATTTGTCAGATCTTAGTATGTTAATGGTATTATATTGATGAACATGTGATAGAACAGACTGTGATGAGTTGGAGTTGAAATTTATTATTGACTGGCTTAGAAAGATATCCTGGCCCGTTCATTTAGCTATGTGATTAACTGCCCAACCTACTGTTCTAGACTCTTGATCGATTAAAAATTTGCAAAAAAGTTATTGGTCAGTTTGTTGTGTAAGTTAGTAGACACTTTTATTAGATTTTGAATATGTGTATCTTGATTGGTTGTTATTTTGAGAAGATTCTCCACGTTCTTCTCATGTGATGTTAGTTGTTGTGATCATTGTTAGCCCCTATGTTGGGTAGGAAGAATTGGTTGCAGGAGATCTAATCTAATTGTTCCCAATATTTGTGGTATTTGGGTATTGCTAGAGACCGATATTAGGACTTAAGAACTAACCATTGGCTGAAGGATGTACATTGGACTTAGAGGTCCCTAATAATATTGTCCTTAACACCGTAGAAGATTTTAGTGATTTCTCTATCGAAGATTGTATGTCGAAGTGTATAGATTGCTCATGGGTAATGGATAGAAAGCATGGGCTTGTTCAGGCATTTGACCTATGGAATTCATTGAGAGTGACTCCTCCATAATGTGATTTGGAGTACCAAAATTAAAACATGTGGATATTTGTAATTGATTTACTTGTCTACCTGCGGAGCACTAGGAGTTTCCAAAGCCCTGATTCTCCACATGGGGGCAGTTATCTTAGCCTTGATAGCCACAGAGCCATCTACACTATATATTCCACCCTTATTTGTCGAAGGCAAGGTACTGTGCTTGTTAGTAGGGTTGTCCCACTACATAGTATTCCACAATAAGTTCTCTATGATTTTCCAAGTCTCTTTCTAACTCTTTCTAATAAGTATCTCCAGACACATGAACTTAAGAAGAGTTTCAGAAGTGTAACCAAGACCTTTGTACACAATTTGACACAACTTTCACTTTTCTATCGCATGGTAGAGTTATTGTGCTATCGCCGGTGGAGTTATTGTACTAAGAGATTATTTAACTATTCCTACTATTTCTAAAGGGGTTCTCCCTACATCTAACGAAACTTATTAATGGAATTTCTATTTTTTTTCCATCGTATGCTAGGATAGTATATCAAGAAACACTATAACGAATTTATCCCAAGAAGTAATGGAATTTGTGGGCATACTATAGTCACTTCTTGGCATTATTCTTATAGAGCAAATGTGATGAAGTGAAGCTTAATTGCATCATCTGATAAGTGTTGCAGTTTAATTATCACATATACCTTCTGAAATTTACTAATAAAGAGATATGCATCTGTTGAATCAAATCTAGTGAATTTAGAAAGCATGCATATGTATTGTCTATGATAGATTTAACAAAGAATACTAATTTCAAATATAAACTAAGCATAGACCATCAAGAATAGAATAAAATAATCTATTAAATTTCTACATTTATAAATTAATACCTCTATTTACAAATTAAACTCTCTCACTCGTTAGATTTTCTCCTTTTAGCTCCTTCTAGACTTGGTTTTCGCGAGTCTTTAGATAAATCCATGAAATTCGTACTACAATAGTAGCTAACCTGAAAAAGCAAATAAAAATATCCAATTAATATTATTTAATATACAAAAATAGATAAAATGTGAGATATAACTATGCAAAATCACTTATCATGGTCATTGTGGCTCGGGATAAAATGCAGTTACTCAACCACATACGAGCTACCATACTAAATCAAATAGAGAGCATCCATCGTTGGAGCCACTATTGAGCCCACCACATATGGGCTCACTGTGGCTCAGGACCCACTTCCGAAAATTGATAGAAAATCTTAATAGTTGACTTTCCAAATAAAATATCTATGTGCTTGTTGTTATTATTATTATTATTATTTACTACTACTATTATTATTATACTACTCCTATTATTACTTATTATTATTATCATTATTATTGGTGGTTAACCAAGATGTCTGAATGTCTTAAAATATTTATATAATCCCTACAAAGCCAATGAGCCTTGACTCAAGTGACATCACCCCTCTCCAATTTGTGAGAAATATTGAGTTTGACTCTCACTGGAACTCAATTTGGGTAATATTACAAAAAATATGTATGTGAGTTTGACTAACAAAAAAAAAAGAAGAGAGAAAAAAGAAAAATCTAATCCCACTCCAAGTACGGTGTTTGTCTGTTACATGGCATCCACTCGCTATTGCAGGGACCATAGCAGAATACTGAATACTCATTGAGTTTTACCCAAGATCACCCTTAGGCTAGTGCTACAAGTTCAAATCAAGTCATTTCAATTGACTGGTCTAAGAATATTAAGCACTCATCTGCATTGCCATTGTTTAATCATCTGTTTTGGCCACTTATTTGAGTTGTAAAATAGAATGTTCAATTTTCAATGGGAGCGTTGGTGCAGTAACTAAAAATAAGCAAGAGAAGAGAAGGTATAAGAAAATTACATTGAATATAATTACAGAATGATAGAACATCATACTTTTTCAGGACTTTGATCTTTTAATGAAGATATATATAGCCATGAAAAGAAGACAAATGAATCAGAATTCTCTTTTGCACTATGCTTGATAACTTCACGATAAGGTATGTGATAAGTATCATATACTGTATTTTGCCTCCCATACTTTATCTATTTTTTGTATATAAATAAATGCTACTCGGATATTTTTAGTGTCTTTTTCAGATAATCTGATTCATACAAGGAGATGGCATGAAATCAGAGCCGGATTAGGAAACAAATCATATAAAAGAGTTCAAAGAAAGAAAAGCTACAAGATTAAAATACTATATAGAGTCAAAATCAAATACAGTCAGGACAATCAAGTGTACAAGACAAGAGACTCGTGCAGGAGAAATATTAGAACATATGGACATATTCTAGCCGCCAAATGGCAGTATTAGCCACCAAATAGCAGCTCCAAGGTGGAGTCAATAGCTGGATTTTCTTCGAGAGCTTCGATGTAATTTTATGGTTTCTCAGTTCTGTTAGAATTAGGATTTAATTTTCGAAGCCTATATATTGGCCGTATCCTTGTATTATAGAAAAATCCTGTAATTTATGTATTCATTTTTCATTAATAAAATTAAGGTTTTGCTGAAGGGATGATAGCCACAGTACCGTGCTCCAGAGGTATGTCATTGCTTTCAAGTTTTTATTTGCTTTTTAGATATAGTTAATTACATTCTAGTTTAGGTTATTACCGCTTTCTAGATTAGATTTAATTGCGTTCATGAATAAAAATAGGATTTTGCTTACTCGAATTATGTGTAACTAATTTTCTTTAGCCCTAAGTTGTAGATGGAGTTAGTTTAATAGATCTAACAGGATTTATCTTTTCTTCTTCCAAAAAAGATATAAAGTTATGATTTTTCTATAAATAAATAAAATAGAGAGTTCGTAAATCATAATTCTTTGATAGATTATGTTTGATTAATATTTTGATAATCTAGACTTAGATGGGATTTGAAATTCATATGCTTTGTTTATTTCTAGAATCATTAACAAGATTTTCGTATAAATAAATTGACTTGAATAAACTTGCAAATCTAATTTCTTTGATAGGTTATATTTAAGTTCGGTATTTTGATAACCTATACTTAGATTAGGATTTGAAGTTTATTTCTTTACTTTTGTTTATGATATCTTCTACTTGATATAATTTGTTTTTAAAAAAGGTGTTATTTTTTATGGTTTATACTTGCACATCACTTGATAGGTCATACTTAGGGGTACTTAATTAAAATCAAATTAAAAAGATCACCTTTTTAATATGTTACTTGACTGTGCATAATTAAAAGTTAGGAAGAAAGAGATAATTTATTGTTAGGCTACTATTCTAATGGATTCGAAATCCTAAGCTAATCTTTAGAACTTAGAACCAATCTTCCCTCAATTTAGAAACTCTTAGTTAATCCACTAGAACTAAAGAAATAGTAAGAATTTTAAAACACCTGAGAGCTCTGTGGGACGACCTGTATAGCACTACAACTGACACTGTATGCTTGCAGTTAAATTATCACACCAAGTTTTTGGTGTCGTTGCCGAGGATCGATTATGTTTTTCTTTCTTTTTCTAAAATTTTACGAGTTAATAGTGTGTGTTGAGTATGCGGGAAATAGAAGTTGCAGATACAGGAAGACAAAAGGGATCAGAAGAATCTCTGGACTAAGTAGAAAAAAAATCAGAGAGTCAAGCTCTCTGTTTTAGCTGCTATTTGGCGGCTAAACCCGCCAATTGGCAGCCTATCAAGTACACACTAAGTCCAAGTTTTCTCCAGATCTGTAGTTTTATTCCGTGGTTTTGTAAAAAAAAAACATATTAGACACTATAGTAATCACAGTTTCTATTTGATCATATATATTCCACCGTTTTTCTCTCCACCACACCCCACTCTTGCATTAGTTTAGGAAATTCACGCATACACTCACGGTCACTAGTTCATACCATATTGGACCCGTAATCAATTTGATCGACTAGTGAGATCAGATTTGTTCATGGGGGATAAGATGGATCAGCCGACCCAATCCTTAAGGATTGATATTACCCATTGCACACATCACATCCTTCATGCATCAAACTTCCACAAGCAGTGGGTAATCACTATGAGTTAAAACCGCAGTACATCAGTATGCTTCCTAAATTCACTGGTTCTGATTCAGAAGATGCATATCTCTTTATCAGTGAATTTCAAGAAGTATGCATGATGATAAAACTGCAACACTTATCGGAGGACGCAATTAAGCTCCGCTTCATTCCTTTTTGCACTCAAGGACACAATTAAGTGGTTGTACAGTATGCCTACTTATTCAATCACTACTTGGGATGAATTCATTACGGTGTTTCTGAAGAAGTATTATCCCACGCATAAAACGATAAGGATACGAAATCAAATCAATCAATTCTGTCAAGTACCGGGAGAACCCTTCTGGAAATACTTGGAACGGTTCAAGAATCTTTTAGCTCAGTGCCCCCACCATGCGATAGAAAAGTGGCGGTTGTGTCAAATCATGTACAAAGGACTTGATTACATATCAAAACTCTTCTTGAGTCCATGTGTCAAGGAGAGTTTATGAGGAAAAACGAGGATGAAGTATGGGACTTTCTTGAGGACCCATCGTGGAAAACTATACAGTGGGAGAGTTTCGCTGAGAAGTCCAGTGCATCAACTTCTGCACATAAGGGTAGGATCCATAGCGTCGACAGCTCTATAGCTGTCGAAGCTATGATTGTAGCCCTTATGAGGAGAATTGAGATATTGGAGACTATTTATGATCCACAAGTAGGTCAAGTAAATCAAATTCAAGTTCCTATATGCTTTGATTGCGAAACTCCGAATCATGTTATGGAGGAGTGTCCATTATTAATGAATCACATGGGTCCCACACTTGAGCAGGCTAGCCTTGTATCAACAACCCATGAACAATTCTTATGCTCTGACATACAATCTTGGCTAGAGGAACCATCCAAATCTATCATTGGGTTAAGAGCAATATCATGGGGCCCCTAACCTTAACATGCAGCCTTCCAGCCAATGGCCAGTTCCCAAGACCAAATATGGGTGCTTATCAACACCCAAACGCTTCAAATTATGGGAACAACCAGAATAGACCATCTGCACAAAACCACTCACATCACAACAGTGGTCTAATAATGAACAAGAAAAGCGACTTCAGTCACTTGAGAAGCACGTTGAAAATCTTCTCAAGTCTCATTCTAAATTTGACATGCATATGTCCAATCTTGACACACACATGCAAAATCTTATGAAAGTGTCAACTGATTTTATTAAAAGTACAGGTCAGCAACTGTTCGTGAACTCTCAATCTATTAAGAATGTAGAGCAGCAGGTTGGACAATTGCAAGTCAGATGAGTGAACGTGGCCAGGGTACTTTTCCAAGTCAATCCGTAACGAACCCTAATGCCAGTTCCTCAAACTCCAATCAGTCACATGTTCACCAATGCAATGTCATTCACGCTTAGATCTGGCAAGCAAGTGGACAATACTGTAGCCATGCCCCCTGATCCCACTCCTATTATTTCGCAGGCTACACCATCTCTTCCACCCCTTTTTCCACGACTATCTCCGCCATCTCCATCATCGTCACATAATCATTTGGAAGAACCTGTACTTGAGCTGAAAGCACCATATCCCAATCGGTTTAGAAAGCCTTCAACGCAAGTAGAAATGATTCTTAAAATATTTCAACAGGTGAAGGTTAATATTCCACTCCTTGAAATTATATAATAGGTTCCTACTTATGCAAAGTTCCTTAAGGATTTGTGTACTAAGAAACGAGCGAGAAACGTTCCTGAGAAAGTTTTTCTTTCTACAAATATATCGCAAATCCTCTCTAACTCCTTGCCTATCAAATACAAAAATTCAGGTTCCCATACAATCTCATGCACCATTGGAAACACTACATTTGATAGAGCGTTGCTTGATTTAGGGGCAAGTATTAACTTACTTCCTTACACTGTTTATCAGCAACTGGGGTTAGGAAAACTTCAACATACTAAGGTCACATTACAGTTAGCTGATCGTTCGATCAAGAGACTACTTAATATGGTTGAAGATATGCTCATTAAGGTCGGCGAGTTTATCTTTCTTGTAAACTTCATTGTCTTAGAAACTGAGCCGATCTTCATTCCACGGAGTCAAATTTCCGTTATCTTGGGTAGACCATTCTTTGCAACATCAAATGCATTAATTGATTGCAGGAGTGGGCTCATGAAGTTATTGTTTGGGAATATGACTGTGGCATTGAATATATTCAATATGGATGAGCACACAACAAGCTCCCTCATTGAGGTCAACATGATTTATAGTTTGCACTCTCATTTGATCTCTCGCACTGATGATGGACCCTCATTTGAGCAAATGTTCAAAGATGAGCTCATATTATTAGATGAATTGGCACATACAGATTCTATGTATGATGATACTTATGCAAGTGTGCTATTAATTTATGAGCAAACTTTTGAGGATTTATTTACAGAGGAGCTCACATTACTTCATGAGTTAGAAGAGTCACCACCACATTCACATGATCCTATAGTACTCTTCTCACCTCACGATATTTATGCATGTATGCTTGTTACTAACGATGATTGGCAAGTTTATAATAAAAAATTCTTTAACCTAATTATTAATACTTACATGTGGACAAAGAAAAAACGAGGACGACATAAGAAGCAGACAAGTAATTTCATGACTTGTAGGAGGCTAATGAGATATAATAATACACCTACTTCACGTTTAAAACACAAACATTATAAAAGTGGGAAGCGATCAAGAGGTCGTAACCGTTTAATGCATTAATAGGGTGATGATATTGAGATCGTAACTTTTACCACTCTCATTATTTATATAGTATTTGTATAATAGTTTTCATATTTATTTTACCATACTTGGCTTGTGTATGAGGGCATACATTAGTTTAGATGTGGGGGAGTGGGTTAGGATATTTTCTTTATGTTTTTCTAAGATTTTAGTTTTTTTTAGAGTTTTTATTTTATTTTTAGATGTTTTTTGGGTTTCTTTATTTTCCACTTTGTGTAGTTTTTAAGATAACTAACTAAAAAAAATTTAATATATATATATATAATCTAAAAAAAATTATATATTTTTATCAATAGATCAATCTAATTACCGATAAAAGAATAAATTTAGATTTAAAATTGAATAGGAGAGTATATTGGACGATACACTCAGAATTTTATGAAAAAATTAAAATCTGAAAAATAAATACCGCTAACATTAGTTTTGAGGCAAGTATATATCTATTTTTCACTTCACAATAGTTTATTAGGTTAAGAAAAAAGATAATAACGATTGAGTAAGTTTTTTCTCTCTAAATAAAAAAGTGAGAATAAAATAATGGGGTGAGCCTGATATTAAGGCAATAGTCTCGAGAGTGATAAAATAATGGGTTGCGCCTAGTATTAAGGCAATAGCCTCAAGAGTGAAATAAATAAATAAAAAGTATGATCTGAGTAATCGGGTACTTTGCGCCTAAATAAGCGTGAATATTCGCATGAAAGGTGAAATATTCTTAAGAAAAAAAGAAAATAAAAAATAAAAAGAAAAGAGTATGAACTGAGTAATTGGGTACTTTGCGCCTAAGCAAGCGTGAGTATTCGCATGAAAGGTAAAATATTCTTAAAAAAAGAAAAAAAGAAGAAAAAAATTGTTATGAAAGAGAAGATGAATCATGAGTTAGAGTTGGAGTCCAATGCCGAATTAGACTATCACACGTGCACGTAGATATATAGAAGCCAATAGATTATCTGTTAGTGGGTATTGAAAGATAGGATTTAAATTTTTGATTCAAATGATAAGTGTATCTGATATGACACTCGATTTGAAAATTGATAATTTAAATGTGTTCTTGAGTTTATATATGAGTGAGATTAATTGATAAAAATATTATAAAAAAAGATTTTTTTTCTTCGTATAAAATTTCTAATTTTCTTGATTTTTGGTTATCCTTATTTTTCTTTTCTTTATTCCTTAATCTATTTTCTTCATGAATTTTGTGGCATATTCACTGCAAACTCTGACGAGACAACACTTGTCCACTAAGATAACCTAGGGGTTTAAAGGCTTATTGCACATGCTAAGTGCAATCGCGACTCCTGCGAAACTAAGTTAGGATTTTTCTTTTTCTTTTTAGATTTAGGTTATACTCGAGGACTAGCAAAAGATAGGTGTGGGAGTGTGATGAGTATTATATATTGTATTTTTTCTCCCATACTTTATCGATTTTTTGTATATAAATAAATGCTACTCGGATATTTTTAGTGTCTTTTTCAGGTAATCGGATTCATACAAGGAGATGGTATGAAATCAGAGCCAGATTAGGAAACAAATCATACAAAAGAGTTCAAAGAAAGAAAAGTTACATGATTAGAATATTGTAGAGAGTCAAAGTCAGTCAGAAGAATTAAGCGTACAAGACAAGAGACTCGTGCAGGAGAAAAATCAGAACATATGGATATATTCTAGCCACCAAATGGCGATATTAGCCGCCAAATAGCTGGATTTTCTTCGAGGGCTTCGATGTAATTTTGTGATTTTTCAGTTCTGTTAGAATTAGGGTTTAATTTTCGAAGCCAATATATTGGCTGTATCCTTATATTCTAGAAAAATCCTGTAATTTTTGTACTTATTTTTTATTAATAAAATTAGAATTTTGCTGAAGGGGTGACAGCCACAATACCGTGCTCCAGAAGTACGCCATTGCTTTCAAGTTTTTATTTGCTTCTTAGATATAGTTAATTGCTTTCTAGTTTAGGTTATTATCGCTTTCTAGATTAGATTTAATTGCGTTCATGAATAACAATAGGATTTTGCTTACTCGAATTATATGTAACTAATTTTCTTTAGCTCTAGAATGTAGATGAAGTTAGTTTAATAGATCTAACTGGATTTATCTCATCTTCTTCCATAAAAGAAATAAAGTTATGATTTTGCTATAAATAAATAAAATATAGAGTTCGTAAATCATAATTCTTTGATAGATTATGCTTAATTAATAATTTGATAATATATTTTAGATGAGATTTGGAATTAATATTCTTTGTTTATTTCTAGAATTATTAACAAGATTTTTCTATAAATAAATTGACTTGAATAAACTTGTAAATCAAATTTTTTTGATAGGTTATACTTAAGTTCGGTCTTTTGATAGCCTATACTTATATTAGGATTTGAAGTTTATTTATTTGCTTTCGTTTATAAGATTTTCTACTTGATATAATTTGTTTTTAAGAAACGTGTTATTTTTTATGGTTTATACTTGCACATCACTTGATAGGTCATATTTTGGGACACTTAATTAAAATAAAATTAAAAAAAAATCATCTTTTCAATATGTTACTTGACTGTGCATGATTAAAAGTTAGGAAGAAAGAGATAATTCATTGTTAGGCTATTATTCTAATGGATTCAAAATCCTAGACTAATCTTTAGAACATAGAACCAATCTTTTCTCAATTTAGGAACTCTTAGTTAATCCACTAGAACTAAAAATATAGTAAGAATTGCAAAACACCTGAGATTTCTGTGGGACGACTTGTATAGCGCTACAACCGACACTGTATGCTTGCAGTTAAATATCACATCAGTATGCACTTTGACTCCACATATTACTGGGTTACTATTGGGTTAGCCTTTTATAAACTTTCATTAGATTTTAAGTACATACAAACAATATCAGGAGAAAAAGAAAAATCTTGTTGGAGAGCTCACTATAATAGATGGTCCTATGTGGAGGAACCAGATGTCTTCACGTCACTCACAAGAACCTTAAAGTACTAAACTAAAAAACAATTTTGAAATTATTGTTTCTAAATATGTTTTGCTCGCATTTGCACTCGTTTTTGTTGCATTGGTATTGGATTTATAACTTGATAATCCATTATTTAAGTTGGCATGGTTCAATACGAATATAACTAGAGGATTATGTTGTGTTTTTATCACCTGATCTATTCTACTTCCAGTCGAATTGCTATTCAAACTTTGTAACGGCCACACCCAAAATATAGGATTGCGGAACGTCGGGAATATATTCTCGCAGAATTATGTTAAGTCTCAAATAAATATCAATATATTTGTTACAATAATACTCAATAATAACAATTAATAAAATTCAACAAACATTTTGCTTTTCATTAACTGTCTCAAACTTTAGTTTAGTAGTAAGAAATAGTCAAAATAGGAAAGAAAATAATTAAGGCTTGTCTTTCAATATAGGAGGTATCTAAATCTATATGAATAAAACAAAGGAATGCACAATTTTTTATTAGACTTCGGCTTACTCCTCTTAGTACTCCATACCTTTAATCTATTCTTACATATCTATCTTCAAGTCTGAACATGAATATCCAGGTCGCCAGATAGCAGCCAAAAATGTGTACAAATAGTGAAAAGAATTTATGTAAGATACTAATAACAACTATATCTAATCATGATAATAAAGTACGTCTTAGGAAATATCATATTAATCTGTAACAATAATAATAACAGTTATAGGTTAAATCAAATATTATCTAATTAATTAGGTTTATAAAAACAGTATTTTTACTTAGTATTATCATGTAATTGAAAAAACTAACTGATGGAATATCATTATTTTAATTATTTCCAATACAGACCAAGTAAATAGACTCTTGGATTATCTGGTGCTAAGTCTAACTTGTCGTTAGGCAAACCTGAGAAATTATGTATGATCCAACGAATCACCATGCACCTATATTATGTAAAAGATTTTGTTATACAACTTAATAAGATTGCAGCAGAAACTGAGAATTTCTATTATCTAGTTTCTCTCCCAATCCAATATTATTTAATTATAGTTCACGTAAGTTCAAGTTTTTATACTCATAGTTTATATATGGTTCATATCAGGACAGTATTTCAATTTGATTTTCCTATTTTGTTAACAATATAGTTCATATTCAAAGTTTTCATTTTGTTTATACATTTTACTAACTAATTCAAATATTTATTGGTCTAGAACACTATAGAGATATATTGACAAGGTAAGTATATAAATACTAGGAAGTTTCTCATACTATGCACATTCCTTAATTATATAATTTGTATACAAGACAACTTTCATACATAACGACACATCATACTATCATAACTAGTACTTTTCCATAATTATAACTTCTACATGATTCTACCGAATAGTGTGTGTGTGTGTATATATCATACAAAGCTAGCTATATGATGTGATTTAATAAGTATTCATTCTAATAACAAATCCATAATAAGGATAGTTAAATTTCTAACATTATTAAAAAAATAATAGTAATATCAATAATCCATTTGAGATAACAAGCAACTTTATAAAAATTGAACAATATAATTGAAATAGTGTTTCTATAGAAAACATGAATACTTAGTGAGTCAAAAAAATGTGCCATAATTCGTTTAAAATTATCGACTAATAAGCAATTACAACAAAGTAATCTATATATAAAACTATTATACAATTGTCCAAAATAATTTAACATGAATTTATGTAATTTTTAGTAATTTTTCATAAATGTATAAAGTACTCAAAAGTTAATTTTATGGCTAAATATTCTTAATAGATCTAAAATAAATAAATTGGTCTGGGTTCATCTTATTTAGTTTATAAGATGGTGGATATTACTTTAAATTATTCAACTTGTTGAGTAATTGGTGAGCTATTCTTAGGATCCAACAAAGTTAAATCCAATAAGGAAGAAATTGAGAAAAAAATATCTATCTCAATAAAGCCCAATATAAATAAGAAAATAATATTGGTGGGCGGCTTCAACAAACTCTGAGAAATAGCATACTAGCGAGTGACGCTCCTGTAAGACAATCAGCAGACAAAGTTGGAGAGGATAATCTTGAAAGAGTTTAGCATGTAAGGTTGAATTGACAACAAATATTAGATTTAAATAATGTTGGATTTAGAAGTTAAAGAATATGAAGAGCTTGAGAGATTAAAGAAGATAATGATAATTTATCTTCAGTTTTAAAATGGATTTAAAAGAGGTTATAATAATGGATTATAATGAGGCAAGGTGAAAAATTGGGAGTTTGGAAGGTGTTGAAGATGAATAATCAAAACTATGTTTAAATGATAAGTAGATGATCAATTTAACAACCTAGGAATATAACCTAGTGGCTTGGACTTGTGCTTTAATTGAGTGCATAAGTGGAAGACTAAGGGATTAAATCCTTTCAAAGTCATAGTTTATTATTTTTTTTATTTATAGTTTTGTGTCACAAACATAAACTTGGTCTTTAGAAAAAGATACGATAAATTCTAGAAATTAGAATAAATTTGGCTTTAGATAAAATGTTATTTTAATTAATTTATATTTTTATTTACTCTTTTAAAAACTAACTCATTCAAAATAACATATTATTATCACGATAAGTAAAATGGTATTATATTATAAGAAAATTATGTTTTACGGGTACAGGTTGCTACAAACTCTATCTTGATCCAATTGGCACTATATCCAAATATTATAAGTATGAGAAGTTCTATCTCGAAGACAAACAATTCATCTATAGCAAGGAAACTGAAGAACTTAAATTAGACTATGACTTCAATCTCCCAAATGCAATTGATCAACAAATATTAATTGAAAGTCAATCCAAAGTCATTCTTCATATTGATATTGTACTAGAGCAAAAACACTTCGCAAATAGAATTACAGTTGAAAAAAATGAGATTTGTAGTAAACAATTAATAAAAGTAACAAGCGTAGAGTAAATAATAAAAAGAGAGAGAACCGGCATATATGAGAACTCCCCCTAAATCTTTTTATCAATTAGTTAAACCCAAATCTTATCACAACTAAGTAGATAATATGGTCAAATCTAGTTGGAAGATCTTATCATTGAGTTTAAAGAATCATCAAAGTATCGATCTTTATTCAAGAAATCTCTCTATGAATAATCTACAAATAAGAAATAGAAGTTACTCAAGCCTAAGCATGCATAAACCATGCCTCTAATATTAACGGAGTATCAAAAACTAAGTAATAACTATACCTTCATAATATACACTATCAATGAACTCAAAATTTTAATTCATCCAGAAGATAGAAGAAACAACTTATAAAGTTTATAAATCAATTAAAGTATAGATGAGATTTAAACCAAACCAGTTTAAAAAACTAGGATTTGTCTAATCACCATTTATCGAAAAGATATTAGTTACGCATGACGAAGCAAAGGTCCATCGTAAAAGAAGAAATGTTTGATCATTTTACTTCACAAAGTTTTTACAAAACCAATTTCAAGATCTCTCTCCTAAAGAAATAAAAACTAAGATTTTTCATAGAAAATCACAGGTGTCCTCAAAAATAGATATGCCAAGGGTATTTATCGCTCCTAGGCTGGGAGTTTACCTTATCCTCTCTAAAATATAGACAAAGCCTGTTTAGGGTTGACTTGTTGTTCAAAATTTGCGCACAAGTCATATATATTTGTTGTAATTTCTCTTCAATTCATTGATGGCAGGTAAGGAGTTGTCGATAATTAGTCATTAATGGCAGTTTCAAATTCTATATGAAGGGTGTATACTAGATGATGACATATATTGATAACGCCCTTTAGACATTGATGAGTAACTATCAAATGTGCATGTTTGCAAACTCCTTTGCTTTGCCTTCAGAAGTTGCACAACCAAAGCAGAATACTTTATTCAGCATCATATAACCATCAAGTTAAATATTTCATAATTAATCCAAATATATCATTATGATGACTGCAATTCCACACAAAATACATTACTACTGCATAAGAATAACAAATAAATATGCACTTTTCATTGGTAGTCAGCTGCCCGACAACAACTATAAATGCCCCCTCAACCCCAAAGATTAGGGCATCAAATACTATTTTGCAGTTTCATTCAACTTTGAGAACTTGTACCTTCGAAAGATAGATAACACTTTGCGAGATTCTTTTTGCTCAAATTTCAATTAAAAAGCCGATCAGACTTTCTAACCTTCCACCAAGAACGTGAGAATGAGATGATCCCCCTTTCTACTAAGAATGTAGGACCAAGAAGATCCAACCTTCACTAAGGATGTAGGCCTGAGATCGTTGAACCTCGTAACATCTTATTTACTATTATCTTGCATTCTCTCTAATCATTTCTCTACTGGTTACATGAGATTCCATATCTTTCCAGCTTACTCTTGGCATACAAACCTTGGTTCGAGTTCGTCACGAGTCCAAACTATTGTTTAATCTTTAAATGACTCAACCAACCAAGTCGGCAATTTTTAGTATCAACACCGCGCTTTCTATGGGATTAGATTTCGAGCAATATCAGTCTCGTTGCACACGAGTACACGAGCTCTCTAGGACAGTGCCAAGAACAGCTGCCAGCTTTCGAGTACCAAAAGCTTTCACTTTCCTTGTAGGTGCTATTCTTGTAGAGGATTGGGAGGATGGAAAGCCTCCAAGCAGTCATCTTCACAAGACCCCTGAGTGGAAAGGGCAAAGGCAGGAATCATCATTGTTTGAGCACTGATTATTCTCTATGACATGGGCCACCATGATATCCATTTATGACTCACTCGTCATTCCTCCATGTGGCCCCCTTCCCTCTGTGCTAGCTTTCTCAACATCCCAACCCTACCCCGCCTTGGCCAATCTTAGTAAATCAATTAGCAACTCGATCCATGGCTAATCATCACCTCATCTCCCCCTCCTCCAAGATATATGATTATCATGAGAATAACGTGTGTGCAAGATTGTCATGCGATATAGAGAGAGAAGTTTTGAGAGATGTATGATGAACTGCAAATTTTTTATTTTTCGTTTAATTTCTAGTTGCAAGCAGTAGAGAATATTTCAAATATTATTCAATTCTTCGAAATCTTTCGAACAACCAGAAAGGAGACTCAAGATAATTCTACAAGAGAAAGAATGATTTTACATCAATGAGTTAATTCCACTTTCACTATGGTAATGGCATAATTGAAATATGATTGAATACTACAAACCATAATCAGATTCTAGATAATTTTTTGAACCAAAAATAGCGGACTATCGCTCTCCGCGTTCCATTAGCAAATAGTTAACAGAACTACAATACATAAGTAAGAAAAAAGAGAAGGTAAAGAAAGAAAAAAGAAAAACAAGGAATGGAAGACCCACGCAGGGGGGTCCTTTTAACAGTTCTAACCACAGCAAACCGGGTCTACGGCCTTACAAAATACATAAGGAAAAATCAATACAGAATGAAGTAAGAGAATTTCAGCGACGCATAGAGCCTCTCTTTATTGAATTTGAGTGCGGCTCTTTTAGTCCCACATCGGTTAGGAGCTAAGAAAATACCACCCATGAATTCTATAAATAGGGCCTTGGGTCTTTGGTTTTAAGTATCCCAAAAATAATTAGTTGTTTTATAAAACTGTTCTGAGAAAATAGGTTTTATTTTGGGAAGTTTTTAAATTTGAAAAATTCCAAGTTGTAATTTTGGATTTTTGGGTTTTGAAAAAATTCTCCTATTTTTGGAAACATTCCAATTTGTCAGAGATTTTTATAATTTGAAACTTTGGTGATTGTGGGTTAATTGTTGGCGCCCGAGGATGTAGATATCTGCTTTCTGTTACAAGTAGTGTTAGAGACGAAGGTTCGATCTTAGCAAGTTATTGAAAAATGGCAGAAGCTTCTTCATCTACACTGGTTAAAGTTACTATAACTAATGCAAAGTTCAAAATTGAGAAGTTTGTTGGACATAACTGTTGGCAGTGAAAATTTCTAAGTTAAAAGGATTTTCCACAACAGAACGCGGAGCCAATTCAGTAGCCCCGCGTTTGGTAATATTAACCCTGCGTTTGAATAAAACGCGGAGATGTTTAATAGCTCCGCGTTGATTCCGCAGTCTGGCTTGTATTAGCCTCGCGTTTGAATAAAACGCGGAGATGATCAATAGCTCCGCGTTAGCTCCGCGTTTTGGTTAGTTAGCACCACGTTTTGATGTGATTAAAACTTCGCGTAAGCAGATAACCAGAATCTCAAATTGATTGAGATTATGATTTAGGGCCTATCCAACTACCCAAATCAAGTCTAATCAGAATTCCATCAAAACTAAGATATTTGATTGGAATCCCTGATAATGACGAGTTCTA
Organism: Dracaena cambodiana; assembly: GCA_036321105.1. NCBI lineage: Eukaryota > Viridiplantae > Streptophyta > Magnoliopsida > Asparagales > Asparagaceae > Dracaena > Dracaena cambodiana. Next base: position 20,071,779 of record JAYEPQ010000012.1, on the reverse strand, counting down.
TTTAGATAGAAACTCTTGCATTAACCTGGGGCTATAAATACCTTCCTGGTGAAACCCTAGGGATCTTCTTTTCGGCAATTGAGATATTTTTCTGAAATCTTGGAGAATTCGAGTTACGCACAGAGCCTTGAGTTCGTGAAGATCAGAGAAAATCACCATCTTCTTTCTGGAGTTCTTGATAAGTTCGAGTTACGCGAGAGAGCCTTGAACAAATCAAAACCAGAGAAGATCGTCTATAGTCAGCCGATATCTTTAAAAGAGAAGATTTCAACGTACCGATCGTCCAAAGGAGCTGCTCGACAGATCCCATCGCCACTGATCCCACGAAATATTGTAAAAGAGAGAGATTGAAGTATAAAATCCTCTCGTTTGTTCTTTTTATCTTGTTCACTTCCATTGTAATTCAAGATTATTCAATGGAAGGAAGCGAAGGACTTTTGCGACAAACAAACTGGCGACCACAGTGGGAGCCATCTCTTTCACTGATGAAGAGATAGTGGCGCAATCGGACGTTGACTTGATCGGATCCGAAGTAGACACGCTGGTCGTTGAAATCGACCAGCAGAAGTACGAGGCGTTCCTCTCCTCCGGATCAGGTGACTTGGATGAGACACGGCACTATCGTCGCATGTACTCCAATGCCCGAGTGACGGGTAGCAAGGTATCCACCGAGAGACGGGGATCCTTGGAGACTGCGGCTATAGAGCCGGAGTTCACACAAGAAATCCTAGCCGAGGATGAGCTTCCGACTGCCGAAGAAGACCTAGGGACTAGACTGACCAGGACCCAACTCCGAAACAGGAACCGGAGAGCGAGGCGTAGAGCCCTCAAAGCTCGCCTTGGACGCGGAGCTAACTCTAGAGGACGGGAGGCTATGGTCCCTCGCAAACTGGCTCGCGCTACTCGCGAGACTAGTCTCTACCGCGTTAAACGCGAAAATACAACTTGTCTTAAAAGCAAGGAAAAACCAGCGTGTGATTTTCCACGCGAGGCTATTACTGAGCCTAGCGAGAGACGCGAAGCCAGTAAGGGTTGCGCTAGTCGCAGAATACCCAACACTCGCAAGAGACGCGAGTATAAAAATTCTTCAAATCCAGCATGTGATTTTCCACGCGAGGCTATTACTGAGCCTAGCGAGAGATGCGAAGCCAGCAAGATTTGCGCTAGTCGCAAAATATTTAACACTCGCGAGAGACGCGAGTATAAAAATTCTTTAAAGCCAGCGTGTGATATTCCACGCGAGGCTGGTATTAAGCCAAGCGAGAAATGGGAGGCTATTTTCGAGAAACGCAAGACTTCTGACACTCGCGAGAGACGAGAGTATAAAAATTCTTTAGAGCCAGCGTGTGATTCTCCATGCGAGGCTAATACTGAGCTAAGCGAGAGATGCGAGGCCAGCAATACTCGCAATAAACGCAAGACTTCTGATACCCGCAAGGAATGCGAGGACGATTGGCAAATAGTTGTCAGTCGTAAAAATCATGCTAGGCACGAAGCTATGATCTGCGTTAATCGCAAAGATAAGCCAGCGTGTAAGACCTTCCCTTCACGCGGGGCTATTATTCCAAAAGCTAAATTTCTGAAGACACACCAAGCCAGCGAGAAACGCGAGGCTAATGTGGCAAAACTCGGAGCTATTCTTCAGACTCGCGATATAAAATGCGAGGCTACTTCTAAACCCCGCGAGGATCAATCCGACTGCATAACCAGGGCTGATCATTCAAAAAAGCTTCAGTGGGTTCCCAGATCTTCTCAAGAGTTGAATGGACCTCTTGACTCTATGACTAAAGGCGCTGATCTCAGGGAATATCTCTCTAAGAAGAGAGGCATAGACCAACTTCAGGTTGAGCCTGTCTGTCATTGCCAGCAACTTGTGACGGCAGTATCAGCCATGATGGACAATTGTGGCTGCAGCAAGAACAGGATATCTGTGTTCGACCGATTAAACGAGTCAAACCAGAATCCTGCTAAGAAGACAAGAACCACTTTCCTGAAGTAAGGGAGAGCTGTAACCTCCAACATGGTAGGAAAAGGGAAGAAAATTGCAGAGACGGATGATAATTCAGAATCGAGCGATGAAGAATCTCATCGTGTTACTCGACTAAAGTCAGGAGCCATCCCGCCTCGAAACTATAAGAGGCTCACAGGGGGTTTTTACGATGAGGACAGCGATAATTCAGTTATAGCCTCACCTCGTTCCTCTGCATCGTCTCGACTACAGAAGTCAGCATCTCACATGGCAGATAAATCTGATGATATCAATCAGAGATTTGAAGCTCAAGAAAGAATGATTCGAGAGCAGCAAAAAATGATTGAAGGTCTTAAAGTCATGCTATCGAGATTTGTTGAAGATAATGCCAAAAAGGGCGAGGAAAATACAAATGAAGAAGAACAGGAGGAGAAAGCCCACTCGATGCATGAGGAAGAAGATAGATTTTCTTTCCATGACTCGCATGAAGAAAAGCTTGAAAAATTACAGAATCAACTCGAAGTTTTAATGCGTAAAAAGGAGTTGAAAGAGGCAGGGGTCTCAAGACCGTATCCTTCTGAGTGGGATACGATACCATACCCACAGAAGTATAAGCCGCTCAAATTAGAGCCATACGACGGGAAGGGATTGCCCAGTCAGCATATATATTACTTCTTGTCCCAAGCAGGACATTTGATGGGTAATGACCCCATCATGACCAAAGTATTCGCAAGTACTTTGTGGGGGCCTGCCTTTACTTGGTTCATGCAGTTGCCCCCAGATACTATTAATACCTGGTTAGATGTTGAGAAATTATTTCTCTCACGTTTCTTTGAGGATGACACTGAGATTACGGTTCATTCTCTCCTTGCAACTAGACAAGGAGAACAGGAAACAGTTAAAGACTTCATAGAAAGGTTCCGGGAGAAGTCCGTACATTGCGAATGATCCAGGAAACTCTAGTCGAGACATGTCGACACAACCTTAAGACCAATGTGCTCCTCAAAATGGGGGCCGTAGAGTCCAAGACGTGGAGGGACTTGCTTAAATAAGGAGAGCAAGCTGAATACTTGATTCGCCGAGTTGAAGACTCCCGCGGGCCAAGAAATGCTGGGGGTAATAAGTCATATACCCAGAACAACAACAATAAAAATAAAGGGAAAGCAGCGATGTCGTCAGAAGCTGCTCCTCAGAAAACCAGTCCTCCGCCAGAGCCAAAGCCTCAAGGTCAGCGAGGATCAAGGCAAATTAGACCGCAGCAAGAAAGGAATTACACTTTCAAGGCGGAACAGACGCCTATCCTCTTTCACTTGCTCTAGAAAAAGGGAATGCTAAAACTTCCGGAGAATAAGAAGCCAGAAGACGCTGGTAAGACTAAATATCCCAACTACTGTCTCTATCATCGGAATGTTGGGCACCCTACCCGGGATTGTTTTCCCCTTAAGAATAGAATCCAAGCACTAATAGAAGCTGGGGTTCTGACGCTTAAGGAAGAGCAGAAGAAGGTCACTGCCAATATGGCAACCATAGTGGTTGGAACCCACGAGTTCTCCGCAGGAGTGACCCCAATCCCAAAGGGTGAGGCAGTTACAAAGAATCTTGATCCTTACAACAAAGCCCAAGAAGGACTTGTCCCTGTAACGACCCAAAGAGGGGAAGTTATGTGAGTTCACCCCGATTTGATAGAAGATTAGCAATGGACTACTACAAGAGGTCAAGGGAAGAAGCGGACTGTTAATGTCATTTCTGCAGATATAAAGGAAGAATATATAACTTCAGGAGCCTTCACAGATTCTGAAGAAGAACCCAAAACTATGGCCACTCATCAAGATGGGGCAGGCCCTTCCGGTACTCGATCCGGGAAGACATATCTTAAGGATTACACTAGAGTAGATCCAAAAGACATCTATGCAGAGCTCGCAAAGCCTGCGAAGCAGAAAGGACTTCGTTTCCAGAAGAACCCTATTCGAGAGGAAGGAGCTAGCGAGGCGACCTTCAAGTTTGACATAATTGCTCAGTTGGCAAATATCCCAGCACGAGTAACGCTTTACGAACTATTGAGATTATCAAAATCAACACGTGAAGCTCTAAGAGAGGCCTTGGCAGACTCTGAGTCGTTCTTAGCTCAGATAGTCGAACCGGCCAACGAAGAACAGGAATCTTGCCCCCACGTCACCAAGTGAGGAGGCATGTCCCGCAAATCATCTTCTCCCCAGAAGACATGCAGGTGAGGAATATAAAGCATAACCGGCCTTTATATTTCACCGGATATGTCGGATCCACAAAAGTGGACCGAATTCAGATTGATCCGGGTTCTGCACTAAGTGTCGTACCCAGAAGGTTGATGCAGCTGTTAGGAATCTCCCTCCATCGCCTGACACTAACCAACACAATGATATACGGGTTCAACGCTAATAATAGCCGTCCCCTCGAGAAAATCCGACTCCGATATCAAATCGGGGATTTGAGGACAGAAGCTACATGCTACGTCATCGATGCAGACACCTCCTACAATATTCTGTTGGGGCGGCCGTGGATCCATGCTCACATGATAGTCCCGTCGACCCTCCACCAATGCATGAAATATTGCGATGAGGAAGGAGAGGTCCGGACGCTAATCGCCGATAAGCAACCTTTCAAAGGACTGGAGAATTACTTCATAGATACTTCACTCTACAAACCAGCTCATGAAATCTCCAACGATGATCCTGGCAAGCCTCAAAACCCTGATGAAAGTGGTAACGAGGCAGACACGGAGTTTGAACCTTTTTGAAGAGGATGATGGGGGTGATTATGAAATTAACCCTAACCTAGATTTTACTCTTAGTTTTGATAATATAGTGGATATAATAGAGAGTGAATGGGTTATTAATGAAAATATAAAGTTAGTCTACGAGCATGCTGTAGCTACTGAATCGGAGCCCTCTTGTACCTCCACCGAGGTGGATGACCTGACCGAACTTGAAGTTCTGGTGGCATACCATTTGCCCCTCAGGTCTTCTCTCCTCTCTCAATTAAAAATAACCGAGGATCAAGGGCACTTCTTTGAAGTGCCTCCCCGACAGAAGTCCCAAAGGCCGATCATGTTCGGCAAAGTGGTCACGTCACCTTGACAAAGACAAAGTAGTGAAAGTGATGAACAGACATCACCTCAGTTCCATTTGTACGAACAGAGGTCCCGACAGATGATGGAAAAGATGGGATATAATTTTACCTAGAAGCCGGGATTAAACTTTGGGAAAGGGCGACGGAATCTCATACCCTCATTTAGACCGAGAGGAAAGAGCCCTGATTATTATCAAAAGACCCGCAGGGGGTTGGGCTATGTGTCTACTCCACCCTCATCGCCATCCAAGGATGAAGAGAGTTCTTCGGCTAAAGAAGAAACATCTTCACCTGACCATGATTCGGATATAAGCACCGGTGCTTGGTTTCAGTCTTTAACAGCCAAGATGGTTTCAGCTGCGCCAGAAAGCGACGAGGAACCAATTGACGTTCAAGATGATGCTTGGGCTAGGCATATGGATACTCTCTGGGATGTCTGCTTTGAACAGCGTGACCTGCCCACAGAAGACAAATTAATTCAAGTTAACATGGGAACGGAAGAAAATCCGAAACCCATTTTCATAAGCGACACACTAACTCCTTTAGAAAAGGAGGAACTTATATCTCTTATCAAAGAGTATATAGATGTGTTCGCATGGAGTTATGAAGATATGCCTGGGCCTAACCCTCAAATTGCCACACACCGGTTAAATGTAAAAAAAGATGTCAAAACTGTTAAACAACAATAGAGGCGTTTTCGACCGGAGTTGATGGAGGCAATAGTTGTTGAGGTTAATAAGCTTATAAAATCCGGGTTTATCCGAGAAGAGCAGCATCCTGACTTGGTGGCTAACATAGTGCCAGTTCGCAAAAAGAATGGCAAAATCCGGATATGCATCGATTTTCGAGATCTGAACACTACATGTCCCAAGGATGAATTTCCACTCCCCATCAGCGATGTGATGATTGATAATACCTGCGGTTATGAGAGGATGTCCTTTATGGATGGCTTCTCAGGTTATAACCAAATTAAAATGCACCCGGATGATGAAAAGCATACAGCTTTCAGAACGCCGCTAGGGGTATACTGTTATACGGTGATGCCATTCGGATTAAAGAACGCAGGTGGCACCTACCAACGCGCAATGAATATCATATTTAAGGAACACCTGTGCAGAACAGTGGAGTGCTATGTGGATGATTTAGCAGTCAAAAGCAAAAACAAAGAAGATCATCTTCATGATTTAAGAGTGGTCTTCGATCTTATGCGGAAACATCATCTGAAGATGAATCCTACCAAGTCGTTCATGGGGGTGTCCAGCGGGAAATTTGTTGGGTTCATAATCACCTCAAAAGGAATTTTTCTCGACCCTGAAAAGGTAAAAGCGATTAGCGAAATGCCGCCTCCCCACAATCTTAAGGAATTAAGGGGATTATAGGGAAAGCTCGCCTATATTCGACGCTTCATTTCCAACCTATCTAGACGATACCAGCCATTCTCAAAACTTATGAAAAATGGAGTGTCTTTCATATGGGATGAGGCATGTCAACAGGCATTTGATGACCTCAAAGAATAGCTCACCAAACCTCCTGTTCTTATGGCACCGGTTCCTGGACAGCCCTTCCTTATATATGTAAGAGCCATGGATAATACTTTAGGCGCGTTACTTGCTCAATATAATGAGCACGGCCATGAACACGCCCTCTACTATTTAAGTAGAACAATGATTGGGGCCGAACAGCGGTATACCCCAATTGAAAAGGAGTGTTTAGCCCTAGTATTCGTTGTTCAGAAAATGCGACACTATGTTTCAGGGCAAACAATCCACGTCATATCACGGGTCAACCTCTTGAAGATTCTGATGACCAAACTGGGATCCTTAAATGGCCGATTGGCAAAATGGGCGCTCTTACTATCGCCCTATGACATACATTTTGTCCCTCAAAAGGCCATGAAGGGACAGGCAATCGCCGACTTCCTTGCAGACCATCCAATTTGGTCCAAATTAAAGCAGACATCAGAAGCCAACATAGTAACCGGAGAACAGCCTTGGCAAATGTTCTTTGAGGTGCCGCGAGACGATCTGCTGCTGGAGTAGGGGTTGTGCTTATATCCCCACATAAACATATATTGCCTAACGGTTACTCATTAACAGAACCGTGCACTAATAATGTAGCAGAGTACAACGCGCTCATTATCGGCTTAAAAATAGCTTTGCAGCTGGGGGTGAACCATCTAGAGGCATATGGAGACTCTAAGCTCATCATCAATCAAATGACAGGTGAGTATGAAGTCAGACATTAAGCCCTCATCCCCTATTATCAGCTAGCCATTGAACTAACTGGCTATTTTAAGCAATTCTACATCTCTCATATACCTCGGAATGAGAATGTGTATGCCGACGCTCTTGCCGCATTAGCAGCAACATTGGCGATCCCGTCAGGTGAAGCTAAAAGCATCACTATTGGACGCAGAGAGCTCCTCCACCCAGATATGGTTTTCCAAACCAAAGAAGTGTACCAAGCAGGCTTAACTTTGGAATCCCGTGATTGGCAATTTCCGTTTGTGAATTATGCTTTACATAGAATATTACCAGAAGATCCAAAGGAAGCCACCTCAATAAAGAGGAAGGCCCAGAGATTTTATTATGACCATAAACTTCAGACTTTGTATAGAAAGTCAAGAGATGGTCTACTGCTACACTGCGTATCGAAAGCAGAAGCATAACAAGTGCTGAAAGAAGTACATGATGGAGTATATGGAGCTCATCAGCCTGGTCCAAAACTCGGAGACCGTATAAAAAGGCTAGGATACTACTGGCCAAATATGATCACGGAAGCAATGGCATAGCTAAACGATGCCATGCATGCCAAGTTCATGCTAATTTTATTCACCAACCCCCAGAATACTTGCACAATACCGTCGCTAGTTGGCCGTTTGAGGCCTGGGGAATGGACATTGTGGGGCCAATAACTCCCCCGTCATCCAGAGGACATCGGTTTATTCTTGCAATGACCGATTATTTTTCAAAATGGGCCGAAGCCGTGCCCATGAAAGAGGTGAAAACGACAGACGTGATCAAGTTTATCAAGCATCATGTCATTTACCGATTTGGCGTCCCTCGACGGATCATTCATGATAATGGTCCGCAATTCATTAGTCAGGGATTATCCAGATTCTGCAACATGTTCAGAATCAAAGATATCGCTTCCACACCATATAACTCTGCGGCTAATGGGTTAGCTGAAGCTTTTAACAAGACGATCATCAAACTCCTTCGGAAGTTCGTCTCTTCCAATAAACGAGATTGGGATGAAAAGTTGGGAGAATGTTTATGGGCTTATCGCACCACCGTTCGCACCCCGACCAAATCAATCCCGTTCTCTTTGGTTTACGGAAGTGAGCCTGTCTTGCCTCTTGAAATCCAGATACTATCATTAAGAGTGGCTTTAGCCACGAAGATGACGACAGAAGAGCGCCATCAGCAAATATTGCAAGAACTAGAGGCGTTAGATGAAAAACGTCTCAGGGCTCAACAACAAATTGAGTTGATTAAGCCCGAATATCTCAAACGTTCAATAAAAACGTCAAACCAAGGACCTTTAAGCAAGGAGACTTGGTTCTGGCTGTTAAAAGGCCAATGGTGCTAACCCACAAGACTAAGGGTAAGTTTGAACCCAAGTGGGAAGAACCGTTTATTGTGGAGACAGTATACTCCAGTGGAGCCTATCGCTTAATGAATCAAGACAGCGACAAGATGATGATGCCGATCAATGGCAAATTTCTGAAGAAATACTATTCTTAGTACCCCTGGAGATACGCGTCTTCTTTTCTTAGGCATGCGCAGTTTGGCGCCTCTGACCTAAACCTGGTGCGTTTGGTTCTCAAGTTTGAACCACCTCCAGTTCTTTTCTTAGGCATGCGCAGTTTGACGCCTCTGACCTAAACCTGGTGCGTTTGGTTCTCAAGTTTGAACCACCTCCAGTCTTTTTTTTAGGCATGCGCAGTTTGGCGCCTCTGACCTAAACCTGGTGTGTTTGGAGTGCCCAGTTCAAGTTACGCGAGAGAGCCTTGAACCGCCTCCAGTTTGGTTCTCAAGTTTGAACCGCCTCCAGTTCTTTTCTTAGGCATGCGCATTGAGCGCCTCTGACCTAAACCTAGTGCGTTTGGTTCTCAAGTTTGAACCACCTCCAGTTCTTTTCTTAGGCATGTGCAGTTTGGCGCCTCTGACCTAAACCTGGTGCGTTTGGTTCTCAAGTTTGAACCACCTCCAGTCTTTTTCTTAGGCATGAGCATTGAGCGCCTCTGACCTAAACCTGGTGTGTTTGGAGTGCCCAGTTCAAGTTACGCGAGAGAGCCTTGAACCTCCTCCAGTTTGGTTCTCAAGTTTGAACCACCATCAGTCTTTTCTTGGGCATGCGCAGTTTGGCGCCTCTGACCCAAACCTGGTGTGCTTAGTTCTCAAGTTTGAACAGCCCCCAATCTTTCTTTTAGGTATGGGTAATTAAGCGCCTCTGACCTAAAAGGTATAAATTGCCCAACGCCGACTAGGCAATGGGAAGAGATTAAATTTCTCGCCAACCCATCATACTGGGGTAAAAGTATGAATTGCCCAACGCCGACTAGGCAATGGGAAGAGATTAAATTTCTCGCCAACCCATCATACTGGGGTAAAAGTATGAATTGCCCAACGCCAACTAGGCAATGGGAAGAGAATAAATTTCTCGCCAACCCATCATACTGGGTTAAAAGTATGAATTGCGCAACGCCGACTAGGCAATGGGAAGAGAACCAGTTTCTCGCCAACCCATCATACTGGGGAAAAAGTATGAATTGCCCAACGCCGACTAGGCAATGGGAAGAGAACCAGTTTCTCGCCAACCCATCATACTGGGGTAAAAGTATGAATTGCCCAATGCCGACTAGGCAATGGAAAGAGAACAAATTTCTCGCCAACCCATCATACTGGGGTAAAAGTATGAATTGCCCAACGCCGACTAGACAATGGGAAGAGAACCAGTTTCTCGCCAACCCATCATACTGGGGAAAAAGTATGAATTGCCCAACGCCGACTAGGCAATGGGAAGAGATTAAATTTCTCGCCAACCAATCATATTGGGGTAAAGTATGAATTGCCCAACGCTGACTAGGCAATGGGAAGAGATGAAATTTCTCGCCAACCCATCATACTGGGGAAAAGTATGAATTGCCCAACGCCGACTAGGCAATAGGAAGAGAACAAATTTCTCGCCAACCCATCATACTGGGGAAAAAGTATGAATTGCCCAACACCGATTAGGCAATGGGAAAAGAACCAGTTTCTCGCCAACCCTATCATACTGGGAGTAAGAGTATGAGATTAACTACCCAATGCTGATTAAAGGCAAAATGGGAGAGGAGATTAATTTCTCGACAACTCACCATGTTGAGGGAATAACATGGCTAGCCCAACTCAAACGGTAGTTGGTAAAGGCCAATCAAACCCGTTGATAGCTGGGGGTTTGGTAAAAATCCCATAAACCCTGTCATGTTAAAATTCTTACCTCTGACAGTATGATTCGGAAAATTGCGCACAAACGATACCGAGATAAATCGTTTTGACGACAGGTTATTTGTTGGGCAAGCAAATTTGTTTTGAAGCCGGCAAATAAAAGAGTCAAAAGAATCATCTTTATTAAAAAGATGAAGATGCAAAAAGAATTTCAAAAAAAAATCACCGAAGGTTATCTCTCTCCTGTTTACGAAGTTCTTATTACAAGGAAGATAAAAGCGTAAAGAAAGATGAAACTATTGGCCTCCCAGGAGTCTCAATTTGTTTATTGTCTCGTCCAAATTTCTACGATGAGAAGCCTCCACGGTTTGCTGAGCTTGCCTACGCAACTCATCATCACTTATTGTAAGTTGTTGCTGACGAGATTCTTCTTGGCACGATTCCTGGCCGTCTCTTCCTGCTGAATCTGCTCCTGCTGGATAAGCAACATCTCCCGCTTCTTGACAGACTCTCCTAATCGGAGTTCATTTTCTATCAAGATGGCCCGAGCTCTGGCGATCGTCTCCTGGGCTTTAGAGATGGCCGCCTGACTTTCCCCAATTCCAAAGTCTACCCTCCGCAAGTCGCCGAGAACGGATTCCCGACTGGCCTGGAGCTCTGTCAGTTCCTGAGACCATTTCTCCTCCTGCTGCCTTAAAGTATTTCTTCGAGATAAGGATTCTGCCCGAAACCGCGCCAGCTCTATCTCAGTGATCGCCTCCACATCTGCCTGACAGAGTATGTGTAGCGTGGTCACCTGCTCTTCTAAGGCTTCAAGGCGGGCCCGGTATGGAGCTGCTCGATCTTGTCCACCGAATTCTTCAACATTCCCTAGATAGCGGAATAACAGTGGACGTGCAAAGTTGAAGAAATCGTGACCGGCAAGAACCATCTCGACACATCTTCTCAACAAACGCATAAAATTCTCGACAGTGCAGTTGAAAAGTTCTTCAAGAGGATTTGCAGTGTCAGTAAGCAAAGCAGGTAATGCCAAGGAAGGTGTCGTAGGCAAGGGAGCAGTAGTTGCTGGAATTTGAGAAGAAGAAGCCCGTCCCTGCATTAAATTCATAATATGGGGGACCAGTAGAGCCAGTGCAGATCTGGAAGAGCTGGAGACCCCAGACGAAGTACCGTCAGTACAGATCACTTGGGTACCCCCACCAATAGGAAGAGAAGATGGGATCACTTCGCCTGAAGCTCCTCCGGTGGGAGAAGCATCTTCGAACGAGAATTTCAAATTCTCCTCCTCTCCTGCTGGAAGACTTGAAGCCAGGGGAGTTGCAGGTGTCTCAATAGCCATGACAACAGATGATGTTAGAATCGCTGGCTGAGAGACAGAAGGCACGCCAACGACCGTAGGAAATATCTCAGTGGAACAGACTGGCGTTGGAGATGGCATGCTAGGAGAAGGCGTAGCCTCCTTAGCAGCAGCTGCGATAATAACCTCAGTTCTCTCATCACTTCCCAGTTCGTCAATTGGGGGAATTGAAGAGGGAACAGAGGCAGGAGCCGGTGTAGAATAATCAGCCGCAAACTCGCCAGCAGAGCTACCCACACCACCAACGGAGCCGGAATGGTCCATCCTATCGTCAAACTCTACTTGGGTAGTCGAATGCATTGGCGAGAGAAGTTGATCACCTGCATTTCAGAAGACCAGAAAAGCAGTGTTACGTTAAAATAATAATGGGCAAAAGATAAAATGCTAAGGACCATACCAGACGATACAAGTCCAGTTGTCGGACTTGAAGGGGGAGCCATTATCGTTTCCAGCAATGTACCCATCTCGCTACCTGTTAGTTGCGCCCCGGGTTCTGCCACAGGCTCTACGGCCGAAGGAGCCGAAACCTCAGCAACACTTGGAGCTTTAGCAGGTTCATCCTCCATTGCCAACGCTGGGGGTAGAGCTGAAACCAACAAGTCTGAAGCAAGTTTGATAGCCACTTCTTGGGGGCTATCAAGGTTTCCTGCACCAATTTTTGCTTCTTACCCAGTCTTCTCTTTAAAGTGCCGCGGCGTTTGAGAGCTGGACTCAAGGGACGATTGACAACAGGCTGGGGAGCTCCACCAGCACCAGTATTGTCATCGTTATCACCGGCATTGTCGTCGGACTCGCTGGCGTCTGAAAGCTCATCCGCGGCGCCAAGGAATTCTTCCATGCCTTTTATTCTCACTTTAGAAGCACCTTGGCGGCTAATGTACAGGGCCTCAATCTCTTTGCAACAACTGCGATTGAGAGAGAAGCCAGGCACGTCAGCATTCGCAATGCTGAACCAGTTGCAGAAGCTGAGGGTCATGGCCAATTCTGGCGCCTTCTAGGGCAAGGAGAATTCAGCCTCGGTTCCGCCTGCTGCAAAATGGAACCAGCCACGAGCGCCTTCGTATAAATTCCCCTCGTAAGCGAGATCTTTATTTGGATTTCCCACATAAAGTTGGGAGTATCCAAACTGGCGAGCAAAGCGATTCGGAGTGTATGGCTCGATCCGACACCCGAGATCTTGACGATACACCAAGTGTCCGGGACGGATGTTGAGAAGCCACCAGAACGCTCCTGCAGATAAAGTAGTGAACTTATCTGCTCCCACAGCGTTCTTCAGCCTCATTCCATATCCTCCGCCGGAAAAGTCTGGGAAACACCGGAAGATCTCATAATTCTGAAAACTACGAAAAGTCTTCTGAATTTGAGACATATAATTCTGCTTCCATGAAGAGCGTTCATACAGTTCTACAAAGAAGCACTTTTCGCCCGAACGACGCTCTGGTGCACTCATTAAAGAAGGACAGTGCAAGACGAGCCACGCCATCAAATAGGTGTAGGGCATCTCCACCCTAGGGTTTGGAGTCTTCGGCTGGGCAATCTCTTTCGACTTGCCCTTTCCTTTCCCCTTGACCTTAACAGTGGGAAGGAAATCACGACAAAGCACCCGCAGTCCATGCTGTAAATTACACACCATGGTGGGAAGAACCGCTGGATATACCACGGTCATTGCAATTGCTTCCTTGGGCAATGACGGTACGACGCATCTCTTAAGCCACAGCATCAAAAACCCGGCAATGAGACCTCTGTTGGAAACCGAAAACTGGGCTTGATAGTGATAGCTCTTAAATGAAGTACCGGGACCGTATCCGTTCTCATTGGATTCCGTGGTATAATACAAACGGTAATGGCCCATGGCTACACGTTGGTCAATCTCTGAAATGGGGACAGGAGAATGACCATGGATAATGGCCGAGCTATCCTTAGAGTTTAAATTAGCGAAGAGATACTCGGCCCATTTCTTATGACCGATACCGTAATTACGCGCACCCGTCAAGTCAGTGCAAATATGATAATGGCACATCATCTCCCAGTATGTGGCATAGATGCGCTCATCCCTCGCCAGTAGCATGTTCAGCTCATCGGTGGTGGGGATATACTCTTCATAGGGGATTTCACCCATGGAAAGCCCGGAAACCTCGAACATCTCGTGAAGAGCGAATCCTAGCTCACCCACTGGTGTAAAGAGAGTACAAGTCTCAGGGTTATACATCTCTAAGAGGCAGTAAAAATGATAAGCACTCTGGGGAAACCCGAATTGGACATTCCTGATAGCTTTATACAAGCCAATATCCTTTAAAATGGGCTCGTGGGAATCCAGCATGTACAAGGCGGGCCCACCACATATTGCTAGAAGAATGAACCCAGCCAGGCATCCTGAAGTCGCTAGCCGGGTACTGACCATCCTTCGCCAGGAACTCACTTAAGAAAGTTCGTGCACGGGATGGGACTTCTCCCACTGGAAGCTCCTTGCCAAATCGGCCTGAAAGCAAGCCAGTAATGCATCTGGGGGGACCATCTTGATAAACCTCTTGTGCACCAAATTTGCCCATTGGGACGCCATCTTGCTCTTGAGTTAGTCCCCACTTTAACTCCCGAGGCATCGCCAGCCTCTGAAGATAGACCAGGGAACAGCTACGATCCATTCTAGGCAGAAACATCAGCATTTCGCCTGAGTTATATAACCAAACGCACTCCTCTTCAAAGAGGATCTCATCTGATTGATCCATCTGGTCTCCAAAGAGGAAGGCCGGTTTCTCCATCGCCTCTCTATTCAAAGTTTCGAAGGCTGCATCAGTTATGATTTCTCGCCAGTAGTGGAGTGATACTTGATCAACTTCTCCTTGCGCTCCTTCGGATCTGGCTTATATGAATCCAAGATAGTGGTGAAGCGAAATTGGCCTGAGGGATCAGAACCCCCAGCAAAGCCGAAGTAATTCTTGTGAGGAAGAGCTTCTATTGAATACCCTACTGCAAAAAGAAGCACCAGAGTTAGAGAAGTTTCTATAAGATAGAAAAAATTCTCTAAAGTATGGACGCGCGAAGCTAAAAATTAGAACGCACGAAGCTAAGAATAGCGCCGCGCGAAGCTAAAAATTAGACCGCACAGAAGTCAAAATAGCCTCGCGTTTCAGCGCGACTGCTACATCAAATAGCCTCGCGTTTCAGCGCGACTGCTACTTAAAATAGCCTCGCGTTTCAGCGCAACTTCTACATCAAATAGCCTCGCGTTTCAGCGCGACTGCTACATCAAATAGCCTCGCGTTTCAGTGCGACTGCTACCTCAAATAGCCCCGCGTTTCAGCGCGACTGCTACGTCAAATAGCCTCGCGTTTCAGCGCGACTGCTACTTAAAATAGCCTCGCGTTTCCACGCGACTGCTACTTAAAATAGCCTCGCGCTTCAAAACGCGAGGATGACGCGATAACTTCTCGTAAGAAGAAAGTCAGAGACTTTTCTTCTCCTCCAAGTCTTACAGCAGGAGTACGGCGATCTCGCCGGTAAAAGAGTTGATTGGTCAGTTAAGATCAAGCCAAATCACTCTAGAGATGTTCTAAAAAGTCTCGATGGAGAGATTCTTACCTCCGATAGGCGAAATGTGGGCTGGCGCGTCGCTGGCATGGCCGCCGCCACCACTGCTTGCGCCAGTTGCCGATGATGGAGCCGCGCGAGAAGTAGCACGAGTTTTGGGTGCCATTGTTGAGGAAAATCAACTGAAAATCGGGAGGAAACTCGGTCGGAAGAAGCTCGGGTCGCCTGAACTGTGATCGCCTGAATCTCTAAGTTTTTGAAAAATTCTCAAATGAAGTGAGAGGAATTAGGAATAAAGATTTCATTTAAATGAAAGAAACCGCCTCTTGGAATTCGGTGCCAGTTTCGGAGAAAATGACTGGTCAGTTACTTTTCAAAACGCGAAGTTATTAGCCTCGCGCGATGATGAAAAACGCAAAGTTATTAACTCCGCGCAACTATACAAAACGCAAGGATAGCCTGGTGCCTTAGCTTCGCGTTCCTATGAAAAACTTGGATTTTTGGCGAGTGCAACTAAGCGCTTCCATCTAAGTTAAGATGATCCTTATCCGATCATTTGGGTATAATTAAGTTACGCAAATGAGCCTTAGATTATTTTTACCAAAATTATTGACCATCTATTTGTTGAGCAAGCAAAATCATTGAAAACAACAGATAGAGAGGAAAGTAATTTGTCTTTATTAATGAGATGAAGAAATTACAAAGAAGGAGTTATAGCTCTCCCGAAAGCTTTTACATGATCATCAACTCATCAATACATCGATTCATCAATAACTTAACGGTGAGATTTCTCTCTACGGGGTGTTGAAGCTCAGTTCCCTGATTCACAAGCAAAAGATCTCCTCTGCAAATGTCATTTTGGACCTGTCATCTGAAATGAAGCACGAGAGGAAAGAGAAGTGCTGCATCGAAACACAAGCTGAACTACAAATGCTGCAATTCTGAACTGCAAGTGCTGCAATTCTGAACTGCAAGCGCTGCAGGCCCTCACTTGAGCTTGAAGCTCCTTCAATAGTCCATCTCCAGGAGCCAGAGCTTGAAACCTGCAACTATGTTGTAAAGCATATGCTTCTGACTTCATTAAAGTTACTTTTGCTGATGAAGATCGATGGACCCGCATACATTCCTCTTCGGAAAGGATTGGACTTACTGCAAAAGGAACAGAGTTTCCAAAAGAGTGAAAACGCAGAGCTAAGCTAACTCTGCGCACAGTTGAAGAAATAGCCTCGCGCTTTAAACGCAGAGGATGATGCGATAACTTCGCGTAAAGGGGGACAAGATTTCTTTCTGCTCTTTCCTTCTCTTTCAAATTCATTGCGACTGCTAATCAAAGATAGCCTCGCAATTCATCGCGACTGCTAATCAAAGATAGCCTCATCACAATTGCTAATCAAAGATAGCCTCGCAATTCATCGCGACTGCTAATCAAAGATAGCCTCGCAATTCATCGCGATTGCTAATCAAAGATAGCCTCGCCAATTCATAGCGACTGCTAATCAAAGATAGCCTCGCAATTTATTGCGACTGCTAATCAAAGATAGCCTCATCGCGATTGCTAATCAAAGATAGCCTCGCAATTCATCGCGACTTCTAATAAAAGATAGCCTCATCGCGATTGCTAATCAAAGATAGCCTCGCAATTCATTGCGACTGCTAATCAAAGATAGCCTCGCAATTCATCGCTACTGCTAATCAAAGATAGCCTCGCAATTCATCGCGACTGCTAATCAAAGATACCCTCGCAGATTCATCGCGACTGCTAATCAAAGATAGCCTCGTAGATTCATCGCGACTGCTAATCAAAGATAGCCTCGCAATTCATCGCGACTACTAATCAAAGATAGCCTCGCCAATTCATAGCGACTGCTAATCAAAGATAGCCTCGCAATTCATCGCGACTGCTAATCAAAGATAGCCTCGCAAATCATCGCGACTGCTAATCAGAAATAGCTTCGCGTTTCAAACGCAGGGGATGATGCGATAACTTCACAGAGAACGGCGATCTCGCCGGTAAAATAAACAGTTGGCTGGATTAAACTAAGCCGAAACATCTCAAGAATGGTTCTTAGAAGCCCAAGAGTTAAGGTTTTTACCTTCGGAAGACGCTGCATAGACTGGTTCGCCGTCGCGTCTACCTTCACGGCTGCTGCCATTAACGCCGGCCAACTTGCGCGATGTCGCACTCTTCCTAGATGGCATCCTAGTGATGAAGATCTATGGAAAGGAAAAAGAAGTTCGGCTGGAGATCATTCTTTCAAAATAAGAAGCCTGAGTCGCCTGCTCTGAAGCCCTAAGATTCTTCGGATGAGATGAAGAAGAAGATGAGCCGGGAGCTCTATTTAAACAGAATTTCCGTCGCTCGGTATTCGGCGTAGAAATTCAGGGTAATTAATGACATAATAACTCATTTCACTGAAGACGAAGTGAAGCTGATTAGCTCCGCGTAAGTGAGCATAACGCGTGATAGACTTGGTATTCTAACTCCACGTTTCAGTTTAGATATCCAAAGTATTTCAAAATCTGCTGAAGTCTAAGCCATTTTGAAAACTTTGGAGGGGGTTCTGTTGGCAGTGAAAATTTCTAAGTTAAAAGGATTTTCCACAATAGAACGCGGAGCCAATTCAGTAGCCCCGCGTTTGGTAATATTAACCCTGCGTTTGAATAAAATGCGGAGATGTTTAATAGCTCCGCATTGATTCCGCAGTCTGGCTTGTATTAGCCTCGCGTTTGAATAAAACGCGGAGATGATCAATAGCTCCGCGTTAGCTCCGCGTTTTGGTTAGTTAGCGCCGCGTTTTGATGCGATTAAAGATCCGCGTAAGCAGATAACCAGAATCTCAAATTGATTGAGATTATGATTCAGGGCCTATCCAAATACCCAAATCAAGTCTAATCAGAATTCCATCAAAACTAAGATATTTAATTGGAATCCCTGATAATGACGAGTTCTATTTAGATAGAAACTCTTGCATTAACCTAGGGCTATAAATACCTTCCTGGTGAAACTCTAGGGATCTTCTTTTCGGCAATTGAGATATTTTCCTGAAATCTTGGAGAATTCGAGTTACGCACAGAGTCTTGAGTTCGTGAAAATCAGAGAAAATCACCATCTTCTTTCTGGAGTTCTTGAGAAGTTCGAGTTACGCGAGAGAGCCTTGAGCAAATCAAAACCAGGGAAGATCGTCTATAGTCGACCGATATCTTTAAAAGAGAAGATTTCAACGTACCGATCGTCCAAAGGAGCTGCTTGACAGATCCCATCGCCACTGATCCCACGAAATATTGTAAAAGAGAGAGATTGAAGTATAAAATCCTCTCGTTTGTTCTTTTTATCTTGTTCACTTCCGTTGTAATTCAAGATTATTCAATGGAAGGAAGCGAAGGAACTTTTGTGACGAACAATAACAATTTTGGCATGTAGCAATCTGAGATTTTGGATATTATTTATCAATTAGAGTTAATGTTGGTTTGGAAGACGAGAAACTAGAGAAGATGACCGATAAAGAATGGGAAAGAATTAATCACCAAGTATATGATACCATTCGATCTTATCTCACAAGGGAACGGAAGTATCCATTCATGAGAGAGACGTCTGCAAGTAAGATGTGGAGTGAGCTGGAGAACAAGTTTATGGAGAAGAGCAGTGAGAAATGACTCTATTTGAAGAAGAAATTGTTCCGCTTTCAGTATCAACCAGGTACTTCCATCAACGATCATATTGTTGCTTTTAATAAATTAATTGCATATTTGTTAAATTTGGATGAGACTGTTGAAGATGAAAATAAAGTTTTATTATTGTTGGCCTCTCTTCCAGATGAGTATGATCATCTTGTCACTACTCTCCTTCGTATAAGTTAACTTTTGATAAAGTATATAATGCATTGTACAATTCTAAAATCAGGAAGAAAGATCAGAAAGAGTATGGGTACAATACAGCTGAGGTGTATACTGCTAGAGCCAGATCTCAAAGTCGTAAATCTAATCAGAGAGGTAAATCCTATTTAAGAGGCAGACCTGATAAAAATGAATGTGTTTTTTGTCATAAGAAAGGGCAAGGAAGAAAGATTGTCCAAAGTTAAAAAAGAAATATAAAGGCAAGGATGATTCTGATGTATGTGTGCCAAGTATAAAGATGACTCAGATTTTGCATTTGTTAGTCTACCTTCAGTTTCTTATACTGATAAGTGGATTTTGGATTCTAGATGCACCTATCATATGTGGCACCACAAGGAGTGGTTCTTCAATTTTGAAGAGTTTGATGGAGGAATTGTTTTCATGGACAACGACAGCTCTTGGAAGACAACTAGGATATGTTCAATTCATTTAAAGAATCATGATGGATCAACCAGAGTTTTGACATATATTCGGTATGTATCGGACTTGAAAAAGAATCTCACCTCTTTGGGAGAATTAGAAGCAAAAGGTTTGGCTATCTCTATCCGAGATAAAGTTCTCAGAGTCACTTCATGCGCACTTGTAGTAATGAAAGGTATGAGGAAGAATAACTTGTACTACTTTCAGGGTAATACAGTTATTGGATTAGCAGCTACAGTCTCTGAAGAGGATACGGATGCAGAAATAATCATGTTGTGGCACATACGACTTGGTCATATAGGTATGGAAGCTTCGCAAAATTTAGTGAAGAAAAGCTTACTAAATGGTGCAAAAATCTGTAAATTAGATTTCTGTGAGCATTGTGTTATGGGAAAGAAGACAAGAGTAAAATTTGGCACCGCTATCCATAATACTGAAAGAATTTTGGACTATATTCACTCTGATATTTGGAGTCCTATTAGAACACCTTATTTAGAAGGTATGCATTACTTTCTTAATTTTATTGATGATTACTCTAGAAGAGTTTCAGTGTATCTGATGAAGACTAAAGATAAAGTGTTTGAAATTTTTATGAAATGAAAAAAAGATAATTGAGACTTAGACAGACAGGAAGATAAAGAAACTTAGATCAGATAACGATGGTGAGTATAAAAGTGATCTGTTTCTGAAAGTTTGCCAAGATGAAGGAATTGTTCGACACTTCACCAACACATATTCACCACAGCAAAATAGGGTGGTAGAATGCATGAACCAGAGTTTGCTAGAGAAGGTTCGTTGTATGTTGCTTAATACTGGGTTAAGAAAGGGATTTTGGACTGAGGTGGTGACTTATGCGTGTCATCTCATTAATCGATTACCATCAACTACGATTGAAGACAAGACACCGATTGAGGTATGGTCTGAAAAATCTGCTTATGATTATGATTCCTTACATGTGTTTGGTTTCACTGCTTATTATCATGTAAAGGAGTCTAAATTGGATCCGAGAGCCAAGAAAACAATGTTCATGGGAATAAGCTCGGGTGAAGAAGGATATCCTTTGGTGTCCAAATTTGAAGAAAATCATTTTTAGCAGGGAGTTACCTTTGATGAATCTGCCATGGTGAAAAATGTGACACTTAGTAATCCTGGAAAAAAGAAGAAGATCAGTAATATTCAGCAGCAGGTAGAGAGTGCTCCACAACAGGTGGATTTTAAAAAAGTTAGAGTTGATCCAGTTTATATCGACAATCCAGTGGCAGAGGAGGATGTCGAATAAAAAGATGAAGAGGTTTCAATCCAAAAACCTTCACAGTAACCAAGCTCAATTGCACATGACAGGCCACGTCGATAAATTAAGAAATATGTTCGTTTCCTTGATACAGTGGTGGCCTATACACTTTCAGTTGTAAATGATATTCCTTCCACCTATAGAGAAGTAATTAGAAAGTTCAAAAGATAAGAAGTGGAAGAGAGCAATGAATGAAGAGATGCAATCTCTTCAGAAAAATCAAACTTGAGAGTTGCTCAACTACCTAAAGGTAAGAAGGCAATTGGGTGCAAATGGATATTTACAAAGAAAGAAAGATTTTCTGATAAGAATGATGTCCACTATAAGACAAGATTAGTGGCGAAAGGCTATGCTCAGAAGGAAAGAGTTGATTATAATGAGGTATTTTCTCTAGTCGTTAAACATTTTTCAATTCAGATTATGTTAGTCTTAGTAGCACAGTTTGATTTGGAACTAGTTCAACTTGATATGAAAATCGCGTTTTTACATGGTGATTTAGAAGAAGAAATCTATTGACTCAGCCAGACGGATTCAAGGTTACTGGAAAAGAAAATTGGGTTTGCAAATTGAAGAAATCTTTGTACGGTTGAAGCAATCTTCGATGCAATAGTACAAGTGATTTGATCGGTTTATGTAGGGTTAAAGTACACTAGAAGCAAATTTGATCACTGTATATATTTTCACAAGTTACATGATGAGTCTTTCATTTACCTACTCTTATTTGTGGATGATATACTGATAGTTTCAAAGAGCCAAGAAGAGATTGAAAAGTTGAAATCTCAGTTGAATCAAGAGTTTGAAATGAAAGATTTGGGTGAAACAAAAAAGATTCTCGGCATGGAGATAAGTAGAGATCAAAAGAAAGGCAAGGTTTGGTTGTCTCAGAAACAATATCTGAAGAAGATGTTATAGTGTTTTGGCATGACAGAACAATCAAAACCTGTGAGTATCCCACTTGCTTCTCATTTCAAGTTAAGTGCAATTTTATCTCCTAGCACTAATGAGGAACGTGAGCATATGTCAAGCGTTCTTTATTCAAATGCAATTGGTAGCTTAATGTATGTTATAGTGTGTATGAGATCTGACATTTCACAGGCAGTTGACGTTATGAATAGGTATATTCATGATCTTAGAAAAGAACATTGGCAGGCTGTAAAATAGATTCTATAGTATCTTCTGAACACCGTAAATGTTAGTTTGATATTTGAGCATGATGATACTCTTGGTCAGTATATAGTTGGATATATTGATTCTGACTATGCGGGTAATTTGTATAAACGTCGATCAACTACTAGTTATGTGTTTACTCTTACTAAAATACCAGTGAGTTGGATGTCTAGTTTGCAGTCCACGGTTGCTCTGTCTACAATAGAAGCAGAGTATATGGCAGTTACAAAGGCTGTAAAGGAGGCAATTTGGCTATAAGAGTTGCTTGAAGACTTGGGGGTTATTCAGAAACAGGTTAGTGTATATTGTGACAATTGGAGTGCAATTCACTTAGTAAAGAACCAAATCTATCATGCACGAACAAATTATATCGACGTCAGGTATTACTTTGTGCATGAAATTATTGAAGATGAGAAGATACTACTTCATAAAATTGGAACTGCAGAGAATCTCGCTGATATGATGATCAAGGTGGTGATTTCAACCAAATTCAAGCATTGTTTGGATTTGATCAATATTTTTACAGTTTGAAAATCTTAATTTGTAGTCGCTGACAATGTGAGCCTTATTCGCCAGGGTGAACATTGTTGAATTTGGGTGTGGATCTTTTAGTCCCGCATCGGCTAGGAGTTAAAAAGACACCACCCATGAGTCCTATAAATAGGGCCTTGGGTATTTGGTTTTGAGTATTCCAAAAATAATTAGTTATTTTATAAAACTATTTTGAAAAAATATATTTTATTTTGAAAAGTTTTCAGATTTGAAAATTTCCATGTTGTAATTTTGGGGTTTGGAAAAATTTTCCTATTTTTCGAAAACTTTTCAACTTGTCAGACATCCTTATAATTAGAAATTTTGATGATAGTGGATTGATTATTAGTGCCCGAAGATGTAGATATCTGCTTTTCACAACACTCTCCTCGCTCTCATAGCAAAAACGTCTCATCTATTACTCCGGAGATGGTTGAGAACTATAGAGATCCTCATATGAGGAACTTTCCGATAGTTGTAATCTCTCCTCATCTGAAGCTATATCTGGCCAATGAGTAATATGTCGGATATAATAATCTATGATATGAGAAGAAAAATTAAATGTTCTATTGTCCATTTCGGTCCAAGTATTCCAGCAAAATGCCACAAATAAAATTCTCACGAGCTGTGTATGGGTGTCCTCTTTTCCGAAGATGTCCCAAAGATTATAGTCAAGTTTGAAATTAATATTAATCCCTGCCCTCCTTGCACTCCCTTCCCAAACCTATCTAGAAAATGCACAGTTAAATATGATATGATCGGTTGATTCTCCATCTTGCTTACACAAAATACATATGCTAGGTCCTATCCAACCCCTACGTTGCAGCTGTGGCCAAGTTAGCACCACCCTCTTGCATAAAAGCCACAAGAATACTCACTTTTGGGGGGCACTTTGTTTTCCAGATCCAAACTATGTTACAAGACGAAATACCACCATGAATAAAGTGTCGATACATCGATTTGATCGAGAAGCCCCCTTCCTTGCTCCATCTTCATACCGGTTAATCCTCTCTTGTGTTACTAGGGATAAAATCACTGAGGGTTTGTTTAAGCTCCCTGTCCTCTATACAGTTTTGACCGGACCTCGAGATAAGCCGATTCCATCTCCATCTTGATCTCCCCCAATAATCTCTAACCACTACCTCTTTGTTATTGGCTAGCTCAACTGATTCTAGATAATTGGATGATGAAACACAGGGAGAACGTATTCACTTCATTCTTTCTTTACTATTTATGACTAATAAAGTGCTATATTTCTCTTTTAGTCTACATATCAGTACTCGACGTTAGTTGTCAGTTCTTCACCAGCGGATCTCTCGACTCCTAGTCTAAATATGCCATGTTATTATGATCAAGATGTGAACAAAACGAGGGTAGATTAATATTGTCAATGTTCGACCGATCATATTCAAGTTAAAATTCAAACAGAAGTACTTTCGTAATCAATGTCCACCATTTAATTGGTGTGCATCATCTTTTACTTTTCGTATGCGATTATGTCATGATGTAGATAACTAAAGTGTCGTTATTTACATGGGAGTGGGTTTGGTGGAATTTGGACAACAACATATATAGATCACACTTCATGTTACAGGAGCTTGAAGTTACATCACTTTGTCCACAATGTGGGGCTTGCCTTCTGGTGTAATTTGGCAGCCAACTAATTTTCTATACATATTCCGTTGAATAGTCATTTTGAAAAACGTGTGGCATTCAAGCACCAACAGTCATACTCAATTATAGCAAAATATGAATATCTATTAATTGAGGAGTGATAATCACTGGCCCCTTGTCTAATAAAAATAGATGTATAAAGAGAGAATGTTAATTAGCTAAGGCAAGTTTACACCTACATGCATATACAGTTCAAGCCTTAACTCATTTCCTAATCACTCTTTAACAATTTGATCATATCACATGACTATATTATTCTTTTGGCTCTATATACATATTCCCTTCAAGATCGAAGCACCGGACTTTCCATCTTCTCCTAACCTCCCCTTTCTCATCCCAAGTTATAGGATACATTAAGGGAAAAAAAAAAGTCTAAAAAAATAGACAAATAGATAAATATAACCCTTTATATGATGTTTTTGAAATAACACCTTATGTTAAATAATAGAAGCTATAAAAAAAAAAAAACCCTTTAAGTATTCAAAATATATAAGTAACCATCCTTGCCAAAGAGATTTTATTAATAGAATTTATTTGAATACGATACTAGCGTCATGCCAGATATATGTATCTGACACTATTTTATAATATAGTTTCCATAATTTACACTTGAGGCTTAGTTTTTTTTTTCCAACCTAATCAAAATATATTATAACTGTATATTTATGGTACATGGAAGGTATGTATACAACTGTTATTTCTAGAAAATGTATGCATATAATACAACTATTACTGAATCATTATTGAACATCAGAAGAAGAGAATATCATTTATTGACATGGGATATATCCCTACAACTTTAGACTCTAAATGGAACTACCACTAAAATGCTGCATTCAAATGTACTGATGAATGACCTTTTGTCAGCACCCTGAATCTATCTAAATCTTAGCAAAAGAAGAGGGAAAAGGAAAAAGTTGAAACGTTATTTTCATAATTTCCTACAAGTGGCTAGCTAGCAGTTCTAATTGTCAGTCTTAATCAAATTCAATCTCAATAAAATAAATCATGTATGTATTCAAACATTTTGGAGGCTAACATATGCATCATCCCCAAATCTCTCCACCAATCACTCCAAAATGACAAAAAATAAAGCCGTGGAAAGTAAATGAGAAGAGCCCAGATCACCAGCTGCATTGTACTATAATTTGTTGCTCACTCACTGTTTCGGTTGAGGGAGACAGAAACCAGTTAGCCCTGTAATTTTCTAAGGCAGTGCACCCAACCACATCTCAAAGAGAGAAGATCTCATGGGGAACTCAAAAAGAGAGAGACTGCAATATACTCTATCTATACAATGACACAAGAGATGTACAAAGAAAGAGATAGAATCAAAACAAACAAAATTCCCATACCCAATGTCTTTGTAGTGAGTGTAGTGACAAAATTCACTTACACAAAGTAGAAACCCTATGTACACACAAATAGCAACAATATATGTCTCTCTCACTACTCTAGTGAGTAGTAGTACTCATATGTTGATTGATAAAGGTGAGGTATGAGAAGCAAAGATCAACTTCACCTTCTCTCCCCCCTACCATGTCCTTTCTCTCCTCGTCCTCATAATCACTACCTATAACGACATGAACATCAAGCTAGCTTTTTAATATGCTTGTTGAATAAAAAACAAAATTAAATTTACAGCTAAATTTAATTTACCATTTCCTTCCTTGTCCAAGAGTACTATACAATTCGAAAGATCGATGCCAGGGAGCTTCCTGTGATGATTACAGTTGCAGCTGCAGTGCTAGTCTGACGAATGAATCCAGGATTCAACCACGCCGACGTTGCCCCTCGTCTTCCGCCTCTTCTCAAGTTGCTGGAACTGGTCAGGGTCTTGATGATCTTCTTGATCATCGGCCCAGTTCGATGAACTGCCGCCACGGCCAACTCCAGTGCTAATATGCTGCTGTTGCTGCTGTATGCCTTCCGAATTAGCGATGTAACTTGTGGGGTGATCTCCAAACTGCGGCGGCGGCGCAAGAATATTATTCTGGTTGTGAATGTCAATCATACTGATTGCTGCTGTGCCGGCAAACGAGTACGCCGCAGGGTTCGTGGCAGTGCCGGCGGCAATGGCGTCGACTAGGGAGGGTGGGGTCGGGAGCTTCTGAGCGAAGGGTCTTGAGAGGAAGTAGGGGGAGGATGAGGAAGGAGAAAGGTGAGGGAAAGGAGGAGGGGCGCTCAGGGCGGCGAAGGGAGGGGCGGGGAAGCCGGTGAATTCCTGGACCATGGCACGGAAGTTGGAGGTGTCGGTGGTGAGGACGGTGGTGGGGGCGCGGCGGGAGGCACGGGAGCGCTTCTTGGCGGAGCGAGCTGCTGCTGCTGCAGCTGGTGGTGGCTGCAGCTGCAAGGGCTGAGAGGAGGTGGAGGAGGAGGAGGGTGGGCCTTGGTGGAAGGTGGAGAGGTAAGAAGGGAGAGGATCGAAGAAAGAAGGGGAGATGGAAGAAGAGGTTGGTGCTCGGGGAGGAGGTTGAGGGAAGTCTGAAGTGGTGGTGTTGTTTGTAGTGCTAGCAGTGATGTTGGAGGAATCCATTGAGAATTTCGGAGGGGGGGAGAGAGAGAAGAGAGGGGGAAAGGAGAAATGGGGGGGGAGAGTAAAAGGGAGAGATGTAGGGGAAGGGGGGCGGCTGGAGAGGTCACATCTCTCCGGTCCCACATTGAGAAGGAGGAAAAATCCCGGGAGAGATTGCAATTGCTAAGGGAGGGTGGATGTGGGGACGGGGGCTGGTGATGGAAAGTGGACGGTTAGCGATAGTGAGAGAGGTGTATTCGGATGAAGAGAATGGCACTTGAATGAGAGAAAGCGAAGGTAATATGGAGAATTCCTCCCCCAGTCAAGAGAGAGAAATACAGGTATTTGGATGAGAAAGCGGATGAACAAATATATGAATAATTTCTCTTCTTTTTATAATGAAGCTGTAGGATTAATTACGGGAAAATTCTAAATGGGAACGCAACTTGGTTCGGTAAGCACCATACCATGCCTTAAGTTGTAAATAATTACAAGCTTAATATTTTATTTTTGAATTTTTACATATCGATCCCTTAAATCTTTAAAAATTAAATATCGATTTATGAAAACTTCATATTTTGATTTTAGTCTACAAAACTTATAAATTATACCCTTTTAGCCCCTCTATCACCTATTCCGTCAAAATAAATTCCGTTTGATTTTATTTTATTTTTATATATTAGTCAAATATCCGAAATACCTTTCTCTCTTTCGTCCTCCCCTTTTCCTTTCTTATTGTTGAGATATAATTGAGATATGATCATAATGCTAAAATATTTTGAGATACTTTCTTATTAGATATTGAGATATTTTCCTAAGTTAGGATAATTGACAAATATTTGATTTGACTAATTTAGGATAGTTGACAAATCTCTGATTTTATATAACTAGTATCAATTACAGATCCTGTAATTATTCTTTTGATTGCATCCTTCACATATAAAAAAATGGCTCATTGTACAGTTCAAGGGTAAAAAAATATACAGAAATTTCTTCATTCCGCTTTCGCTCTATTTTCTTCAAAATGATATCAGAGCTACCAGAATTCTGGTGTCTCTTCTAACTTCTTTTGTGAGTGCATAAACCACCATAAGTGAGTTTTTCTTTGTCCTCACACATCTCGAAGCTCTTTGTGCCCGTCTTGGCCATTTTGAAGTCAGATCTCGACAATCTTCTACCTTCAAATTGTTCGTCTCCCTTCGATCTCCTTCCATCAAAATTTCAGCTCTATCGGACTTGGCAAGCTCTTCCACGCACCGTGTGAAGTCTCTATAAGTGGTCTTTACACACCTCTCTTCTTCAACGCGTGAGCCCCACTTGTCCTGGTCAATTCTGTTTTACAATCAAGCTTGGCTTTTTCGGACGCTGATTTGTTTTTGGTTGATTTTTTGGGAGTTGAGTTTGGCATATCTGTTCCAAAATGTCCCAAAAATGATATTGTTCGTCCATTTGATATTATTTTGGATGGAACCAACTATAGTTTTTTGGCTTCCAATATGAAACTTTTTCTCAAAGGAAGAAAATTGTGGTGTTATGTTTCTGAGGATTCTCCTAAGCCTGTTCGTGCTAAGGATGAGTCCGCCGCTAATTACTCTACTCGCTTGGACGACTGGGAGAGTATTCATAGTAAAATTCTAAAGTGGATTGTTAATACATCAATCTCATCTATTAACAGTCTTCTACCCAGGCTCGAAAATGCAAAAGCTGCATGGGATTTCTTGGTTGCTCGATATGACTGCTGTAACAATACTTCTCTTCAGTTTCAGATTGAGACAAAACTTTACCAGATGCGTCAAGAAGCTGGTCAGTCTATTACTGAATTTTACTCTCAAGTCGTTTTTCTTTGGGATCAGTTGACTGCTGCCGAACCCCAACTTCATTATGCTGCAGACATCGAGCTCTTTGCAAGATATCGGGACCACCGTAAGTTCATGCATTTTATGATGGCTCTTCGCGATTATTTTGAGTCCACTCGGGCAGCCCTTCTTCATCGTACGCCACTTCCTACCATTGATCTTGTTGTTTCTGAGTTAATTTCCGAAGAGCATCGTCGCCTTAGTATGAAGTTACAGTCTCCCGATCTTGTTTTGACTGCTGTTTCTTCGGCTTCCTTCCAACGATCTACTCTACAGTCACAATCTCCTTCTCAAAAGTTATTTTGTCGGTATTGTAAGAAAAGCGGTCACTTGATTACTAATTGTTTCCAGTTGCAACAAAAAAAGGTACAAGACTCTCGTGGTTCCCTCCAACAGGCTACTGTGGTTGTCTCCACTGATCCCTCTACCCCTGAGTCTTCTTCTCAGTTTACTTCGCTCACTGCTACTGATATTGAGGCTTTGGTCCATTAGGTTCTGTCTCGTTCATCTACTGCACTATCTGTCACTCCAGGTACTTCTTCTTGATTTATAGATTCTGCTTGTTGTAATCATATGACTTCTGATCCCACTATTTTTTTCACTAAATCTGCACTAGACCATAACCATATTATTTATACTGCCGATGATTCTGCAATTCCTGTTAGCCATATTGGTTCTATTTCTACCTCCGACATCTCTGTCGATAATACCTATTTAGTTCCTAAGTTATCATCGAATCTCCTCTATGTTGGCCAACTTGTTGAGTTAGGTTTTGCGCTTCACTTTTCTTTTCGTGGTGTTGATATGCAGGATCCGCGGTCGGGTCAGGTCATTGGGACAGGCCGTAAGTTGGACGTATGTTTGAAATGGTGAACTTGGAGATTCCTTCTACTACACCTCCATCTGTCTTTATCATCACCTCTAGTGTTTGGCATTCTCGTCTCGGTCATACTTCTTTACCTCGTATTCAGCAGTTAGCCTCCAGTGGTCTCCTTGGTTCTGTCACTTTTGATAAGTTTGATTGTCTTTCTTGTCAACTTGGAAAATAAACTCATTTACCTTTTAATACCAGTGACTCTTTTTCTTCTGCTACTTTTGATCTTATTCATTATGATATTTGGGGCCCTTCTCTAATTTCTACCGAGGGGGGCTCCCGCTACTTTGTCATATTTGTAGATGATTTTTCACGTTATGCATGGATTTATCTTATGCATAAGCGTTCTGAGTTGTTTGCAATTTACAAACGCTTTCACCAAATGGTATTTACCCAGTTTTCTCGTGCTATCAAGATTTTTCGTTCTGATGATGCTCTGGAGTATAACGAAAAATCTTTCATTGAGTTTTTACAACAAAATGGAACTCTCTCTCATCGCTCTTGTCCATATACATCACAACAAAATGGTCGAGCAGAGTGTAAACACCGTCACATTCTAGACACCGTTCGATCTCTCCTCATTTCTGCCTCGCTTCCTAAGCATCTTTGGGGAGAGGCTGCTCTTACTGCTGTCTACACCATCTATCGTGTCCTCTCACCCATTCTTGACAACAAAACTCCTTTTGAACTGCTGTA
Organism: Dracaena cambodiana; assembly: GCA_036321105.1. Lineage (NCBI taxonomy): Eukaryota > Viridiplantae > Streptophyta > Magnoliopsida > Asparagales > Asparagaceae > Dracaena > Dracaena cambodiana. The sequence continues at coordinate 20,041,470 of JAYEPQ010000012.1, read as the reverse complement.
TGGTACCATTCCTGATTACAGCTCTTTTCGAGTTTTTGGTTGTGCCTGCTTCGTTCTTCTCCCCCCGCAAGAACGAACGGAGTTAGAACCTCGTTCCAGACTATATTGCTTTCTTGGTTATGGCATTGAATAAAAAGGATATCGTTATAATCCTATCACAAAACGCCTTCGTATCTCTCGTCATGTAGAGTTTTGGGAACATAAGTTCTTCACCACCCTTTCTTCCTTTCCCTTACTTCACTTTAGTCATTCCCCTGTCCTCACTGATCCCTCTATTACTCTGTTTTCTGAGTCTACTAACTCTTCTACAGGTGATACCAACTCCTCTAATGATCCATCCTCGGCCTCTTCCAATGACCTTGCTCCCCCTGCGGATCCAGCATCATCACTTGGTTCTCTTCAAGATGTACCTGTACCACATTCTACTGCTAAGTCCTCCCAAGTTATTGCACCTCATCGTTCTGATAGGGTAAGAGCTCCTCCTTCCTATCTTCATGATTATCATTATTTCTCTGCTCTTTCTACTCTTCATGAGCCTCACTCTTATCGTGAGGCTAGTTCTGATCCTCTTTGGCAGCAAGCTATGTCTGATGAATTAGATGCTCTTACCAAAACACATACTTGGGATTCTTGGAAAGTTTGAAGTGGGTTGTAAGTGGGTTTACAAGATTAAGACTCGGGCAGATGGCTCAGTTGAGCGATACAAATCTCGTCTTGTTGCGTTGGGTTGCTCTCAAGAGTATGGTATTGACTATGAGGAGACTTTTACTGATGTTGCTCGACTTATCTCTGTTAGATCTTTGATTGCTATTGCTGCTGTTCGGCGTTGGTCATTATTTCAGATGGATGTTAAAAATGTATTTCTGGATGGAGATCTTACTGAGGAAGTTTATATGAAGCCCCCTTCTGGTTATGAGCATCCTCCTGATAAGGTTTGCCGCCTTCGTCGTGCGATCTATGGTCTGAAGCAGGCTTCTCGTGCTTGGTTTGCCAAATTTACCTCTGTCATCACACAGCAAGGTTTTGTAGCCACTGCATATGACACTGCCTTATTCATCCGTAAGACTGCCTCAGGTATCACCCTTCTACTTCTCTATGTTGATGACATGATCATTATTCGTGTGCTTCAGGTTTTTTTGGGTCATCATTTTGAAATGAAAGATCTTGGCACTCTCAGTTACTTTCTTGGTCTTGAGGTAACATCTTCTTCGGATGGTTATTCTCTTTCTCAGGCTAAGTATACTTCAGATCTTATATTCAGGACTGGTCTAACCGATAGTAAGACTTTGGAATATAATACTCGGCTCAAGCTTACTGATGGTGTCCCTCTGTCTGATCCTACTCTCTATCGACAGTTGGTTGGTAGTCTTATTTGTCTCACAGTTACTCGCTCTGATATTTCTTATGATATTCACGTGGTCAGTCAATTTATGCATGAGCCCCGCTCACCTCACTATGCTGCTATTTTTCGAATCCTTCGTTATGTCAAGGGCACTCTTTTCCATGGTTTACACTATTCATCTCGTCATCTCTTAAGTTACGAGGTTATTCTGATGTTGATTGGGCTGGTGATCCTACGGATCGTCACTCTACCACTGATATTTGTTTCTTACTTGGTTCGTGTCTTATTTCTTGGTGAAATAAGAAACAAACAGCTGTCGCTCGATCTACCACTGAGGCTGAGTATCGCGCCCTTATTGATGCTACTGCTGAGGTTCTATAACTGCGTCGTCTTTTTGCTGACTTGGATGCCCCTCAGCTGTCTCGTTCTCTTTTCTACTGTGACAACCAGAGTGCTATTCAGATTGCACATAATGATTTTTTTCATGAGCGCACAAAACATATTGAGATTGACTGCCACTTTATCAGGCATCATCTCAGTGATGGCTCCCTTCGCTTGTATTCCGTTTTCTCTGCTGATCAGCTTGCTGATATTTTCACTAAGTCACACTCACCTGATTTTCTTAGTGAACTTGTTAGCAAACTCCAGTTGGCTTCTACGGCGCCATCATGAGTTTGAGGGGGGATGTTGAGATATAATTGAGATATGATCATAATACTAAAATATTTTAAGATACTTTCCTATTAGATATTGAGATATTTTCCTAAATTAGGATAGTTGACAAATATTTGATTTGACTAATTTAGGATAGTTGACAAATCTATGATTTTATGTAATTAGTATCAATTACAGATCCTGTAATTATTTTTTTGACTGCCTCCTTCACCTATAAAAGGATGGCTCATTGTACAGTTCAAGAATAAGAATATATACAGAAATTTTTTCATTCCACTTTCGCTCTATTTTCTTCAACACTTCTTATTTGGTTCCCTAATTTTTCTCTCAAGAGCCAAGCATGTGGCGGCAGGGCAGCAGATCTTGACGATCGGGCGCGACAGTGGCGTGGCAGTGGCAGCGGTACATTCTACAGACTCTGCACTAGCATGGCAGCATCGGTACTGCTGCTCGTCTGAGGAACGATCATTAACCAGTAGGTGAAAACCTTCCAAATCAAGAGCATTCACTCCGTTTCAATATATAATCATGCACATGGCATTCTGTAAAAATTTAAAATTTTGAAGCCAAGTAAGGATGAATAAAGCCCAAATCCCTGTTCAGTTCATTTCAAAAGGTACCTGCCCTTCCACCTATTACAGGGCTTGCCCTTGGCTGACAAGATCTTTTGGCTTATCACCATCCTTTTCCTGCAATGAAACCAAGCAAAACAGAATTTTAAGGATTTCTTTTGTTCATTGATACTGATAAATTTATATTTCTGACCTCTCTCTATCAGGTAATGGACTAAGCTCCGCATTCAAAAGTAGAAGGAAAAAGGCAATCTCATCATGGCAAAATAAATAATTGCTTGTAGAGTATAATCGCAACTACAGCAACGAAGAACAAGTAATTTGTGCGAAGTTATTATGACACATTGTACACATGCAAAATGCTTATGAGCTACCATTTGATATATTCAACGTTATAGAAAAGAAAATCAAAATTGTGAAATAAACAATGGATAAGAATGTAGAATGAGAAAAATTATCCCCGTACTAATCCAAAATCTGAATCCGAAACCAAATCCAAAATTCGAATTTGAATCCGAATCTAAATCTAAATCAAATAATAATAATAATAAAATAATAATAATAATAATAATTAAATAATAATTAAATAATAATTAAAAAAATTCTAACCAAGCCAGTCTTGCGCCCGCGAGGCTAGCCAGGCCAGCCTTGTCGACGAGGCTGGCGAGGCCTCTCGGGTGCCCGCTTGCCCCGCTCGGTCGTACCGTTTCGCACGTAAATTTCTATCTCTCTCTTTCTCGTCGCGCAATATATTTTGGCCCTCTCTTGAGATATTTGGAAAATTCTAATTAGATCCAAATTCTAATCAGATTCTAATTAATTTTTGGGTGCGGCATTCTAAATTAATTCTGCTTGAGCTTAAGAATTTCACAATTTCTAATTTGAGTTTAATTAATTTTGGATGAAGAATTCTAAATCAATTTTACTTGAGTTTGGTAATTTTGTAAATTCTAATTAAACTCTAATTGATTTTTAGGTGCAGAAATAGGACTCGATACAATGAATCTGGAGAGAATCAAATCAAGAGAAAATTCGAATATCTCATCAAGATTACAAAGAGATCTCGATTCTATCTACAAGGAAAGCAGATCTCGATTCTATCTACAAAGAAACTTTTTCAATAACTTGGGAGTTTATAAATACCCCTCAAGAGAAATCAAAGAGAACCTTTGTCCAGATCTCTCTCGTGCGCAAGAGTTTCAGCTTCCTCTAAGAATGGAAGAGAAGAAGAACGAGCCCACCTCCAAACCATTGACGTCAGATAGTCAATGAGGAAAGAACCGATCCTCATAACTATCTTGAATCCCATAATCTTCTGATTTAAAAGAGAGCGACATATTTTATAAGTCATCTCTATTTGTTTCCATTTATTTCTTTTCATTGTAATCGAAAAAAAAAGAAATTTTGATAATCTGTAATTTTTCTTAATTCAATAGCAATGGAAAGATCCACAGTTTTTGCAGAAAATAAACTAGCAACCACAGTGGGAGATATCTTCTATACTGAAGAGAGATGGTGGTCCAATCTAACATCAACAAGATTGGAGAGACGATCGAGATACTGGTGATCGAAGTCGACCAACAAAAATATGAAGATTACATATTTTCGGATTCATCGTGTCCACGCCACAAGAGATCTACGTGGCGAGAACACAAAAGACTAACTCTGAACAAAGAAGGACTCCATGGTCTTGGATAACAAGGAGGCGTTGATCCATCAACAGCCCCTTGGATTTCCAAGCTCTGATCCGTTAAAGCAAATTGTGTCCCTCCCAACGTTCAGGGAGCTCGCTGCATATGACGCCAAAGGAGAATCTATCACGGTGCAAAGATGGATCCAGATCTACAATCGGAATCAGAGGGCTCGTCGTAGACCACTCAAAGCACATTTCACACGCCAGGCTCAAAGTCAGCCTAGCGCAAGTCAAGAATAATGTCAGACTCAAAATCAACCTAGCGGTAATCAACCTAATGGTCATCAGCTTGACAAGAAGCAATTTGGCCAAAATCAGCCTTGCGGACCTCAACCTAGTGGTCCTAAGCTTAATGGTAATCAGTCTAGTAAGATGCAACTTGGCAAAAATCAGCCTAGCGGTCATCAGCCTGGCAAAAGACAACTTGGCAAAAATCAGCCTAGCGATCATCAGCCTGGCAAGAAACAACTTGGCAAAAATCAGCGTAGCGGTTCTCAGAGCCTAGCAGTAATCAGCCTAGCGGTCATTAGCCTGGCAATAAGTAACTTGGCAAAAATCAGCCTAGCAGTCCACAACCTAGTGGAGCTCAGTCTAGCGGTCATCAGCTTGGCAAAAGATAACTTGGCAAAAATCAACCTAGCGGTCATCAGCCTAGCAAAAAGCAACTTGGCAAAAATCAGCGAGGGGTCCTCAGCCTAACAGATCTCAACCTTGTGGTGCTCAGCATAGTGGTCCTCAGCATAGCGGTAATCAGTCTAGTGGTCATCAGCCTGGCAAGAAACAACATGGCAAAAATTAGCCTAGCGGTCCTCAGCCTAGCGGGCATTAGCTTGGTAAAAGACAACTTGGCAAAAAACAGCCTAGCAGACCTCAGCTTAGTGGTCATCAGCCTAGCAAGAAGCAACTTGGGAAAAATCAGCCTAGCAGTTCTCAGCATAGCGGTTCTCAGCCTAGCGGACCTCAACCTAGTGGTCATTAGCCTAGTAAAACACAACTTGGCAAAAAACAGTTTAGCGGTCCTCAGCCTAGTAGATCTCAGCCTAAAGGATCTTAACCTAGCGGTTATCAGCCTGGCAAAAAATAACTTGGCAAAATCCAGCCTAGCAGTCCTCGCCAGCTTGGCACAAGTAAATATGAAAACCAAACTAAATCTAGGCTAGCATGCGAGGTTAGTTCAACTAAGCCGGCGTGCGAGACTAGATCAGTACGTCAGGCGCTACCAGCATGCAAGGGTTGTCCAGTGCGCGAGGCTAGAGTCAAGCCTCAGCCTCACACAAGAACAAAAGAATGTCAGGTTGCCCAACAGATTTATGTAAGAGATACCAAAATTAATGATGAACATCGAACCAAACTGGGCATTGCCAAGTATATCCTCCATGATCTCTCAGAACCATCTGCTTGGACAAATAGACATCACTCAAGAAGAGGGTCCATCCCCAAAAGATAGTTATATCAGCACCGCATAAAGAAACTCTGGATTTACGGAGGTATTTCACGAACAAAAGGGAAGCTGCACAGCCCCATCGGTCATATGGCTACAAAAAATTAATTACCACAGTTTTGACTCACTGTTGTTGTGAAGCCCCGAAAACATTGATATTCAACTGATTGTCAGCATCGGAACCTCACATTCCTAAGAGAAGACGACTGCAGAGGCAAGACTCTGACTTAGATAAAGAATTGTCTGCTTTCACATCAAATATGGGGAATAAAGGCAAAAAACCAGTCGTCGAAGGGTATGTTTTTGATACTGAGCCAGAGGAGACCTATCATCACACATGCCTCAAGACAGGTGCGATAGCACCCAGCGATTACAAAAAACTGGTTGGGGGTTTTGATGAAGAATATGACGAGCTTAGCGATCACTCGGCCATAGCAATGTCGAGATCGTATGCTTCCTCTCTATCCGGCAGGAGGACAATTCATAAGGCCGAGCCGTCGGCTGAAATGAGACAGAGGATTGAGACACAAGAACACCTCATCCAGGGGCAACAAAAAACCATTGAGGACCTCAAGGTGATACTCTCGAAGGTCTTGGAAAATAGTCCAAAGAACACAGAAGACAGAGCAGGGAGTCTTCCTCTTCTAATAAAACTAACAAAGAGAAGGATGAAACCGAATCCAATCATGATAAGACCAAGAAGGATGAAACTGAATCAAACCATGACATGGGGGGGAAAGGCAGTGAGGAAGAATATTTCATTGATCCTCACACCAAAAGAATGGTGAAGCTTCAAAGCCAAATAGAAGCCTTAATGCACCGCAAAAGACTGCAAGAAATAGGAATTACGAGAACCTATCTAATAGAGTGGGAGTCCACCCCATTTCCAACAAAATATAAGCCTCTCAAGCTAGAGTCATATGATAGAAAGGGATCTCCGAACCAACATATGTACTATTTCCTTTCGCAGACCGACCATCTCATGGGCAATGACCTAGTGATGACAAAAATTTTTGCAAGTACTCTATGAGGGCCTGCATTCACTTGGTTTATGCAATTGCCCCTGAGAACCATCAATGCCTGCTCTGACGTGGAGAGGGAGTTCCTAGCTCGTTTCTTCGAAGACGACACTGATGTATCAATTCACTCTCTTCTGGCAAATATGCAAAGAGAGGATGAGACTGTTAAAAGCTTAATCGAGCATTTTCGCAAGATGTCGATGCGATGCCCGCATGGCATGTCGCAGGAGACATTGGTGGAGACTTACAAACACAACTTTCAAACCAAGATATTGGTTAAGATGGGAGTTGTTAATTCTAAGAGTTGAAAAAAGCTAGTTAAGTAAGGCGAACTAACTAAAAATCTCATCCACCATTTGGGAGAATAACGCTTCACAAGGAGTGCCCCTGCAAGAAGGTAATATCCCCAAAGCTCCCAATCGAAAGGAAAAGAGGCTATGGCGGCAGGAACACCTCCGCAACAGAAGCCCAAATATCAAAAATAGAAAGGGGTGTCCAAGCAGTACCCCGTATGCATCTACGACTTCAAAGACGAGCAAAAAGTGACGCTGTTCAATTTGCTCAAAAGGAAAGGGATGCTCCAGTTTTCCTTCAATCCGAGGCCGGAGGAAGCAGGGAAGACCAACGACCACAAGTACTGCCTCTATCATTAGAACTTGGGGCATGTTATGAACGATTGTTACACATTAAAAATAAAGATCCAAGCACTAATTGAAGCCAAAGTAATCACACTAAAGTCGGAACAGAAAAGAGTGACGACTAACGCGGTCACTCTAATAGTTGGAACTAATGAATTTTTCATAGAAGTGTCCCCAGTGACTGCTGGAAAGATGGTGCTTGTTAATCACGACCCACATAATATGAAGGATAAAGGTCTCTCCCTAGTCACCATGAAGAAATGTGTAATTATGTGGGTACATTCGGATCTTTTGAATGATGAGCAATGGTCTTCATCAAATAAATAGAAGCTGAGCAAAGGGAAAACTTGCCACGTGATTTCTGCAATCATAGAGGAAGACCATGATGAGGCAAGTATGTTAACCGACTCCGAAATGGAGGCATTGGCTTTGGCCACTCATCATGATGAGACAGGCCTGTCAGGAACTTACTAGGGGAGAAGCTATCTCAAAGATTACTCTAAAGTGCGGCCCGACAAACCCACCGCAACGAATGAGGATCCACTCTCCAAGCAGAAGGTGCTCTGCTTCTAGAAGGGGACAAAGAAGGATAGTGAAGCAGCTGGTGCACCATTCAAATTCAATGTGCTTACTCAGATAGCCAATATCCCGACCTGCATAACTCTTTACAAGTTGTTATGATTGTCCAAGACAACCAAAGATGCATTGATAGAAGTTATGGCTGATTCCGAAACCTTTTTGGTTTAAATTACAGAGTCGTCTGTGGATGCAGAGGAACCTTGCCCTCACTGCAACCAAGTGGAGGAAGGTTCCCTGCATTACCTTCTCGCCGGATGATATGCAGGTTAAAAACTTTAAACATAACAGACCCTTGTATTATACAGGATACATAGGCTCTCTTAAAGTAGACCGAATTCTCATAGACCTGGGATCCACCTTAAGCATTATCCCAAGGAGATTGATGCAGATGCTTAGGATTTCAGTTAGCCAACTGACGCCCACCAACACCTCCATTTTTGGCTTTAACTCCAATGGAATCCATTCCTTGGGAAAGATCCGACTTCACTGCCAGATTGAAAGTCTAAAGTCCAAGGTGACATGTTATGTCATCGATCCCAAAACTTCTTACAATATGCTTCTAGGACATCCCTGAATTCATTCCAACAAGGTGGTGCCTTCTACTCTCCAATGCATGAAATATTGTGATAATCAGGGGACAGTCCACATGCTGATCGCCGATAAGCAGCCCTTTAAGGAAGTGGAGAACTATTTCACAGATGCCATATTGTATAGAGATACAATAGAGGCGTCTGCGGAATCAACAAAGAATGCCAAAAGGGATTACGACAGCGGCAACGAAGAGGACACTGAGCCTGAGCCAGCAGATAAAGAAGACAGTGAGTTTGAGATAAATCCTCTTGTAATCAATATTAATGATTTTCATGTAACCGACACCGTTGATGAGGCGGACGAGTAGATTATTAATGAAAATATAGGTTTTGCTTATGTTCCTGCTATTGCTTCGGACTCTACTCCATATCTTAGCGGCATTCCATCTGCCAATACGGTCGTCATTTGCTGCACAGACTAAAATACATAATGCAGAAGGGGCTACTTTTGAGGTGCCCGCTCGATGGCTAGACCAACAACCGATGATATTCAGTCAAGTTGAGTCACAGCCTGAGCCAAGCATAAATAGTGAAAGCGATGATCAAGCGGCACCTCAATTTGGCCATTACGAATCAGTTTCACATTGAATGATGAAGAAGATGGGGTACGATTTCAATCACAAACAGGGACTAAACTTTGGAAGAGGACGATGAAACCTTTTGCACTTATTTATCCCACGAGGAAAGAATCCGATTACTACTATAAAGCCCGCAGGGAGTTGGGATATGTTACTACTTCGGAATCCTCGAGAAGAGAGTACATAGACTCAATTTGAATTAGAAAATCCTAAAGAAACAGTAGAATGAGATTCTGATATCGGTACAAGCATAATATTGATGACCTTTGCTGTGAACATGGTTTAAACCATGAGGAACCAGATGATGCCTGGGCACAGCACATGGATATCTAGTGGGATATCATATTTGAGCAGCGAGAACTGCCAACTGAAGACGAAGTGGTTCAAGTCAATATGGGATTGAAGAATTCTTGAAACCTATCTTTATAAGTAAGAGTCTAACTTCTCAAGAGAAAGAGAATCTCATATCTCTTATAAGAGAGTACATTGATGTTTTCGCATGGAGCTATGAAAACATGCCCTATTTGGACCCATAGGTTTCCATGCACCGACTCAATATTAAGCCGGATGCAAAACCTGTAAAGCAGTAACATAGGCATTTCAAGCCCGAATTGATGGAAGCCATAGAGTCTAAAGTGAAAAAGCTTATAAACTCAAGGTTCATCTGCGAAGAACAACACCTGACTGGGTAGCAAACATCGTGCCGATATCCAAGAAAAATAGCAAGATAAGGATATGTATAAACTTTCGAGACCTTAACGCTGCATGCCCAAAAGATGAATTCTCATTCCCCATCATGGATGTCACGATTGATAACACGTGCGAGTTTGAGCAGATGTCCTTCATGAATGGTTTCTCAGGATACAACCAGATCAAAATATATCCGGAAGATGAGAAACATATGACGTTCAGAACACTACTCGGAATATACTGCTACACAATAATACCCTTCGGATTGAAGAATGCCAGCACTACTTACCAATGAGGTATGAGCGTCATTTTTCAAGAGCACTTACATAAAACCGTCGAGTACCATATGGATGACCTCACCGTTAAGAGTAAGAAGAAAGAAGATCACCTGCAAGACTTTAGGGTGATGTTCAATATCATGAGAAAGTATCAACTGAAGATGAATCCTACCAAGTCCTTTCTCGAAGTATCAAGTGGAAAGTTCATAGAATTTGTGGTGACTTTAAAATGAATCCACCTTGACCCTGATAAGATCAAAGCAACAAAAGAAATGCAGCCACTATGAAACCTGAGGGAACTCAGGGGGTTACAAGGCAAACTAGCATATATCCGATGGTTCATAGCAAATCTATCAAGAAGGTGTCAGTCATTCTAGAAGTTAATGAAGAAAAGAGTATTAACACCCTATAAATTGAATTACAGGATGAGTTTATACTTAATTATCTCGGTTATATAGATCAGATAGTCTCATACAACCAGAAAATATATCATTGAAGTACGAAGACAGACAATTGTAACTTTGATATTTTGGTATTTTCCCTCAATTAATCTTTTATGTATTTTGAGATAGATATAAGCATGACATATGATCAATAATAAGAATAATCGCTCAAAATTTAAGCATACACCATGCCTAAAGAGTTTATAGTATATCAAAAAACTAAGTAACAAATATATCATCAAACTGTATTTCATCAAAGTCTCAAAACCATATTTGGCACCAAACAAGATAGTAGGGAACAAAAAACATCAATAATTACATTAAATTGTTAAGCATAAAAGTGAGCAATAAACTCATACTAGATATTTATTTAGGTTTTATTATCTCATCTGAACCAATGCAGAGAATTAGCCAGCATACTCATCATAGGCACTAGTAATAGAAAAGAGATTCTTTTATTAACAAATATGAACATGTACAGGAAATTTCTCTTTTTCTCTATCTAAAACGTCATCATACAAAATTCTCAATTATGTTTATATATGCCCTCTCAAAAACCTTAATACAAGAACTCTATTTGCAAGAAAATTTGATTTTAAACTCTCAGCTCTATGCAAATAACTGACTGGTTATCGATAGCTACTTCGACAGTGGCTTCGATAGCTGCTCTCAGGTGGCGTACAGTCATTTAGTTGCCTACAAATATCAAATGACTGTTGATAGTCAAACCTGTCAAACATTAGTTTTGAACTGATGCGCATTAATACGCTTCTCATTTCGATTTCCTTTCATTTAGAATCTTGTAAAAAGAGTAAAGTGGAGTATTTGATCAATAAAAATAATCTATTATTAGTTTCTCATATGAATCAATAAAATTGGATTACGAGTGCATAAAATAGTTATAAAATATTACACGTTTTACTCTTAATCACACCCCCAATTTAAGTTTTGATATTTCCTAACAAATTAAGTAAGATAAAAAAATAAAATAAAATAAACCCTAACTCACTTCGTAGAAATCACGATTACACTTAACATGTGCAACAAGCCTTTAAATTTCTAAGTTACCCTAATAGGCGAGTATTGTCTCATGAGGATCTCCAGTAATACTACCTACAAACATCAAGAAATGATGATTTATGGAAACAAATAAAATAAATAAATAATGATAAATGTAAAATAAAGAAAGAAGAAGAATTAGGAAAATCTTTTTGGTTTTCCATTTCTTTTCCTTACCAAGCTCAATTAAAGACATTCATATGAATTACTAATAAGGCTATCAGTCTTAAAACTTTACACTTAATTTAGTACTCTCAAAATCCTATCATGATCACTTAAATCTTATTATAGATATACCTCAACTCTCGATCATCCGCTCCTATGCACTCTTGTGATCATGTATATAAACCATTCAAGTTTCAAATTCCAAGCAAACTCATGGGAACCCTTTTTGTCTTTATTATTTATTTATTTATTTTATTAATAACAAGCACTTGCTATTCATATGAACACTTATGCTTCCTGATGTACAAATACCTAGTTACTTAGCTCATATTTGTAATAAAAGTCTGAAAGTATTGTTTGTGTAAATTAGCAAGTTTACTGATGCGCATGAATCCAACTATTTAACACTTACTTCCATTTACTTATTCAGTTTTCTTCTTTATTTTATTTTTTTAAAAGATGATAGGACTTTCTTTTGATTTTTTTATTATCTACTTTTTATGACTCATCGTGTAAGTCTATAGAGTACATACTTATTATAAAATTTAAGTATCAATATATCTTATTGTTGGATTTAAAATTTCAATAAGAAATAAGTAAGATATACTATCAAATAGGTATCAAATATAAGACATCAAACTATAACTATTCAATGTGAAATGCTTTAAATATCAGTTTTTACTACAAGAAACCAAATATTTTCAAAATATTTTGTTACAATGTTTAACCTTTAGTTCTAAATTATTGTACCTATGATACAATGAAAATTCAGTGTTTCTACCCACTCCCAACTTAATTTATGTAGTGTTCTCAGTGCATCTATACATATGAGCTTAAAAATAATACACTACGATATAAATAAAAGGGTTATGATTAGAAAACGCATGTCTTTATTGGTCCACTTATTACACTCTATAAATGGTAGATGTCATTGATATTACTGTTCTTCTCCATTATGCTTGATTGTCACATCTTTAACCCAGTGGGGACCCGTGTTTCCTCTTATCGCATATGCTCATCCTCCTCATCTGAGATAATGACATCTTCACCAGTTATATATCGGTACATTCTAGTTAGAAGCCAAAGGTTGCATTCTTGATATTGCTCAAGGTGTGTCTATCTTGTCTTGATAGCAATCAACCTCGTACTGAATGTCGTGGAAAGATTTGTGATCAACTCCAATAAAATTGCGAGTGTTATTTCGAATGGTTGGGCTACTTGAGCTGTTAATTCTCCTCAATCTTGATCTTTCCCTCTATGCCAGATTTCCTACATTGTTGCTATCGCTCCTATTGATTAGGCAATGGATTGTTCTTGGGAGTCTCGCAGTCACAGATGTTCCGATCGGACACTCATGCTCCTCCTCACCGTTTTGTCAGTGAAGAGCTCCATGCAAGGGGTCACGGTGTCAGTTGACGATAAATCAACCCTATAGTTTAGGCACATCTTCACAATCAGAGATAACAGGATCAAGAATGACTTTGCCGCTCTTAGATATTAAATACACTCTCTTTCTTGCCCCCATGCACTAGAGTACGGAGATGTACATGATTGAGGCAACATAGAACGGTTGCCTCTATAAGATCATATGCATCAGCGCCACATTCCTTGAATATAATTCTGTTGTTATGGAGGACAGTGCAATGTTAAATTTCGCAAAAAAAAAAAAAAAACACTAGCACGAGCTCCTTCTTCAACAACCCCAATCTCATAAAGGTGGTGGTGAATGTGTAGTCACTGAGGTTCATGCATAACTCTCTAAAGCTTGGTGATCATGATGGCATGTCATTCACTCTATCAGAGAAAGATGGTTCCTCTTCAGGGACATCCATAACTGGAATTACATTGATTATCTCCTGCCTCGTGAATAGGAATACTTTGTCTCTAAATATTATATGCACATGTTGGTCACCCATTACCGGTTGTGCATAGAACTCTTGGATTATTTTGTTGTATGCCGGCAAGTGCTCATGTCTGGTATAATCTTCCAAACCCACTTGTTGTGTTAAGAATTAGAAGGAGTGGTTCTCGAGAATTCTTGAGTAATTCATCTCTTTTTCGGGCATGAGCTTGAATTACACAAATTTTGCATATACCTTCTTGTTTACTAGCCCAGAGTCTGTTGTCTCCCTTACTGAGGGAAGAGCCAGATGTTTTTTCTCTCAGTCTCTTCACCATCATCTTGCGTGGTGTCATCCTAAAAACAATATCAAATATATATTTTAGCAAATAATTTCATCATAGGTTATGAATTGTATTCTTCAAAATTATTTTCAATTATTGTTCAAGATGATTTTCAATTTACCATAAAAATTACTCCAATATATCAAATCATCATTTGATCTACTTCTTAGAGCATCAAAATTTGTTATTTGGTGTGTAATTTAGCAACCCAAAAATTTTTATGCTAAAAAGTTTCAATTTTTATTCAATTTTCATGCACAAATTAGCATATTACTAAAATAATTAGTAAAAATTGTCCAAAATTCAAATTGCAGAACTATCCCCAATCTACTAAGAAGTTAATTTTCATTTTCAATCTACTTTAATTTCTCGTAAATCTAAGTTTTCAGGCAAAATCTACTTTTTATAGAAAATAACCTATGCAAATTAAAGATAAGAAAACTTACTTGCTTAGAGATTCATAAAAATTTGAAAAATTTTGCTCGAGAAGAACTTTGTTGTCCGAAGAAGATGAATCTCCTATAGATTGCTATAGAAAAAGAGAGGCTAGGGTTTGGTTTGAGGAAAAATTGCTCCTGGAGCTATTTACACCGATGCGCTATTGTTGATCATTATCGACAGCTGCATCGACAGTTGTTCTCTGGTAGGATTTATTTTTTTCCTACTGTGTGGGGCTGTTGACAGCTGTTTCAATAGCGATTTCAACAGTTGTTCTCTATCTAGAACTGTTAAGCCAATTATATGTTTTCCTTGATTAGTTAATCTGTAGCACTAATGTAAGTTCTAAATAAGTATTTAAATTAAAACCTGTTAGTTAGTCCCTAATTCTAAAGTTATAACCAAAATTACGGTTAGTAAAATTTTTAAAAAGATTTTTTTTAAAAAAAGTGTGAAGAAACACTAAAAATAAATTAATTTTTTTTTGAAAACATCATGAGTAATAAAACCTAAGTTAATTTTATAAGTATCTCTCCAACTTAAAATATACATTGTCCTAAATAAATTAATGTATCTGATGAGTATCATATATTATATTTTTTCTGTCATACTTTATCTATTTTTGTATATAAATAAATACTACTCGGGTATTTTTACTGTTTTTTTTAGGTAATTCGATTCATACAAGGAGATGACATGAAATCAGAGTTGGAGTAGGAAATCAAACTCCGAAAAGTTTCTAAAGTGGGCAAGACTACGAGACCACGATGCTACAGAGAGTAAAAGTGCAACACATCATCAAAATAAATTCAAAAGGAGAAAATACTCGAGGGGAATAAAATACATAAATTATTTCTTTAATTTAGCCGCTATTTGACGGTACATGCAGCTAAATGGCGGCCTAATGTGGGCCCCACAACCTGAGTTTTCTCTCGTGGCTTCATTGTAATTTTTTAGTTCTCCAGTTATGCTAGAATTAGGGTTTAATTTTCGAAGCCTATATATTGGTCGTATCCTTATATTCTAGGGAGAATCCAGTAAGTTTTATACTCGTTTTTAATTTAATAAAAATTAAGATTTTACTGAAGGGGTGGCAGCCACAATACCTTGCTCCAAAGGTAAGCCATTATTTTTAGATCTTTACTTGCTTTTTAGATAGAATTAATTGATTTCTAGTTTAGGTTTTATTGCTTTCTAGATTAGATTTATTTGCTTTCATGAATAAAAATATGATTTTGCTTACTAGAATTATGTGTAGCTAATTAGTTTAGCTCTAGGATGTAGATGAAATTAGAATCCACCATGTAATTGTTCTCTAGTATTTTTCTTCCTAATTAAAATAAATAAAGATATGATTTTTTCATGAAAAGATTAAAATAAAAGAACTCGTAGATTAATACTTTGATAGGTTATACTTGTGTTAAATTTCTTGATAGGCTATGCTTAGTTAGGGTTTGGAGTTGTTGATTTTCATCTTTATCATATATTTATCTAATGATTTAGTTTATTTTTATGAAAAGTAGTATCTTTAATGAGTTATACTTGCACACCACTTGATAGCTCATGCTTATGGCACTTTAAATAAAGATTAAACTAAAAGATCACCTTTTTATGAAAGAAGAAGATAATAGAAGTAAGAACATAGTTGGAAACTAGTGGATTCTAGATTCTAGGCTAATTAGAACAACCAAATTTCAACCTAAAAACTCTTAGTTAATCCAGTAGAATTAAAGAAATAGTAAGGATCGCAAAACACCAGAGATCTCTGTGGGACGACCTGTATAGCGCTACACTGATACTGTACGCTTGCAGTAAATATCACATCAAGTTTTTGGCACCGTTGTCGGGGATCGACGGTGTTTTTCTTATTTTTTCTAAAGTTTTACAGGTTAATAGTGTGTGTTGAGTGTGCAGGAAATAGAAATTGCAGATACAGGAAGATAAAAAAGATCAGAAGAGGCTCTAGACTAAGCAACATAAACCAAAGAGTCAAACTCTCTGGTCTAGCCGCTACTTAGCAGCCAAAACTGCCAATTGGTGGCAAGTAAAAGTAATTCTGAACCCAAATTTCCTCCTGTTCTGTGATTTAGTTCCCTGGTTTTGTAAAAAAAAATTCAAAAAAAAAAACAATCAATCTTTTTTTTATTTCTTTTCCATCTCTCTCCCTCTCCACCTTTTTCAAAAAAAATAAAAAATATAAAAAATATAAAAATGTTTCAAAATCAAACTGCTTGCTATCATTGTCGTGATCCATATCATAATTATTATCAGTGTCCATGGATCGGAAGTTCGCTAGGACTAGGTCATAATCAAATTCATAATACATATAATAAAGCTACGAGCACTTCTTATACACAAAATTACAATTATGAATGGATGAATAATTCTAATTTTGCATATAATCAAGAGTCATACCAAGAGAGTCCTCCATCTGATCCTTTCTTTATGGGCTATTCATCTTCATGTTCTATATTCAATCATGAACAAGATATTCAATTGAACATGTTAGATGAAAAATTAAAAAGATTAGAAGCAAGCTATGCATGTCATGAGAATATACCTTCAACCACTTCATATCTGTCATCAAATATGTATATAGATCTATCATATCCACAAATTTTACTCATGATCTCGAGATGCAATCATTTGAAGAAAATAAGAAAAATTACAATCATGAGTCTGAGAAACGAAGACGTAGAATAGAGGAAGGTATAAAAGTTTTGCCACAATCATCCTCTCAAACTGTAGCTTGTATGGAAGATTTTTTCAAAGCGATTTCTCAAACTAAACTTTTTGTAGATCAACCATCTAATAGTTTGAACATATCTGACTCCAATGAGCAACCACTTCAGTTATCTTTTGAAGTAGATATGATTCAAAATGAATTAAATAATTTTGTGCATGATGAGTCTATAATTCAATATTGTGATCAACATATTTTAGACCATTGTGACAATAATTATGAAGAAACTAGTGATAAAAAAATATTTTGTTTGATGATTTTCCTCATGGTAAGCTTGCTAGTGACACATTATAATTTGATTTTTTGATGAAAATTGTGAAGAAATTTGTGAAGAAATTTTTTTGTCCTTTCATAATTATTTGACTAACGATAAGTCCACTAGTATGGCATTTTCTTTTGAGAATTTTGATGACAGGTTTGAAGAAAATTTGCATGACGAGCCCAGAACATTAGAAGAATGGAAAGAAGCTCAAAAAGAAGAGGTCATGATACCTGATGATTTAAAAGAGCCCTTCAAAATCGAGCTCATGATTCCACAACACCAAAATGAGTATGTTATTTTACAAGTTAATAAAACCAAAATACTTACTAATATGAAATATGCTCATGGATGGAATACGAACGATGGTAAAGGTACGCTTTCCAATCTCAAAATTTTACTATTGAATAAAAGAAAGAAGGGTAGGAATAAATTAAGAAAAATCAAAAATAAGATGGAGAGATTAAATACAAAACTGACAAAAAGGCTAAGTTCATCCATATCAAAACGTAAAAGGACACATTATGAGAGTGAAAGCGATCAAGAGGTCGTAACCATTTGAATTTTCTAATAAGTGTATAATATTTGTATAGTAGTTTTCTTTTATTTTATTTTACCACTCTTGGTTTGTGTATGAGGGCATATACGAGTCTAGGTGTGGGGGAGTAGGTTAGAATATTTTCTTCATTTTTTTCTAGGATTTTTAGTTTTTTTAAGAATCTTTATTTTATTTTTAGATTATTGAGTTTCTTTATTTTATACTTTGGGTAGTTTTTAGGGGTAATTAACTAAATAAAAATTTTAAAAGAAAACTAAAAATACTGAAAACAAAACTGAAAAAAAAATTTAAAAAATTTAACAACAAATTTATGTTTTCATCAATAGATCAATCTAATTACAGATAAAGAAACAAATTTAGATTTAAAATTAGACAGGAGAGTAGATTGGATGATACACTTTGAATTTTATGAAAAAATATTAAAATCCAAAAAATAAATACCTCCAACAGTAGTTTTGAGGCAAGTATATATCTATTTTTCACTTCACAATAATTTATTAGGTTAAGGACAAAGATGATAACGATTGAGTAAGTTTTCTCTCTCTAAATTAAAAAAAGAAAAAAAAAGAAAAAAGGAAAGAAAAGTGAGAATAAAATAATGGGGTGAGCTTGATATTAAGGCAATAGTCTCGAGAGTAATAAAATAATGGGGTGCACTTGGTATTAAGGCAATAGCCTCAAGAGTGAAAAAAAAAGTATGATCTGAGTAATCGGGTACTTTACGCCAAAGTAAGCGTGAATATTCACATGAAAGTTGAAATATTCTTAAAAAAAAAAGAAAAAAATTGTTATGAGAGAGAGGATGAATCAAGAGTTAGAGTTGGAGTCCAAGGCCGAAGTAGACTATCACACGTGCACGTAGTGTATAGGAGCCAATGAATTATCTGTTAGTGGGTATTGAAAAATAGGATTTAAATTTTTGATTAAAAAGATAAGTGTATCTAATATGATGCTCGATTTGAAAATTGATAATCTAAATGCGTTCTTGAGTTTGTATATTAGTGAGATTAATTGATGAAAATATTATAAAAAAGATTTTTCTTTCTTTTGTACAAAATTTTTATTTTTCTTGATTTTCGGTTATCCTTATTTTTCTTTTCTTTATTCCATAATCTATTTTCTTTATGAATTTTGTGGGTATATTCACTGCAAACCCTCACGAGACAACACTCGTCTACTAGGATAACCTAAAGGTTTAAAGGCTTGTTGCACGTGCTAAGTGCAATCGCGATTCCTGCGAAAGTGAGTTAGGACTTTTATTTTTCTTTTTAGATTTAAGTTTTGCTCGAGAACTAGCAAAAGATAGGTGTGGAAGTGTGATGAGTATCATATATTGTATTTTTCCTCCCATACTTTTTCTATTTTTGTATATAAATAAATACTTCTCGGGTATTTTTACTGTCTTTTTCAGGTAATTCGATTCATATAAGGAGATGACATGAAATTAGAGTTGGAGTAGGAAATTAATGTCCGAAAAGTTTCTAAAGTGGGTAAGACTACAAGACCAAGATGTTTCAGAGAGTAAAAGTGCAACACAGTCGTCAACATAAGATCAAAAGAAGAAAATACTCGCGAGGAAGAAAAATTCATAAATTATTTCTTTAATTTAGCTGCTATTTAGCGGTAAGTGCAGCTAAATGGCGGTCCAATGTGGGCCCCACAACCTGAGTTTTCTCCCGTGGTTTCGTTGTAATTTTTTAGTTTTTCAGTTATGCTAGAATTAGGGTTTGATTTCCGAAGCCTATATATTGGCCGTATCCTTGTATTCTAGGGAGAATTCAGTAAGTTTTGTACTCATTTTTAATTTAATAAAAATTAGGGTTTTGCTGAAGGGGTGGCGGCCACAATACCGTGCTCCAAAGGTAAGCTATTGTTTTTAGATCTTTACTTGCTTTTTAGATAGAGTTAATTGATTTCTAGTTTAGGTTTTATTGCTTTCTAGATTAGATTTATTTGCTTTCATGAATAAAAATAGGATTTTTCTTACTAGAATTATGAGTGGCTATTAGTTTAGCTCTAGGATGCAGATTAAACTAAAATCCACCATGTAATTGCTCTCTAGTATTTTTCTTCCTAATTAAAATAAATAAAGATATGATTTTTCCATGAAAAGATTAAAATAAAAGAACTCATAGATTAATACTTTGATAGGTTATACTTGAGTTAAATTTCTTGATAGCCTATACTTAGTTAGGGTTTAGAGTTGTTGGTTTTCATCTTTATCATAGATTTATCTAATGATTTAGTTTATTTTTATGAAAAGTAGTATTTTTGATGAGTTATGCTTGCACACCACTTGATAGCTCATACTTACGGCACTTTAAATAAAGATTAAACTAAAAGATCACCTTTTTATGAAAGAAGAAGATAATAGAAGTAAGAACATAGTTGGAAACTAGTGAATTCTAGATTTTAGGCTGATTAGAACAACCAAAGTTCAATCTAAAAACTCTTAGTTAATCCAGTAGAATGAAAGAATCATTAAGGATCGCAAAACACCAGAGATCTCTATGGGACGACCTGTATAGCGCCACACCGATACTGTGCGCGTGCAGTAAATATCACATCAGTATCAATTAAGAACAATGGAAAATAAGGAGAGAAAGTAACATTATTACCTCATTTTCCAATACATGATGTATCAAACTACGAAAACAAAAAAGTTTTAGCACAATAATATACATAGTGTCATCGTAAGTACGTATAATGGACATGTCGAAGGATCTACCAAATTGTCTAATTGCTCTGTGTGCATTGGAAACTCCAAGAAGTGTTTTAATTTTTTTTCCATTCACTTTGAATGTGTGACCATTCTTAGGATTTTCGATGTCAATCGTGCTATGTGGATAAATGGTTTTAACAATGAATGGTATGGTCCATTGCGAGCGTAATTTTCCTAAAAATAGATGGAGTCATGAATCATATAATAGCACTTTATCAGATGGATGAAAGATATAGCGTGATACGTATCAATCGTGCCATATTTTCATTTTCTCTTTAAAAATACGTGAATTTTCATATACATCGCATATTAATTCCTCCAATTCATTCAGTTGAAGTTTTGTAATGGGTCTAAAGAGTTTAGATCCAAATTAACTATTTTAATTACCCAGTATATCTTATATTTAATTTCAACTGGAAAGTGACAAACTTTTCCATAAACAATGTGATATAGAGACATGCCTAAGGGTATCTTATAAGCAGTATGATAAGCCAATAAAGTATCAACGAGTTGAAGTGACCAATGTTTACGAGATAGATTAATAGTTTTCACAAAGATTTGTTTTATTTCCCTACTAGCAAACTCAACTTGTCTGTTTGACTGTAGATGATATGGTGTGAAAATCTTACGTGTTATATGGTACTTTTTTAATCAAATTTTCTAATGCTTTATTACTGAAATAGGAACCTCTATTGTTTATTATAGCTTTACAAACTTCAAATCTAGACAATATATGTTTTCGGGAAAATTTGATTACGGATTGTAGATCACTATTTCTACATGCAGATGTTTCCATCCTTTTAAAATATAATCAATAGTTACAAGGATATAAGTATATCTATTAGAAATAAAGAATGATATCATGAAGATAATACCCCAACAATCGAATACTTCAATAGTAAGAATTGGTGTCAATGTCATATCATTTTATTGGGTTAGTGCATCTAACTTCTGACGTGATTTGCAATGTTTGCAATATTTGTGAATATCTCTAATCGTGGTGCATTGAATATATTTGGTTACTGGGTCTCCTCAATTTGATGCTCTTTGAACTCGGATTTGCGATCTTTTTACCAAATTGCTATATTTCTTATTTCAATCATTTCTAACCTAGAAAATAACTAAAGATACTCTAGTACCATTATTTATATATAAAAAATAAATATGAAGAAAAAATATATAATACATGCAACATATATATTATCTTTATCTTTTTTTCTTTGAAATCAATCATATCTTATAAAGATTATTGAGATTTGATCAGTAATCTAAAATGAATTTGATAGACCAATCTTTTATTCTAAAATTTCTAATAAGGTTCTGACTTTGATGGCATTATTTTTTTAAATATTTTATATTTTTTATGATTTTCTCAAATTTTTTGAGAAATTTTAAATTTTGATGAAAATATCTAATATCGTAGTATATCTATGTTTACTTTAATATTTTTATCTCATATTTTAGATATTTGAAAAATATATTATAAATTTTCTAATATAGTTTTCATTTTTTTTTTCCTACCTCCTATATTAATTTGAGATTCTTTGATGATTTTTGAACAGAATCGAAATCAGTAAAATAATAATTTTTTAAAAACCTCTTTTTTACTCGGGGCGCACACCATAATTCATCTTGAGGCACTCCTTTCATACAGGTCAGTGCTGATGTATAGAGCCAATATTTATATGGCAATGACTTAGTTAGATATATTAATAAGGAAGCTTAATTAAGTGTAATACTTGACGATATGTTAGGAATAACGCATGCAATAAAATGGATATTTTACCCTAATCCAATTCATTCTCCATCTCTTAAACCATTTCATCTCCATAACATCTCTCATACACGTTGCAAGCAACAAATAGAGGGCAACACTAACTTCTCCATAACTTCATTTATACTAATGCAATTTTACTTGTGTTCAGTTAATTAATTTGGAATTTGAGTATTAAAATGGTATCAGTAAATTTTGAAGGAGTTAGGGTAAAAGAGTCATGGCTATTAGAAACTATAAAACCACAAAGTAGTGGTCTTGATTGCTACGTGGTAGTTTATGCATGTACATACTTATGAAATTTGTTCTGAGAACATGAATTAATATATAAAGAAATATTATGTGGTTGATTTGTTAAGATAACATGTATTACGATGATTTTGGTGTTTGCTTGAAATCATGAATTATTCTATCGAATTCAATTTCTAAATTAAAATTTCATCCAAAATTTATCGTGAACATCATTTTTGATGATCTGATAATGAAATTGCATCTCAGTTATAAGTAGAAATATTGTGAAATTATCGGGGCCCATTAGGAATCCAACATCCAGAATCGCTAACCAGCAATTTATTGACTACTGATGAGATTGGTGTCTTTTCTGATTACTTATCTTGTTATCTGGATTGCAAAAATAGATGTTTTAAATTTTTATCAGTATTGTATTTTGATCAAAATGGAAATTAGGATTTTAAGAACTAATTTTCAATATCACTATTTTAGATATAGCTAAGGTTTGTTATCATGGTAGGATTGGATTACGATTAGAGTTCTTAATATCAGTTTTGGATCTAACTATGATTTACAAAAGAAGTCATTCTATGAGCCTAAAATTGTTATATGAGAGAAATATGAATATTGGTTGATACCATGCCTACTATAGGAAGATAATGATTTGCAAAGACCAAGGCATCGCCAACTGATGATAAGAACCACCAGCCAGTGAGAATTCCAGCTCTGATGAATCTGGGGTTGGAAGTTCTGCTAAGGATATCTGATGTATGATTTCTGAAACTATTTGCCTTCTACAAGTAACTTAGATAATCCGGTAATCCAGTTGATTAAGGATAACTCAGTGGTAGCCCTAAATCAGAGAAAACTTAGATAACTTGAATTGGACATAGGATGTATTTCAAAAACACTCTAAATCTGTATACAAGACTTCTGTATATTTGACTCTAATAGTTATATATGTTAGATGATTCTAGCATCTGATATTTAACATATCTAATTCATTTTACACATTAGTAATATATGAGACATGTATTTCAAATAACTAACACCCGTGATACAAAATGGACACAATTACTTTAGAACATGATGATAAAAACCATTCTAAAATAATCTAATTATCCTCTGAATATATGTGCACATAGTTCGGATTTGATATGTTAATTAACTTCTAATTTCTAATTTTAGAATTAACGGGCATGTACGTTATATCATAATAACATGATATTTATGAGTAGTCCATTTATATCATAACATAATGATATGAGATAATTGAGGAAGCTACATGACAGATAAAAATCATATCGTATAAGATTTTGGATAATTACGATATAAAAACCGAGGACTTTTATTGTAATGGTCCTTAGTGGTACTGGGCTACCATCTGATTCTAAATTCTAAATTGGAGCATACATTCTGATATGGAATATCATCTTAGTGTCTTATAGTAAATCCTAGTTCAGCTTCACGGACTTAGACCGGGTCCTGATATGTATGGATACGTACGATAATAAAAATAGCACAAGTTTATCCATCAATTTTGTTACATAATATATCTTGTTTTAAATATATGATATGTGATATGAGTGAGACCTGTACTTGTATGCATTTTGATATTTGACTTATGTTTACTCCTACCTTTTGCATATTATTTGACAACTTGTGCTATCATGACTAACAATGACATAGTATACACGAATATAATAGTTCAACTCTTTCCTTTTTGTGTGTTGCTAAGTTTAATCCTCTCGGGAAGAAAATGAAACTCATAGACCCTACACATCAATTGTTGTTGCATTTAAATATTTACTATCAAAATCATAATCTTGTTCAGTATTTGGTCAAACCACACCAAAAAAATACTCAAACTAGTTGTGATTTATCATTCCTTATCCGTTGGTCCATCTGCCAACATAAACTTAGTGGCTGTTTGGTGAAACCATTTATGTATATTATTTTGCTACAACTTCTTGTACTCATTGATTTACTAACTCTATACATGCTTTTTGTTCAGTCCGGTTTAATTAGTTTTAATTGGCTTCTCACCTCTCTCTGCGGTTAGATTAGTTGAATTATTCACTAGTTTATTACGACCAATAACAACAAGACCTACATTTTTTATTGTTCGTCCCAATGTTTAAAATAGTGATAACGGTAACGTAACATTTTGCTTCTGTTAGGTTATGTCACATATAGCATAACACATGACGTAGATAATGCAATTTTTTATTTATTTAACAAAAAATATAAAACTATATAAAATCATTCTTATAATGGAAATATAAATTTAAAATGTCTAAAAAAGAGTATAAAACTATTTTGTAATATATAATATATATTAATTTTATATTAGATTTTATAATAATTTTTACATTTATCTTTATAAGTTATATTAAGTCTACAACCGTAATTTCAGTTATCATCCAAACAAAAAACAAGATTCTAATTTTTTAATTTCAATTTCAACTATTATCATTGTTGCAATTTATATTTTGTGATTCAATTTATATTATTTATAATTGTTGATTTCATTTCAATTAAAAATTTAATAGAATCAATAAGTAAGATATATCAACAATCGAAGAGGAATTACAATAAGCAAATAAGGAAACAATAACAAATTAGCAAATTAGTAATTCTACAAGCAATTAAACAAGCCAATACCTAATACAACAACAACATAACGTTGTGTAAAATAACGCCAACAACTAATCAAGTAAGAGAATTATAGCAATTCTCTAATAAGTAAAATAATAATCAGAACAATATAGAAATTACTCAAAAATAATTATAAATAATGTAACATAATATAATTTAATGTAGCGTAGCATGATATAATATAAAAAAATATTAAAAAATGCATTATTATGGTGCACTAAGTTATTTCAGTTGTTACGTAGTGTTGGGGTTCCGTTAGATTTTGTAACACAACATTATGGGCTTCATAACACGTTATTTTCAACATTAGTTCATCCTTATATTTTTAGCAAGGTCCTATTCAATCTCTAATTGTGAATATAGTAGTTCATTTGCACCTTATTTATTGAGTAACTAGTTATACTCAATAGAATATAAGAAAATAATTCTTAATTCTCAGCATAACTATTAAAGTTTGGTATAGTGACAAGGATTAATTTTAATATGGTATCTGAGCAATCAGGTTCAAATCCCACCAGGTCATATTTAATTGAATATTTTAAAAAAGTTGAATACCGTTGCATAATACTCAGTTGTTGTTCCAAAAATAAATTTTCAATCTACGAGGACGTATTCGAATATAAAACAATAACCCTTAATTCTCACTATAATTTTGGAGTTTTGATGTACCATACATCTCTCGTATAAATATTAGAAAAATACATACGTTCTAGAAAAAAAAATTCAGAGTTAAAAGGACCATTGCATTACTCATCTTAAAATTTAATCCATGTAACAATTTATAAAGTGGAACCATCGACTCCTGAGCCTAGAGTTGACTGGAGAGATACATAAAGGATCATGGGAAGATGATTTCCAGCGAGTAAAAGTATTTACCACATGAAAATTATGTTCATAGTGTATGTTGAAGACTTTGAATAGTCTACTCTCTATTTGGAAACACAATCAAGATAGCAAAGTGTTTGGAGATAGTTTAAATATGAATATAATATAAAAGAAGTAGAAAAATAACAATTCTATATGGATGATTTGTTAGCAAGGATAGGTTTAACCATTTTCTAGTCTCTGACACATATCTTTTATATAAATATTTGACCAAGTTCTTATCCGAAATTAAATAACTTTGACTAGCACTCACAAGAATTGCAGTGACCACACAAAGTCCCAAGTAAGGTTGAGAATTGACATGTGAGGTACACAGCCTAACTGGTCTTCTATTTCTAGATGAAAGTTTCTCTACAAATACCTGTAGTTTTTGAATTCTATGAGAAGCCAACTTAAAGTTTCTTTTTATTCTTCCTTTCAATTAGAGTGTTTCTTTTTTCCATGTAATTAATTAATATAGGCTATGAACACATGCATGTGGTTTATATGATAAATCATTAATTAATTAATATAGGCTATCAACTTAAAGTCTTATGTTTCTAGATGAAAGTTCCTCTACAAATATGTGTAGTCTTTGAATTCTATGAGATGTCATTTATCAAGAAATATAGGCTACTAAATTTCTATATTTAATAGATTAATATGATAAGAAAGTGTATTTGTAAATGTATTATTCTTAATTTCACTGGAAAAAATAATGAAATAATACTAAAATTCTTGGGCATTTAACAAAATTTCTATTAATGATTAACTGAGATTTGATTAGAAAAATTTGGTACGAACATATGCCTGTGGTTGAATTAGTATATCATCTCCTTCTACATGGACGTCTGCCAGGACAAAGAGAAGAAATAATAAGCTCGTAAGTAGCTGTTAATTATTAGATTTGAGCTTAACAAATATTTTTTGAATTTTGTATTTGGATGCATTGCACTATATTATGCAATGTGATCTGGCAACTTTCTACAGTAGTTATGGTTCAGACTTCAGTGTTAATTTTCGCTATTCTAGTAAAATACTAAGAATTCATATTGTAATTATTGTCATATAGGCATTAGGATAATTGTAATAACTTAAAGATGATCTTTAATTTCACATAGAATAAATGTCAAATATCATAGATAATACACGACCATGAAGAAGAAAGTATAAATTTCAAGGGTTTTCTCGATATCGGTCATTTAATTCTCTTATATTCATATATCAACCCCTCAATTTTCATATTTTTAAATTAGTCTCTCAAAACCCTTATATTACTCTAATTTAGTCACTTCATTAGTTTTTTTCATCTACCTGACTCAACTAATCTTGATAACTCAACTAATCTAGATAATTAAGACCTAACTAGAGCTAGCAAATGACCAAACTACAGTTTATTTGCATTCCTCTTCATGTTACGCATAAGATCTCCTACAATAAATAAAAAATAGAAAAATAATAAAGTTCTCTCTCTTCTCCCTCCCACATCCTCAACCTCAATGGATAGTGAGTGGATCCTTCCTCTCTCCATCGCCTCCACTATATGCCTCCTCTTAACCACCATCTTCCCCTCGCTCTCTCCTTCCTCTCCCCTCCCCTCTCCTCCCTTCTACTCTCATTCATAGAATCTAAACTTTATCTTTCCTCTACCAACTTTGTTCATCCTCTCCCCTCTCCTCCCCGCCTTGCCTATCTCATTTCAATTTCTCTAGTGACACCATAACTCATAAAAGCCATCTAGGACTCTATAATATCTACACAACTCACGAGTCTTTCATCTCGATCCTGAGTTACTATCTTGAATCTAAAAGTGAAAATTAATAAGAAGATGGAAAAAATTGAAAGTTGTTTGCCAAATAAGATTGAAGGAAAGGGAGTTATGTTCACTTTATCATGAGAGAGAGTAATTAGAACAGAGAAATTGTGAGAGTATTAGGTTTAAGAAAAGAGAGAGGGGGATTGGGTTTACTTTATGATGAGAGAAAAAAATCATAGAGAGATTGAGATATGTTGAAAGACCCTTCCACTGCACCAAGTCTCCAAAATTGTGGTGAGCTTTGAGAGAAATTATTTTGTATTTTTAATACATCCCGCAGGTTGAAGACCTATTTTGGGGGGAAATCTAGACATTACGCAGCAGTATAATTTTTTTTAACCCACAATTAAGTGCGGGTTGTTCTGATACCATATTGAAAGACCCATTCACTGCACCAAAACTCCAAAATTTTGGTGTAGTGGAAGGGTCTTTTAATAAGATAAGATATTGGATTGATTACTATGATTGGGGGGAGAGTTAGTCCACTTTATGATATGTGAAAATAATTAGGGAGGAGAAATTGAGAGAGAGGATATTGAGTTGAGTTACTAGGGAGAAGGAGTTAGAGTTCGGTTTATTATGAGAAAGAGAAAGTAATTAGGGAGGAAAGAGAGGAGAATTTGGTTTAATTATTGGGGTAGAGGTTGAAAGTGATAGTATAATTAAAAATAATAGACAAAACATTAAGTTGGAAAGAATGTTCCAGGACATTTGATGGAACTTAACCCGTGGAATTAAAGTGGAATAATATAAGGGTTGTAGAGACTTGATTTAAAAATATAAAAATTTGATGGATGTTATCGAAATCTGAAAGAATTTAGTGATGGATATTGGAAAAAAAAACCTAAATTTTAAATATTTATAAATAATACACACCTTAAAGAAGAAAGCAACATTCATTTGGTAAATTATATAATACGTCAACGAGATGAAGTGATAGTATTTGATACATAATACTAATTGGTTAATGTGGAGCAATCATTAAGTAAATTTCGTGGAATAATTGATTTTTGTTGCGTGGAGTTGTGATTACATGATTCAGGTCAATCTCGATTGCGCCGTAATTATTGAAAGGGATTCTACAAATATTACTAGGCCCTAAAAGTGGATCAGCTGCAGATTTGAGTGGGTGGTCACACTTGAAATGCTATCAACCTTCTGTAACCTGTTTTTATACTATAATTCACAGGGGAAAGCTTGCAACATATTTTAGGGAGATGGCAATAGATGGTGATAAAACTATGAAATGAGAGAGAAGAATATTTTTGTATTCTGAGCTGTTTATAAATCGTTATAATGGCTATCTTTTTATAGATGAAGGAGGCGAATATAAAAAGTAAAGACAAAACAATATATAATTTGATCATAATTGCATATAATCCTAAATCAGCAAAATCATTATAATTAGATATATTTGACAAATATACTAATTTAGAAAGATATCTTAAGATATGCTAATAAATTAGAGAATTTGTCAAATATACTAATTTAGGAAAATATCCTAAAATAGTGAGATATTCTAATATCCTCCACAAACTCAAGATGGTTTGGAAGACGCCAACTTGAATTTGAAAATGGTATCAGAACAAACTTGCAATTGCAATGATAAGCGAGATGAAAAATAGAGTCCATGGAATAAGGTTCCCTTCACATAGTGCATGATGTGAAAAACTGCAGCATAATGAATAGTGCGTGAGGCCGTCATAAACTGGCTAACAAGATGCACGGCATAAGAAATATCTGGCCTAGTATCTTAAGTTTGAAAATAATACTATCTTGAGTTTGAAAATGAGATCATGATGACGACCAGATGGATGAGCAGCAAATATGATCTCTGGTATAAGAGACGACGACGGAGTAACAGACGGAGTCACCGAAAGAGAAGATAGAGATGACAAAAACTGCATCATTGAAGATGACAGTAGTAATAGAGCAGAAGCCAAAAATAATACCCTAGATTTCAGCGACAAAGCAGCAAACAAAATCTCTGGCATAGGAGGCATTGACAAAGTAACACACAGAGTCACCGGAAGAGGAGACAAAGATGACAAAGTCTAGATTTGAACATAGCGATGATGATGGAGCAGGAGCCCACACTAGATTTTAGCAATAGAGCAACAGACAAGATCTCTATCACAGGAGATGGCGACAAAGAAATAGACAGAGTCACCGGAAGAGTAGACAGAGATAACAAAAGTTGCACCTTTGAATATAGCGGTGACGACAGAGTAGGAGCCGAAAATTACATACTAGATTTTGGCGATGAAACAGCAGATAGAGAACGAGACAGAGACGACAAAGGTGACGCTTGAAGATGGCGGTGACGGTGGAGCAGGACCCACCATAAACCAAAGAGTTATAGCCGGCAACGACGAGGCGGCGAAGTTGGCACACAGGGGCAGTATAAGGGTTGTGCACGCGGCAGAGGCAACGCCGGCACCAGCAAGCAATGCAAGCGCCATCACATCTCAACTTGGCTCTGATATCATGATAAAACTATGAACTGAAAGAGAAGAGTATTTTTCTATTCTGATATGTTTATAAAACATTACAATGATTATCTTTTTATAGA
Organism: Dracaena cambodiana; assembly: GCA_036321105.1. NCBI lineage: Eukaryota > Viridiplantae > Streptophyta > Magnoliopsida > Asparagales > Asparagaceae > Dracaena > Dracaena cambodiana. The sequence goes on along the minus strand of JAYEPQ010000012.1, from coordinate 20,010,888 downwards.
TAAAGGAGGCGAATATAAAAGGTAAAGACAAGAGAATATATAATTTGATCCTAATTGCATATAATCCCAAATCAGCGTAATCATTATAATTAGAGATATTTGAAAAATATACTAATTTAGAAAAATATCTTGAAATATGCTAATAAATTAGAGGATTTATCAAATATACTAATTTAGGAAAATATTCTAAATTAGTGAGATATTCTAATATCCCCCCATAAACTCAAGACGGTTTGGAAGACGCCAACTTGAGTTTAAAAATGGTATTAGAGCAAACCTGCAATTGCAATAATGAGCGAGATGAAAATTAGAGCCCATGGAATAAGGTACCCTTCACATAGCGCAGGATGCGAAGAACTGCAGCATAATGAATAGTGCATGGGGCCGCCATAAACTGGCTAACAAGATGCACGACATAGGCAATATCTGGCCGAGTATCTTGAGTTTGAAAATGATACCATCTTGAGTTTAAAAATGAAATCATGATGACGACTATGTGGATGAGCAGCAGACATGATCTCTGGTACAGGAGACGGCGACAGAGTAATAGACGGAGTCACCGAAGAAGGAGACAGAGATGGCAAAGGCTGCATCATTGAAAATGACAGTGGCAACAGAGCAGAAGCCGAAAATAATACACTAGATTTCAGCGACAGAGCAGCAAACAAGATCTCTGGCACAGGAGACGGTGATGAAGTAACACACAGAGTCACTGGAATATGAGACAGAGATGACAAAGGCTGCACTTTTGAACATGGCGATGACGATGGAGCAGGAGCCCACACTAGATTTTAGCGACAGAGCAGCAGACAATATCTCTATTACAGGAGGCGGCGACGAAGAAACAGACAGAGTCATCGGAAGAGGAGACAAAGATAACAAAGGCTGCACTTTTGAGTATAGCGGTGACGACAGAGCAGGAGCCGAAAACGACATGCTAGATTTCGGTGATGGAGCAGCATATAGAGCACGAGACGGAGACGGTAAAGGTGACGCTTGAAGATGGCGGTGACGGCGGAGCAGATCCCACCATAAACCTAGGAGTTACAGCCGGCAACAGCAAAACGGTGAAGTTGGCACGCAGGGGCAGAATAAGGGTTGTGCCCGCGGCAGAGACAACCCCAGCACCAGCGAGTAATGCAAACGCCATCACATCTCAACTTGGCTCTAATACCATGATAAAACTATGAACTGAGAGAGAAGAATATTTTTGTATTATGACATGTTTATAAAACGTTACAATGGCTATCATCTTATAAATGAAAGAGGCGAATATAAAAGATAAAAATAAGAGAATATATAATTTGATTCTAATTGCATATAATCTTAAATCAGCATAATCATTATAATTAGAGATATTTGACAAATATACTAATTTAGAAAAATATTTTGAATTATGCTAATAAATTAGAGGATTTGTCAAATATACTAATTTTGGAAAATATCCTAAATTAGTGAGATATTCTAATATCCCCAACAAATTCAAGATTATTTGAAAGACACCAATTTGAGTTTGAAAATGGTATCAGAGCAAACCTGTAATTGCAATGATGAGCGAGATGAAAATTAGAGCCTATGGCATAAGGTACCCTTAACATAGCGTAGGATGCGAAGAACTGCAGCATAATGAATAATGCGTGGGGCCACCATAAACTGGCTAATAAGATGCACGACATAGGCAATATCTGGCTGAGTATCTTGAGTTTGAAAATGATACCATGAGTTTGAAAATGAGATCATGATGACGACCAGGTGGATGAGCAGCAGATAGGATCTCTGGCACAAGAGACAGCGACGGAGAAATAGACGGAGTCATCGAAGGAGGAGACAGAGATGGCAAAGGCTGCATCATTGAAGATAAAAGTGGCGACAGAGCAGAAGTCGAAAATAATACACTAGATTTCAACGACAGAGGATTAAACAAGATCTCTGGCATAGAATGCGGTGACGAAGTAACACAAAGAGTCACCAGAAGAGAAGACAGAGATGACAAGGGCTACATTTTTTAACATGGCAATGACGATGGTGCAGGAGCCCATACTAGATTTTAGCGACAGAGCAGTAGATAAGATTTCTATCACAGAAGACGGCGACGAAAAAACAGACAGAGTCACCGGAAGAGGAGACAGAGATAATAAAGGTTGTACCTTTGAATATAGCGGTGACGACAGAGCAGGAGCTGAAAACGATATACTAGATTTCGGCGATGGAGCAGCAAATAGAGCACGAGATGGAGACGGCAAAAGTGACGCTTAAAGATAGCGGTGATAGTGGAGCAGGACCCACCATAAACCTAGGAGTTACAGTCGACAACGGCGAGGCGGCGAAATTGGCACGCAGGGGCAGAATAAGGGTTGTGCCCGCGGCAGAGGCAACGCCGGCACCAGCAAGCAATGCAAGCGCCATCACATCTCAACTTGGCTCTGATACCATGATAAAAGTATGAACTGAGAGAGAAGAATATTTTTATATTCTGACCTGTTTATAAAACGTTAAAATGGCTATTTTTTATAGATGAAGGAGACGAATATAAAAGGTAAAGACAAGAGAATATATAATTTGATCTTAATTACATATAATTCTAAATCAGTATAATCATTATAATTAGAGATATTTGACAAATACACTAATTTAGGAAGATATCTTGAGATATGCTAATAAATTAGAGGATTTGTCAAATATACTAATTTAGGAAGATATTCTAAATTACTGAGATATTCTAATAGATGGCTTAATAAAACTAAGTTAGTGAGCGTAGCTTATTCGGTATAACCACTTTGTTTAAGTTAGCGGAAGCAAATCTACTTTCTTGTCTAGCTGTTCATAGAGACTAACCCACTGTTTGTTTAAATTATGTACAGAGATATACATAGTTTTTTGACAGGTCAATGTGAGATTCGGATCAAAGGAGTTTCTTCTTTCACTGAAGGGATTCTTTTTCCTTGCTATGAAAGCGACAGTGTAAACCTAAATACTATTCTCTCAAGAGGAAAAAGGATAAAGAACAAAGATAAACAGTAGAAGCTAAAATGTTAAGAGAAAAGCCACATAGATTCAGAAAATTTTAATATATCGACTAATTACAATTAGGTTTTTTTTTTTTTTTTTTATCATCACCCGATTAGCCAACCAACTAGTAAACTCCATCTCTCTGATGAACAGAGAACTTGTCGATCTCTTCTTCGAGTGCCATTATCTTCTCAATAGAGAGGTTCTGCTTCGTTTGTGACATGAACTTTACCGTTAGTTTGTGTGGAGCTTGTGCAAAACAACTAAGGTCAATTCCTGGCGTGTACTTAGGCTTCCAGCAGAACACATTAGTGTTGTGCTGCAGAAACTCTATAAGGAGCCCCCTAACAGGGTTAGTAGTTGTTCTATCTTCACTGTATGGCTTGGGACTACCTCAAGCTAGTGTGGCTTTGTTCCGATCCTCGGCAAGATAGGTTGCATGCCTATTCGATCGCTCTAGGTATCGTTACGGCACAATGGTGCCCAAGTTGGATTACAATTGTCAACAATTCATGTATCTAATTCTCCTTTTTGAGCTTCAAAGGGTGAAATGAGAAATAGCGGTACTCTCGTGATTCAACCTAGGGGTGCGCAGAGTTCAGTTAAAACCTAAGAAAAATGTCAAAACCGATCTGAATAAGCAAAACCGAACCGAACTAAAATAATGCGGCTGGTTTTCAATTTTAAGCTTTAAAAATCGAAATCGAACCAGATAAGTTATTTAAAAATTATATATTATTTATACACAAATCTGTATACATATATACATATAAACACACACATATATAATATATTTAACACAAATTAGATACTTTGAAGAGATATACTTATTAAAACAATTAAAAATAATTTTTAACTAAATCAGACCGAATTAGTACAGTTCAGTTTCGGTTCCCAATCCTAATCGGTTTGGCTGAGCCAAAACTGACCAATGCTCACGTCTAATTCAACCTCATCGGCTTTTAACTTTGTTGATTCCATAATTGTTGGGGATTTAATGTTTTATGGTAAGGTGATATGATTAGTATGTGGCTGAGTTGAGTTTTTCTCCCAAGCATGATATTATATGCCGATGACACATCAATTTTGAGAAAGTATACTTGACCCGTTGCCTCACTCAGAGTCTTACAGACTGCCACCAGTAAAATGCGAATACCTCTTACCTCGTCTCTAGTGAAATTGAATAGGGAACCTTCATAATCATTAAACTCAACCTCCAGGCGGCCTACTGCGCGCTCTGAAGCATTGATTAGTCATAACATACACCTATAGTTCTTTGTATCGAGGAGGATATGGTGAACCAAGCATCCTAAAAATTTGAGTTTTTACCATGAAAGGCTCATCGTTGTTAAGGGGTCATTCTCCTTGGGTCTTCAGCGGAGGAGTTGGTACCATGTCCACTTAAAAACTTGCTAGATTTGCATGATTCAACCTAGAGGATGCTCTCAGCATAACTCTTTGTTGGATAATCTTGTTGCATTGCCTCAGCGTTTTTAGATTAGAAAACTAGTTCAGTTAGGTTTTGAATTACTCAAGATAAGAAGATTAGTTCAGTTAGGTTTTTGAATTAGTAATCCTATTGTTATTTGAACTAGTAATCCGATTGGATTGGTTCTTGTACTCCCTATATATATAGATGAAATAATCAAGAGGAAAGCAAGTCCTCTTCCTAAAGAAAATCTTCTTCTATTTCTGTTGCTATTTTCTCTACAATTGGTATCAGAGCCAAAAGGGTTTGGCCGAAAAGGAAAAAGAAAGGAGGCGGCTACTTAAGTTCTTGAGTTGGCCTTGAGAGAGAGAAAGCAAATAATTGCGTGCTTCTGTGTGAATTATTTTGCCGCTGGTGCTGCTGGTGAAATAATTGATTGAAGGGTTGCGGCTAAAGGCAAAAACAAATAGGTGCTGCTGCTATTTGTTTCTTTTGGCCGAAGGAATCAAAAGGGAGAGTTCGGCCAAAGACACAAGGAAGGATTCGAGTACTTCTTTTGTGGTTGCAGCAGAAGCAAAGAGGTTCTTTTGAAGTTGCAGCGGAAGAAAAGCACAAAGCTCGTGTTGTATGCCAAAGATCATGCCGCGAAGCATCATCACCAGCGGAATTGACGGGGCTGCCTCGGGTGCGCTGGCGAAGGAAAGCACCGGCGTCTCCCTCCACTACCCGATGCTGACGAATTCGAACTACGCAACCTGGGCTATCAAGATGCGCGTGTACCTACAAGCACAAGGTGTGTGGGACGCCATCCAGCCCGGGACCGACGTGGAGACAAGGAAGGACAAGATGGCACTCGCCGCCATCTATGAAGCTATCCCCGAGGAAAACCTTCTTCTCATAGCAGAGAAGGAGACGGCAAAGGAGGCTTGGGAGACGCTCAAGACAAAGTACATGGGTGCTGATCGAGTGAAGCAGGCGAAGCTCCAAACTCTAAGGAGTGAGTTTGAAACCCTCCGCATGAAAGAAGCGGAGACGATAGATGACTTCGCCGGGAGGCTGACAGCCATAGTCAGCAAGACCGCCGGCCTCGGCGGCAAGATCGAAGAAAGCACCGCCGTCAGGAAGTTCTTGGTAGCCGTCCCCAACAAATTCCTACCCATTGTCACATCGATCGAGCAGTTTGCCAATCTGACAACAATGATATTGGAGGAGGCGATTGGTCGCCTCAAGACTTTCGAGGAAAGGATTCGTGGTGCTGATAGCAAGGACGATGAACATCTTCTACTCACGAAGGCGGAGTAGAAGACTCGCTGGAAGCAGTCCGGTGAGGGTTCATCATCGAACGCGTCAAAGGGGCGCGACAAAGGAGCCGGGCGCGGCCAGGGGCGCAGCCAGGGGTGCAGTTCTGGACGCGGCTGCGGCACTGGACCTGGAGAGGAGAACCGTAATGAAGAGCAAGGTGAGGAGAAGAAGAAGTTCGACCGGAAGAAGGTCAAGTGCTTCAACTGCGGCATTCTCGGGCACTACGCAAGAGAGTGCCGCAAGCCGCGGCAAGAGCGCAAGGAGCAGGTGAATCTTACACAGGCTCAGGACGATGAGCCCACGCTGCTGATGACGCAGGTCTACGCACTCACGGAAGCCCCGACCATTGACATCATGCTCAACGAGGTTCACGCACGAGTGCACCTTGGCCGGGAGAAAGAGTACCATGACGACATCTGGTACTTGGACACCGGGGCTAGCAATCACATGTCCGGGTGCAAGGCGTGCTTTGCCGAGCTGGACTCCAACATCGAGAAGAAGGATCCTGAAGGAAAGATGTTTTTTGAAGCTGAAGGTGCACAAAAGATAGTGGTAGACAATGGGCAAGCAGAATCTTTAGAAAACAAAGAGGTGAAAGAAAGGGAAGGAAGGAAAAGGGTCTTGTCACAGACTGATGCAGAAGTAATTATTCAGTCGGCTTATCGAGGATTCGAGGTGAGAAGGTGGCAACGTCTGCAGAAACTTATGAAGATTGCAAAAATTCAAGAAGAAGCTGGCAGGATCAGGGCACAAGTACAAACTATTGAAGCTTCTCCTGAAGGATGGGATGCAAAGCAAAGGATGGTTATTGGCGAAGCGATAATGAATCTTGTTCTACAGCTGGATACCATACAGGGCTTGCATTCTAGTGTTAGAGATACTGTAGCAAGAGAACTTGTCTGCCTGCAGGAGAAGCTTGATTTATTAGGCAGTCGTAATCCTGGAGAACATGGACCAGCCAAGATTGAAGGGGATTCTAAGGCTAAAGATAGTGAAGCTGACAGCAGTCATAATGTTGAACAACATGGACCTGCCAAGATTGAAGAGGATTCTAATGCTAAAGATAGGGAAGCTGCCTTTGTCAGCTCTTCAGCAGCCACTTTGGAACAAGAGTCCGGTCAGGAGAAGCTTGATTCCTTAAGCAATCATATGGCCGAAGAACCTGGGAATTTTGTAGAAGCCGCAAAGCACAAGTGCTGGCGGCAGGCGATGCAAGAGCAGATAAAATCCATCGAGGAAAATGAGACTTGGCATCTTACCGATCTGCCGAGTGGGCGTCGACCCATAGGCCTGAAATGGGTCTACAAGATCAAGAAGGACTCGCATGGTGCTGTGGTGAAGCACAAGGCACGGCTCGTCGCCAAAGGGTACGTGCAACGACAGGGAGTGGGTTGATTGAAGTCAAGAAAGTGCAACAAGATTAGGGAGTGATTGTTGGATAATCTTATTGCATTGCCTCAGCGTTTTTAGATAAGAAGACTAGTTCAGTTAGGTTTTGAATTAGTCAAGATAAGAAGATTAGTTCAGTTAGGTTTTTGAATTAGTAATCCTATTGTTATTTGAATTAGTAATCCGATTAGATTGGTTTTTGTACTCCCTATATATATAGATGAAATAATCAAGAAGAAAGCAAGCTCTCTTCCTAAAGAAAATCTTCTTCTATTTCTGTTGCTATTTTCTCTACACTCTTGTATACTGTGCTTGCTGGCTCCTCAAAAGAAGAGCCTCAGGTGTTCATGTAAATAGCGTTCTCGTGCTTTTCAGTATTCTTTTAGGACTTCAATTTTGTTTTGATTGTTGGATCGCATGCCTTCATATCTCCCAGGGCTACTTAGTTCTCCCTTCCTAGCGCTTTTCTATCTCCTCGAATCTATTCAAGCAAACCACTTTGCTCAATACGCCCATCTTTAAAACTTTCAAAAACTTTCAAGTTCGTCATCATTTTTTTTTTACTAAGTTGCCCTTTCATACTTTTACTAGTTGGATATTAATATCCGATCTAATTAAATATTGTCCGAGTATTAATACATGATCAAGTTTCATTTGGGTCAGATAGTAATATCCACATAGAGAGAAAGGTGTGCGTATCGAGCAAAATGGTATGTGTGTGAATAGAATCTCCCCTTCAAGGTGGCCTCGATCGATGTTTGCTTCAACATAGGGAGCAAGATCAGATCAACCATCTTCATTGGTCCTTATAAGGTGTTCTTTAGTTGGATGATGATCGAAGTTACTCTTTGGGGGGACATTGATTGCATTTGAGTAGGTATCATTACTGAATGAGGTTCTCGATCCCCACTTTGAGCTACCTATAGTTTTAGTTGTGTGACCGATAAATCATGGTAAAGAGTGTTCGCTTTTGTTGTTGTTTCCTGCTTTTACAGGGGGATCTGAAATAATTATCACTAGTAAGATATATGTGAACGCTAGCAATTAAGATGAATGAAATCCTGATCAAAGTCTTGTCCTCTATCTTGCCTAGTCATTCTTTGACAAACTTCACTTTAGTGGCTCCTTCCTTTCTAGACTTTTCTTAGTTAGGGAGAGTCCCCTGTTTCGCTTGAAAATTAATAAAAGAGAAAAGATAGTGACTTTATATAATTAAGAGTTACAAGAGTATGAATTGTGATGTCCCAAAGTATACTGATGGGACCGAGTGTGTGTCCTAATAATGGGTAGGGTGTTACCGGCGGACACTCTCAGTATCGGAGTGCACGAGCCCATTTTTTTCTTTCCAAACAATCACATGCAAGAGAAATAGAACTACGCAAATATGAGATATATATTATATGTCTGAATCTATCTACCACAATATCACTGGTATGAATATAGCAATATCTCAAAATAGATATATGTAAAAGATAAACAATATGTACATCAAAAGATTACTCATGTAGAATCAATACAATATCAGAACAGAGCAACATAAATATTGAATATATACAAGAGTATTTGGGTACCATGGATAGAACTAGGAAGGGATACATACGCACGTACAAACTAAAATGATATATACACAAAAGTAATGGAGATCCTATAAGAAATTGGTTACTGGAGCTCGACCTACTCCCAAAACTGTGGATCCCTGAGGGGTTGGTCTTCCTTCTCTGCTACTGTTATCTCTGCTGGTAAACCTGGGGTGTGATAATCCCAGAAGTTAGAATCTAAATAAGAATAAAAATCTAAACTCGTGCAATGCTATAAGAATCATATCAGTGTGACATACTAGTAGTATAATATAAAAAATGTATGCAAATGAATTATGAAGTACAAATATGTAAAATAAAACTTGAATCATAGATTACATGGTATACAAAATGTAACATGATTAAAATATGCTAAAATAACATGAATTATGCCGTACATAAATCAAGCAATAAGGTATGCAGAATATAAAAAGAATTATGTAGTATATGGTATGCATAATATTACATGAATCATAAAGCAATTGGTATATATAGTATAACATGATCAAACTATATAATTAAGCAATATGGTATGTAAAACATAACATGAATCTTACAATATATATTATACATGATATGAGATGATCAGATAAAAGGATGCACTCTCTATCTATTAATTTAGAACTGAATGGTATGAGTATTCACATATTTTAGAAATGCACCATGCATGCCAGGTACCATGGCTACAAACCCGATCGTCACACGAATCGGTCGCCGCTAGGCATAATAGAAATAAGACTACAAATCTAGTCATCACACGAACCGGCAGCGGCTGAGCGTAATAGAGATAAGAATACAAATCCAGTCATCACACGAATTGGCCCCCGCTAAGCGAACAAAAACTGGAAATAAAATCCCATACATACACGGGATCACAGTCTCAAACACTGATCTCCATACGAACCGGTCCGCCCTAAGCAAACATAGAACTGATAGTGCCAGCACACAAATCGATAGATGTATTTCAAGCAAGACAAAAAACTCCCACAATACGTGCTTTTTTCCACCATTCATTTTCTGCATACCCACAATGCAGTAAATGATAAGTATCAATATGACATATACAATAAGAATATATGCACCCATAGCCATGCCAAGACTGGTAAGTACAAGAGTAATACTGGAAGGTACAAAGTTACAGGACACGTTCAAGTGTGTGAGGCATTATTTCCAAGTACGAATAACATATACAAATAATAACATGCATAATTAAATATGTGTGTATATAAGCCAAGTGAAGATAAAACGACACACACGTCAATACTGGCAAGTACAAGGGAAATACTGATAGGATAAGAGTTACAGGACATGTTCACTGTGTGAGATATCACTTCCAAGTAAGAATAACATTATAAGTAATATCATGCGTGAACAAACATGCTTCCTGTATATTAATCTTATATCAAGTGGTACATGTACAAATATTGTATTATGCCTAGACATGAACATACCATGTACAGATAATAACATGAGAGAGTAAATATGTGTGCATAGGTATCATATCATAAATCAAGAGGTATATACACGGACATAGTGCATGTGTCTATGTTGCTGCGATTCAGTGGACATATCAAATTTTTAGATCTTGTTTAATTAGCATAAAATAGAATTGGAGTTTAAAATTTAGTACAGTTGTAGAGAATTCAATTATCTTTCTAATGAATTTTAAATAATTTTAATTAGAGTTCTAAAATAAATATTATGGTTGTTTTACTATAGAAATGTTACTGCTACTATAGACCTGGTATAGCTGAAACTTCCAGATTAGATTTGACTAAAATAATACTAAATTTACAGTCTAAAATTTTCATCAATTCTATATAATTTAATTTTCAATAAAACTTGAATAAACTCATTTGGAGTTTTAGAGAAACAATTACGATTTATTTACTATGAACTTATCGCATTGGACCTGGTATAGAATTAAGGAAATTTTCAAGTTTGATTTGGTCATGATAAAAAATAAATTAGAACACAAGATTTTGGACAGTTGTATATAATTCATTAGCTATCTAATGCAACTAGAATGAGTTACTGCTGCTCTGCTAATCTGGACAGTACTAAGTAGTGATTTTCTAAGCTATTTTTGGCTAGGTAATGGCTAAATTATGATTTGCTATAGTTGGATAAATTGTAAATTATTGAATCTTTATTCTAATGATATTAGAATTAGATCAATTAGAGTTAAAGTATAAAGGTTATGGAGTTCTAAGGTAGACTGCTACAAAGGTCTGGGCAGCAATAAGTTTTGTTCATGTATAACATGCACGGGAAGACATGAACAATGAAACTCAAGTTACATGCAAGTTTGGGTATTTATAATCATGAAATTAAGTTAATAATATATCTGAAATTATATGAAAAGAAATTACATCAAAAAATTGCAATTTTTAAGGGGTTTTCTTGCCTCTTATTAAACCCGAATTGAAAATAAACTGATATTGATGCGATTGTTTCTCAAAAGTGGAGAAATTCTCCCAAGAATCACTCAAGGAAATAAGGACAGGTGCTGTAAAAGATTTTTTTCACATTGGTGGAGAAATTTAGAGTTGATTCGGAGAGGTTAAACTCAAGAACAAAGCACAAAGAGCAATATACCGAATTTTCAGCCCACTCACAGGCTGAATATTTAGCGATTTTATTTCAGAAAAATGGAGAGAGAATTAGAGTTTAAGGTCTAAGAGAAATTAAAGAGGGGAATGAGAGAAAGAAATTAGTTTTTTTTATATTTTTCTGATTATATTTGATCGATTAAACTGCTATTGGAAAATAGGTATGCATTTATGTTAAAAAATTTTAAATTTCATTTTATTTACAAAATTACCATTGGATCAAATTTAACTCAAACTTGGTCAACGAAGGTTGTAAGACTTCTAGAGATAAATTTGGAGTTGGTATAAGGGTAAAACTGGAATTCTAGATTTAATTTAATTATTTTAATCTGGTATTTGCTCGAAAATCGGCCGATCCGAAATAATTCAAAAAAAATATACAAAAAATTCAAAATAATGAGATATGAAGTTCCCGCTATGTAGAATTTAAAATTGAAGATAGATTAAAAGATATAATTTAATTTACTCAGTATCCGTTTGTATCAGTATCTGAACTCCCGAACTAATACGGATGATACAGAATAAACCGATAAAAGAATTTAATGATCAGGATCGTTATACGAATACACATTCAACTCATATAATAGATGAACACACAATTCAACTACAACAAACGATCGATAAAAATCACAATTAAACTATCTAAAAGCCCAGTCACGGCACTCGGCCTGGAGTCTAGGCCCATTGATCGCCTGGTTGACCAAGCGAGGCTCGGCCATTATGGTTGAAGCCTAGCACAGCTCGGCCTAAATTTTTAATTTAACTGTTATAAGTTTTAATTCACATTGAATAGTGTTTAAAAAACAGCCATTATAGCCGCATAAGTGAATACAGCCTCCAGCCACATCGAAAATGATGAAAGCATCTCTATTATGCAGATATTAATTAATCACTCTTATTATGCATTGTATACAGGTTATACACCATGGCATAACCTGCATACAACCTATTTAGCCGCTTAACTAATCTTTGGGTTTTAAATCCAACAACTTAAATACCTGACCACAATTCAATATAATGAATTTTAGAAGGGTTCCTAAACATGATTCTCTAACTCTAATCCCTTTCTCTTGCCATCTGTCTCAATTTTGTCCTAGATCTGACTCTCCTTTTTTTATTTATTGTCAGAGCCAATTATAGTTGGAGCAGACTCTTTTCTTTTTACGTACCTCTCTCCTGGATCTTTCTGGTGACTCGTACGTCATCCTGATTCTAATTCCCTCTATCTCGCTGCTTTCTCTCTTTGATTTCTCATCGGACCCAAGTCTCTCCTCTCTCTCTCTGACAACCGGCACCTTCTTCGCTCTCTTGCCCCTTTCTCTCTCTCCTTTCTCCGTATCATTGTCTCTCTCTTACCTCTCGTTCTCTCTATGTCCTCGTGTTCACCAAGGCTTAAGCATGCTCAACGATGATCTGCATTGTCAGTGGATCCAACTTCAACAACTATGGCACTAACTAGGTTTTTAGCACGCCACTGTCCTCCAAATTCGCTGGAGCTCTGATGCTTTCAAACTGTCACATGCTTTCAGGTAAAGGAATTTGTTTGGAATTTGGATTTATATTAATAGTTTTTATTGAATTTTGATGTGATGTTTAGATTAAGATTGATTTTTGCATGGATCACTTAGAAAGTGTTTTAGAGATATCCATGTAGTATTATTTTTGCTCAAAATTTTTGAGTATTATGCTTTATGGCTTTTAGACTACTGGAAAGATTATAGAGTCAGCCTTGATTTTTTAATAGATAAGGATTGTGAAGAGCGATCTAAACTGCTCCATTTACACAAATATTTTTTCTGAAATATTTGAAGCATACACTATCAATGTCTTATCTCCACACTTGAACTATCTGTATTTAGATAAAGGGAAAATATGCTCCGACTCAATTACGACATTTTATTATTTGCATCTATGATATATATTTGTTTAAGATTTTTCAAATTTGTCCATGTTCCTATTGGTTCCTATATACCTTAGTATCTGTAGTTTTTCTTCTATTATTATTGTTCTAGAATAATAATGAGAATACAAAGATTGTTCTTATACTTTAAATTTTACTTGAAATAAAATGTGATTAATTAGAAAAATAACCTACTTTATTATTTTTTTTCTTTAAACAGAATGTTGAAAAACTGTATTACAGAGTAAATTCTGTTACGAAAGAACGATGTATGCTAACATTTAGCTGAAATTAGTATTTTTTGTTAACAATTTATGCTTGTTTACTAAAAAATATAAATAAATATTAAATTTTTAATATTTCTGCGTGATTTTGTGTTATCCATTTAATCACTATGTAATCCATTTAAACGTTATGTGTTTCTAGACCACCCACATAATCAAAACGTGTTTATAAACATTAGCATTAAATTTGATATTTAGCTTATTTATTTCCCATAATTTGCCTTAATTATTTTCCAAATTTATGCATTATTTAGACTTTTATCCAACCAAATTTATGCATGAACGAAATAGAGTAGACTGAAGATATATTCAAACTTCTCAGTAGATTTTGGATGGTTTGGCTAATTTTTATGAATTTTTCTAAATAATTGAAAATATATGTTAATCCAAGGTAAAATCAAACAAATATCTCAACTTTTTAGCATAACAATTCATAGATTACTTGAATAATTAACATATATCAAATTCATGCATTAAAAATAAAATTAGAATAATGTTTGATATGTTTGGAAAGAAATTAGGAACTATAATGGAAAAAGACAGAAAGAACAAAGATAAAAATAAAATTATAAAGGAAATAAAAATAAATTAAAAAATATATGTGAAACATAATTATGAATAAATTTGAGATATATGTCATATTTTGTTAAAATATATATTTTGTGATTATATTTCAGGGAGACTAAAAATGCAAACCATTTCAAAGAGACCGAGAGCAGAATTTTCAAGCCATCTCCTCTACAGAGACATAGAGCAATAAAGACAAATAAGAAATTCTTGGAGAAATATGAAGAATTCAAGCTCTGGCCTAAGCAAGCGATTGATTATTCCAAAATACACAAGAATCTTACATTCAGAGCATAGATGCAGGCTGCAGAATTGGAGAGAATACTATGCAGCAGCACATACTACCTTGTAATGAGGTGGTACATGAGTTTCTATGCCAACTTGCAACCGGCAATGGGAGACCAATATGCTATAATAGGGGCAGGAAAGCACTGTTTACTAGATAAGAAAACCTACGGGCTATTCCTATCCTTGATGTACCCGAAGAAGAGCCATCTTTCAAAAAGCTCTGTACGCCTATCAGCGATTACACTTTCAATGAAAGTTTCTTGAAAGCTGGCTACTTTGAGGCAGTAGTATGTTTTGGTAAACTTATTTATCAAATATAACAACATACTGTCCTCTACAATAATGGAACTATATTCAAGGGACATACTAAATATGATTTTGGAATGACGCCAATTCAATGTCACCTCCATCATGCACTTTGCTGTAATTCAATGCATGGAACTGGTCAATGAATGTATCATATACTCGAGAACAGCAAAGCCAGACTAGTTTTGCCGTCTCTAGTAATAAAAATCTGCATCAGCAATGGGATCGATTTGTCATCAACTGACACGTTCATCCGTCCACTGCAACCATTCATGGATACAACTGTTCAGAGGGGCATGAGTGCTTGACAAGTCAAGCAGGAGCACCAAGTCCAACAAGAGCAACCAGAAGGTGCTGCCACGCCGGCTTAATACGGAGAGCAACAGAAAGAATAAGGAGATGCAGCAATTCAAGCAACCCAACCAACAAAGATCACACTCCAAACCTTGAATGATTCAATAATAAAGATGACTAACACATTTAATAAAAAGCTGCAAGTTATCAAGACTCGGCAAACCTGAACCAAGCGTAGTCAACAAAGTCACTATAGACACCTTACCAAAGTATACTGACAAATGGCTAGTGAGGGTGCTACAGTTTCTCCTGATGAAGATGAAGAGACAAGCTAGGGAGTCACAGGGTTCCGCCAGTGTCAAAGACGCAAGTGACAAAAAGGTAATCCGTACAAGCGTCATTAATATCGACTATTTGAGGGAGTGGATTTTCTTAAGAACCGACAAAACCAAGTATTTTCTATTCCTAACCTCTTATATTATTTCATAATGTATTATTTTCATAGTTATATTCTTGATGCACTGAGAGAACTGGACAATTTATATTGGGGGTGGATAGTTACACTTTATTTTATTGTATCATATATATCATAACTAATTGATTAACTTATAAAATATATAAAAAATTTCATTTCTTTGAAATAAAAATAAGATTAGAAGTATTCTACGTGGTATATTTATGAGATTAACATCTTAATATTGATCTTTACATGATAATAGTTTTTATGTAATCGTGATTGTGAATTTAAATTCGATAATAAGATATATGGATAACTAAGATTTGAGTCAAGTATGCACTTTGAATGCTTACACAATGAGTCATAAAAAGTTGATAAGAAAGAGAAAACTTAAAAGGAAAACCTAACTTATATAAATATATATAAAAAAAAAAGTGAGCCTGGTATTAAGGCAATATATATATATATATATATATATATATATATATATATATATATATATATATATATATATATATATATATATATATATATATATATATATATATATATAAAGAGAAACTAAGTGTTAAGCTGTTGGATTCGTACGCGTCGATAAGCTTGCATATTCACACGAACGATACTTATGACTTTTATTATAAAAATAAGTTAAGTAACTGGGTATTTGTGCCTTCGGAAACACAAGTGTTCACATAAATGGCAAGTGTTATATATATATGAAGAGGGTTCCTATAGGTTTGATTGTAGTTTGAAACTTGACAAGACTCATAGGAGAGGATAATCGAAAGTAAAACTGTATCTACGATATAATTTAAATGATCATGATAGGTACATAAAGATGTTAGCTTATAAGTGATTTGTTAAGATTGATATCTTTGTAAATATTCACGTGTATATCTCTAATTGAGCTTGATATTGAAAATAAATTAAGTACAAAATAAATAGATAATAATAGAATACTAACATTTTCCTCTTCTTTATTTTACACTTATCCTTAATTTTCATTTTATTTATTTCTTCAACCAAACATTTCTTGATGTTTGTGGATAATATCACTAGAAACCCTTACAAGACAATACTAATCCACTAGAATAACCTAGGGGTTTAATATCTTGTTACATGTACTAAGTACAATCATGATTCCTACGAAAGTGAGTTAGAATTTTTTTTTTAGTTTGAGATTTATTTTCTTAATTTGATAATTTTGCGAAGCGACTAATAAAACTCAAGTTGGGGGTGTGATTACAAGTAAAAAGTAAAGTTATTTTAGTCTATTTGTGTACTTGTAATTTGATTTTAATGATTAATATAATAAATTAATGAAAAATTATTTTTATTAATCAAATTCTCTACTATGATAATTTTCTAGTATTTATAGTCTTTTTGCAGGGTTCTATATGCAATAAAATCAAATAATCGAAACTTATCTCAAATATTAGCTCAGAACTATGCAATTACAGGTATGGCTGTCGACAGCTACCTGTTGGCTGACGACAGCCAGCTATTGAGATGAAACCCGAGGCTGGCTATCAAAGTGGCTTTGGAGAGCCACGACCACAGATTGATTTTCTAAAGCTATTTTTAAGAGAAAAATGAGTTTCCTTGTAAATATAATTCTTGTTAGGGTTTTATAAGGCTATAAATATACAATATAATTCAAAATTTTGATGAGAGGAAATTATTAGAAGCAATTAAGAAGATATTAAAGATTTTAGTTTTTATACTCCTTTATAGAAATTAATAAAAGAATTTCTTTTCCTTTATTCTTGGTTATGATGAGTATGAGTGACTAAATTCTTACATTGGATCAGATGAGGTAACAATCCCGAGATAATTTATCGGTATGTGATTTTTTTGCTTATTATGCTTAATTGATTTACGTAAAATTGATATTTTTTATTCCCTATTATCTTGTTAGGTTTTAGATATTATTTTGAGTCTTCAATGATTTATTATTTGATGATATATTTATTACTTAGTTTTTAATATACCGTAGACTCTTTAGGTATGATATACTTAGATTTTGAACGTTTATTTTTATTATTCATATTTAATACTTAGATAAACTCAAAATTCATATAGGTTTTATTAGGGAAAGTTATTCAAAATATTAAGTTTACAACTTTTTTGATTTATACTTTAAAGATATATTTTTCAATTGTAGGAAAATCATGTGATCTATGAAACTGAGATAAACAAGCATAAATACTTGGGGTGAGCAGGGTTCGATTAAAACCGAAATAACCGACTGAAACCGACTCGAATAAGCATAATCGAACCAAACCGAAATAATTCGGTCGGTTTTCGGTTTCGAGCTTTGAAAACTGAAACCAAACCGAGCTGACCGAATTATTTTAAAATTATTTATTATATATAAACATATATACATACATATATATATATATATATATATATATATATATATATATATATATATATATATATATATATATATATATATATATATATATATATATATATATATATATATATATGTATGTATATATATATATATATATATATATATATATATATATATATATATATATATATATATATATATATATATATATATATATATATATGTATATATATATATATATATATATATATATATATATATATATATATATATATATATATATATATATATATATATACACACACACGTCAATGTTGAAAATAACATGTTATGAAACCCGTTATATTACGCTACGTAACCTAACGGAACCCCAGCACTACGTGACAGCTGAAAATAACTCAGTATACCATAACAGTACGTTTTTTATATTATTTTACGTTATATTACATAACGTTACGTTAAGTTACGTTATGTTACGTTATTTACAATTATTTTTTTAGTAATTTCTATATTGTTGTTGATTATTATTTTGTTTATTAGCGAATTACTATAATTTTCTTGATTAGTTATTGGCTTGTTTGATTGCTTGTGGAATTGCTAACTTGTTAATTTGAGATTATTTCATTGTTTGCTTATTGTAATTCCTCTCCGATTGCTGAAATATCTTACTTGTTGATTGTATTAAATTTTTAACTAAATTGAAATCAACAATTATAAATAAGTTAAATTGAACATTACAAAATGTAAATTACAATAATGATAATAACTGGAATTGAAATAAAAAATTAAAATCTTGTTTTTTTGTTTAAATGATAAGTTAGAGACTTAATATAATTTATGAAGATAAATGTGAAAATAATTGTAAAACTTAATATAAAATTTGAATAGATTATGTATTACAAAATTGTTTTGTATTCTTTTTTTAGATATTTTAAATTTATTTTTGAATTTTTAAAAATTATTTTATATAGTTTTATATTTATTTTTAATTAAATAAATAGGAAATTGCATAACCTACGTTATGCGTTACGCTATATGCTATATAACCTAATAGAGACAAAACGTTACGTTATCGTTATCGCTATTTTAAACATTGACACACGTATAAATATATAATAAATTTAACACAAATTGAATATCTTGAAGAGTGATGATTTCTAAATCAATTAAAATTATAATTTTTAAATAATCTTTATTCGGTTTCAGTTCCTATTCATAATCGGTTGAGTTCGGTTTTGCTAAAATTGGCAAAAACCAAACTAAAACCGACCAACTCTCACCCTTAATAAATACCCTTAGTAAATTATTCTCCGGGAGAGTTAACCCATCTGACAAACAATTTTAGTTTAAGTAATTTAAAAACTTTTAATTCTTAGTTTTAGTTAATAAAAATTCAAGCGTTCTTTTTAGTTCCGTAAGTTATTTTTCTTTAGTGTCTAACATAATAATTAAAATAATTCTTGAAAGAACGATTTTGAATTACTATCATTGTACTAGTTGTTTGATTTTTTACACTTGAGAGTGTATAATTTGATCACAGTCAATATGCAGAGGGTGTGAGGAGATATTTAATAGATGATGCCCGCGTATGACACACGTTCATGTCCAACTCAAATGGTTCATGTGCTTCACCCATGTTTCTGCCTCCTAATGGACTCCGAACTTGTCTCATGCGATGAGTTACAAAAAAAAAAAAACAGTGAAAAAAGCAGTGTTGAGGAAATCAGAGTATAAACTGGGTTATGTAAAGGTTTATTAATCCTTCTATGAAATATACGTTAAGTACCTCTTAAAAAAGTATGTAACTGATCTTTTTGGAAAAACGTCATCCTAACACTTCAAAATGTTTAGAGTTAATTTAATCCTGAGTTATGCTCTTAACCCATTTTCTGCTAACCCAAATTTGTATATCGTCTTAACTCCTTTTTGAACATGGCTTTAAGTATTATGATGAATGGATCTAAGACAGCTTATGGGTACAAATCAAGTTTTGAGAGGATTTTATACGTGTCTACTTTGTGGAGTAGTCTTCACCAAATTACGATGGTCAGGTCGGATGGCTTGGAGTTAGATCAGCTTGTTACTGGTTCGGACAGAGTTCAATGAAATTTGTCGGCTAGTTACAATTTTCATTAATAAAATATTTAGTCTCATCAAAATTTTACTAAAAGTGTAATACCTCGTGTTATGCGGCCGACGACATTAAAATAATAATAATGAAATAAGTTGAATACTTGCCAACTCAAATTATAATTATACTTTTCATGCGTTTACCACGTGGACAAGATTCCTTTCCGTCTGCCACCTAGTGATATAAAAAGAAACAAACACAACTACCTCAAATAGAATAATAAAAATGAGAACAGAAAACAAATCAAAGCAGATATCATACTATAAATAAACTCCAATTTTAAAAAAAAAAAAAAATCCTGAGGGAAAAAACATAAAGTTTAGGTATTAATGAATCATTACCCCCATCCAATTAACGTCCTGGAATCAAGGCGTTATTAGCTAAAAAGAGAGGGAGTTTCCACAGGGGCACACCATTTTTTTCTAGTGAGCCCAGTTTTTTTAGTGAGCCTACCCTCTTTTTTAAATAGAGAGGGTTTTCTCAGTAAACACACTAAAAAACCCAACTTTACCCTCACTTCATCTCTCTTCGCCGCTTCCCTTCTTTCTCTTCCTACTTCCCTTCCTTCTATTTCTCTCTCGAATTATTATCTCTCTTTCAGATTCAAAATCCATGTCCACCCATCAACCATTGCCAGCGGAGCCACCCAACCCCGCGATGGCGAGGCCACTCGTCGTCCACCACCAAAGGATCCTAATCCCCACTGTCGCCGCGGCTGACGGCACCGCTTTCCTCGCGATCTCCCTCGCCTGCCTTGCGATGACAAGTTTCTTTCTTCCAAGCTTAGTGAGATGGATCTTGAGCTCTAGATTCTTCTCCACTTCTATTGCTTTTGAATTGAATTGTTGGAGTTTGAAATTGGATTCAAAATGGAGAATGAAGGGAATGCTGATGGTAGAGATGCTATGAAGATGGTGGTCGAGAGTCATGGAGTTGATGTATTCTATTTGGACAGAAGCATGAAAGGAGAACTTCATTCATGTTGACGACAAACGCGCACACCATTTGTTCGATGTTAGTTTATTGTGCAATCTTTTGTGTTGGCATAAAGTTAGACAATTTTATTGTGCAATCTTTTGTGTTTATTGTTGGAAACATGAAGCCAATCCAAAAATAGAATAAAGTTGAGGGGAGTTTCTAGAGGGGCACACCATTGGAAATCTAAGTTGGAAATAAAGTTGGACAATCCAAAAACTAAGTTGGAAACAGGAAGCCAACCCAATAATGCCAACACCATTCTCATAAAGTTGGACGAACGCGAAGATTTCGGGAGCTTCTAAAGGAGCACACCATTTTTCCTATTGAGCCCAGATTTCCTAGTGAGCCCACATAGATTTTTCTAAAGGGAGGATTTTCCTAATGAGCACACTAAAAATTCAAAAATTATCCCTCACCCCTATTTATCATCCTCCTCTTCCTCTCCTTTCCCATTTCCTCTCTAACCCCCTAAACCCAAAAAAAAAACCCTAACCCTAACTTCATTTTCCCCTCCCACTTCCACTAATCCTCTCTTTCTCCTTTTCTACCTCCTTCTCCTTCCAAATCTCCCTCTCTCTCCCGTTCCTAGAGGCGGGGCCGTTGCTGCCGCCGCCATTTGGACAAAAAACGACTTATTTATAGTTATCTTTATCTCCTGTCCGCACTTCCCCTCCCTGTCCGGACTGGCAGTCCGGACAGAGTCTTCCTGTCCGGACTGGCAGTCCGGACAAGGAGATCCTGTCCGGACTCGCAGTCTGGACAGTGATTTCCTGTCCGGACTGCCAGTTCGAACCGAAAATATCTGTCCGGACTCGCAGTCCGGACAGAGAGAAATTGTCTAGACTCGCAGTCCGGATCGGAGTTTTCCGTCTCTCTTTTCTTCTCTTCCAAAAAAATCATCTCTAACTCAAATACCCAACTACTCCTTCTTCTTCCTCTTCTCTTATCTAAATCCAATACTATCAAATCTTTCTTCTCTCTCTTTTGCCCACTGTCCCCGCATTTACTGCGGATTTTAGGAATTTTTTTTTTGTGGGTTAACTGAACTTAGGAAAAGAAAGAAGGAAGATAAGGACAATTTGGTCCAAAAAATTCGATGGCTTGATTGTAATATTATAGAAGTTTTTAAGTGGGCTCACTAGGAAAAATAGTGTGCCCATCTAGAAGTTCCCCAGATTTCCAATGCCAACACACATAAAGTTGCAATCTTTTCATCCAAAACAGCGCAGATTTCCAATGCCAATCCAAAACGCGCACATTATCCTTTGCATCTAGCGGTCTCCAGCTATCCGGACGAAATTTTTTTCGTCCAGACTGAAAGTTCGGATAGAAACCTACTGTCCGGACTTCCAGTCCGGATGGATATTGGACCGTCCGGACTATTAGTCCAGACAGTGGAAAGTAGTCTAGATTGTCAGTCTGAACTTTGAATTTTTTTTTTGTCCATAATTTTTATCAATCCGCATTATTTCTAGGGTTTTTGAGTAAGCAAAAGCCAAATAAAATCAATTTTCGAATTTAATTTGTGAGATAATTTAATGTAGTAAAAGATTTGATGGACTAGTTGTGGATTTTAAGTTTTTTTTATTTTTAGTTAGTTGAATTGTAGTTTGAGAAGAGAAGGAGAAGAGAGCTTGAAGAAAGGGGTATTTTAGTCCAAAAAATTTGATGGCAAACTTGTAATATGAATGAAGTTTTTAAGTGGGCTCACTAGGAAAAATGGTGTGCCCCCTAGAAACTCCCAAAAGAGAGGCGTTCATTGGATGGGTTTACCGGGTTCGATATAGGCCGAACCCGTAAATAGCCCTTGTCGGATCGGCTTGTCAGGTCTCGAGTACCATTCTAAACCGTTAGCAAAACCCAACCCAACCCAGCCCGGGG
The DNA here is from genome assembly GCA_036321105.1 of Dracaena cambodiana. Taxonomy (NCBI): domain Eukaryota; kingdom Viridiplantae; phylum Streptophyta; class Magnoliopsida; order Asparagales; family Asparagaceae; genus Dracaena; species Dracaena cambodiana. Next base: position 19,988,122 of record JAYEPQ010000012.1, on the reverse strand, counting down.
AGTTTCTAAATGAACACACCATTTTACCTAGTAAGCCTACTAGATAGTTCATTTTTCAGAAAAAAGTGAGCTCATTAGGAAAAATGGTGCCCTGATTGGGAGATGTCAGAGATCCGATTGGTCCCCTGAAACCCGCATCCATTATTTCTTTCAACGACGACCCTAAAACTTGGGAGTTTCTAGAGGGGCACACTATTTTTCCTAGTGAGCCCACCTTCTCTTTTCAAAAGAGAGGGTTTTCCTAATGAGCACACCAAATAACTCCAAAATACCCTCACTCTCTTTCTCTCTCCCATTTTCCCTTCCTTCTCCCCCCACCTCCATTCTTCTCTCCCTCACCTCTCCAACTCTAGGGCCGGCCATATTTCAAACCCAAAAATCCAACTCATCTCTTCCTTCCCTCTCCCACATCTCATAATCCTTCATCTTTCTTTTTCCCTTTCCTACTTCCTCCTCCATCCAACTTCGCTTCTCTCTTCGATTTGCCCTCGTCGCCGCCGCTGCCGATCCAGCCCATGCCGCTCGCCCGCCGCCCCACCATCGCTTCTTGAGTCGAGGTGGGTGAGATCTCTTTCTCATTTAGCAATTTTTTTGTCTCTTTTTTTGGAGCAAAGAATGTGAGGTTTTTGAATTTGGTGGTCTTGTTGGGTTGGAGAGGAGGAAGAGGGGAGGAGGAGAAGTGGTTTTGATGATAAAATTGAGGATTGAGCATTGGAGATTTGGAGGTGGAGGGTTTTTTATTATAGATAAAAAAAAATTTACAACTTACCTCACAATTCATTCTTTTTTTTTTAATAATTTTCTCTACTTACTCTATCTCTCAAAATCTTTTGTAATTGGTAAGAACTCTCTGACACTCAATATCTAAACTATCTCAAAGATTAACTCTACAACCGGTCTCAACTTTGAAGTTAGGAAAAAAAATTCAATCCTTTAAGATTGAAACTTAAAAATTGGTGTTTTAATTTATACTTTGATTATTATTAATGAAAAAATAAAATATTGTAATGTTAGTTGCAAAATATGCCAAATTCCATTAATTTTCCAATCATGAACGGTAATGGTAAATTTTAATATGTCTTGAAGTTTCTAGCATTGTCGTAATAGTTGATTAATTAGCAAAAGAAGGTTTTAGTGCGTTTATACATGTATTTTACATTCTACTGTAGCATCAAAATTAGACAAAAATTGATATTTGTACCAAATTTAACTCTGTAACTATTTACTTATACATAGAGAAGTCATTGTTATAATAACTATTATTTATGAATGAAATTACATGTATTAATATTATTATCTTTTTATTCCATAGATGGATCTGGCAGAATCATCTCGCGTACGACCAATTAGCTCGTTGAGGAGGAAGAAAGTAGTATCTCGGCCACCAATCCGTCACCTGATACGAGAGAGAAGATGAAGTTGCTGTGGGTCCTGAATTAAATTTAGAAACTCCTAATCTGCTCAGATATAAAAGTGTAAGGTAAGAGAGAAGTAATAACAATTCAGGAGGCTCTGAAGATGATCTTGAAGGGTAAATATATTGAGATCCAGTTGATTTGTCACTATTGGAGAGTTTCAAGATGCACGTTGCTTTCTTCGTCTGAGGTAATTTTTTCCGTTAAAAACCAGTGACCAATTATAGTGTGTGCATATGTCATGACTATATTATATACACAAGAACGAAATCCACTACGATGTATTAGTCACATGAGAAAAATAATTTCATAGTCATTGACGACTCCACAGCCAACACCCGATTCATGGAATTAATACGTGAGTCTTCGTTATATCCATTGGTTATATATTCCTATCAATACATTAGCGTTGTTGAGATTAGTGCATTTGTTGAGAGGTGGCATCCCGAAACACACATTTCATATGCCATTCGGTGAGATGACGATTACGCTGGATGATATTTCTTGCTTGCTTGGCTTGCCCGTAACAGGAAAGTCTACGTGCCACCAAGAATCAACAATGTCATGTGAAGCTGCTAACACAATTACTCATTTATTGGGCGTAAGTTTCTCTGAAGCGTGGAATGAGCTAAATACGAAAGGTTTCTCTGAAGCGTGGAATGAGCTAAATACGAAAGGCGGTGCATCAGTTAGACTCGATTGGTTAGGAGAAAATTTTTGTGGGGTGGTTGACACCGACTCTGAACATAGGATTTGGTGTGCTGCAAGGGTATATTTACTATATCTTCTTGGATGCACGCTCTTTGGGGATAAGAGCGGTACGAGAGTGTCGATTGAGTATCTGACATTATTTCATGCCCTCGAAGATATTCACACGTTTGCATGAGGTGCTGGAGCTCTTGCTTGGTTATATAGATAACTTGGAGTTGCTTCTCGAACTAACGTTGCGTAGATGTTCGGGTATCTGACATTACTATAGGCTTGGATATTTGATTATTTCCCAACTTTCATACCAGTGTCGAACCGATCTTTTACAGCCGGTGAACCACTTGCTTGTCAGTGATTGAGCAGACGATACATCTCTATCTGTAACTATCACACTTGGATAAGTCTCTATCTATAACTATCACAAGTGGTAAGTCTCTATCTGTAACTATCACACTTGGATAAGTCTCTATCTATAACTATCACAAGTGGTAAGTCTCTATCTGTAACTATCACACTTGGATACACATCATTCACTAACAGTCCACGCAACTTATCAAGTACCCAGGCATAATTAGTTTCCCGCTCTTTTTCAAGGAAGGCAAAAGCAATGCAAAATGACATATTAGTTGAGGTTACTCCAATTATCTCCAGTAATGGATATTTGTACATGTTCATTTTATAGGTACAATCCATGGTAATAATACCTGGAAACGCTCGAAGAAGATCAACGCCAATAGGATAAGCCCAAAAGACATCCGTTACCGATTCTGTTTGATCATTGGTTCGATACCATTCGATATATTTGAATTCAGAATTTTTTAATAACAACTGTTGTATCTGCGTTTGCCCGCCCTGTTCATTGACTCTGAACTTATGTTGTGCATTATATATTGTTTTCATTGTCGAAACATTCTTTGGATCCTTGAGCTTCAATGATGTCAGTATATCTTTTAGCCTTACGTGACACTTCGACATTTCTATCACAGCATTAGTCTCGCTTTCAGACAATCTTCCTGCGTACGAGTGTCCTTCGAGATAATCTGCTGCGGGATGATTATGCACACTAGACAAAACCGTTAGTTTATATTCGGGCCCCCCAGTTGATAACTGTTGACCCTTTAACCGAAAGGAACATCCATATTTTTTACTACTCCTGTGGCCCTCATCATTCTTTAATTTTTTGAATCTTGGTTGTCCACCCCGTTCACAACCAAACCATATTATCCCCTTCTTAAATTGATCTCTAGTATCAGATTTTGAAATCATGATGACAAACCCTGATTTCTTTCTCATATCGCGCACCCACTGGCAAAGTTCGTCTCAGTTTGTATAAATCTAAAGTCAAAATAGAGAAGTTAGGTTGTTAGTGGAAATATTATGATTTCAATATGAATAGCTTTTCCAATGTTATCATACATGATTTGTTGTGAAATCTAAAATGTAATCAACAACTAATTCATTATTGACTCGGCTACTTTGCGTTGAAACATCACCATGTGTGCCAATACTTTAACATTATTAATACTTATTAATTGATAAGAAATAACTCAAAATTTTTTTTCGCTATGTCCGGACTCCACCCAATAATAACCATTATGTCCATACTGTGAGTCCGAACAGAATGGCTCTGTTCGGACTGTCAGTTCGGACATAAGAGTTATTATTGGGTCACAGTCCGGACAAAGCCATTGTGTCCGGGCTGACAGTCCAGACAAAAATCTTTTATCCGGACTGTTAGTCCGGACAGGACATCGCTGTCTGGACTAACAATCCGGACATGGGAATTTTGTCCGGACTCCTAGTCCGGACAGCAACGTCCTCCCACAGGTTTTTCCACTGGATAAAGCAAACTCAAAATCCAAATAAAAAACCCTAATATCATTCTATCCAATTTAAATCAAAATCCTAAACTATATTTGGAATAATTTATACGGGGATGATGAAATCATACCTGAAGAGGATTTTGATCGTCGAATAAAACTAACGACATGTTTGTTTTCTCCATTTACGTCTCCTTCGACACAACTCAAAAATTTCTCTTTTTTTTTGGATTTCTAATGAAATAATATACGAAAATGACGTAATGATTCAACTTTAAAATAGCAAATGATCTACAGAAAAAGTAGATCAACTCAAATAGAATGGATTTTATGCTTAAAAAAAAAACTCACCTGTCGCGCGGGAGAATGAGAAGGAAGGTGAGGTTGAAGGAGAGGGCAAAATATCCATTTTTCTTGGGGACAAACTTGGAAAAATTCTATTTACACACTGCAATTTACTTTTGACATTCTGAGTACTCTTTATACCAAACTTCTATTTTGAAATGTCACCAATTTACTCTATGCACCCATTTTTTTTCCAAGTTTAATTTTCAAGCTAAAAATATGTTGGTTGGGTATTAATACCCGACCAAAGAATTGCTTGGTCGGGTATTAAAACCCAACCAGTAGCCGACGTCTCTCTCACAAAAAAATCTTAAGTAATAATAAATTGCAAATAAATACATATAAAAAACTAAGAATAAATTTAAATTGTATCTTAAATTTGTCCTTCGATACCAATTGCATGTTGAAATTTTCTTTTTGAATAAAAAAACTCAAACTAAAATTTCAAACCCTAATTTTACTTGTTACAGTGAATTCGAAGAATTTAAAATTTCTCAAGATCTTATTAGGAACATGAATTTAAAAAATTTAACAGGTTAAGAAATCAAATCAATGGGTTTGTGGGAGATGTATTTTTTTTAAAATTAAATTCCACTAAAAAATATTTTTAAAGGTTCTAGAAAAAAAACAGAAAAGGAAGACGATGAATTGTAATTTGAAATTTTAAAAAGTTTTAATTTGTGATTTAAAATGGTAACTTAGTAAAAGAATAAATGGTAAATTTATAATTATTTATAAGTTTTAAAACTGTACGTGAAGAGTAAATTTTCGTGTGTAAATAGAATTTCCCACAACTTGATGTATAGAATAAGTTTTAAAGTGGGGTCACTAGGAAAAATGGTGAGCTTCTTTAGAAACTTCCTAAAGCTTTCCTCGCCATTAACACAGCGCACAGGTCCGTCCAATTCCTTTTCTCTCTCTTCAATTTCTGATTTTAGGGTTTCATTTTGGGCTCGGTGCTTGAATCTCTGGTCAATTGAGAGAAACCAAGAAAGCCCTAAAGGTTGATTTTTTTTTGTTTTCTTTTTACAAATTTTGTCTTTGGGATATAATCTCTATTGTGAAGCTTCAGGGAACTATCTGAGCACATCGAAACTAACTAGTTAGGCTGATTTGTATTAATATACCCAATAATGGGTAATATTGGTTGGAATTGGTAATGATCTTGAGTTGTGATTTTATTTTTGTTTTTTTTTTGCTATTTATTCCATTTATTTAGAATCTGGAAATTGTATAATTCATTGTCCAATATTCTTTTAGGTTTCCAAAGCAGATTGATTATGTTTACAAAATACAGTAAGTCCCTGCCCATGAGTCTTGCCTAGCTATGACATGCTATTCTAAACCTGCACCTATTTGATTTAAGTAACTTAGATGGTAGATTGAGACTTGAGACTGTCCATGAAATCCCCTTAAGTGTTTTGGGTCAAAATTTCATTATATTATTTATTTATTTTCCCTTCATTATGAAGCCTTAGGCAACTATAAATTAGAATCTGAGATCATCTGAACAAAATTTATCAGTTAGTTTAAGCTGAGTAAGGCAACAAACTATCTAAATCCACTAGATTTCCTATAGTACGAGCTTTGAAGATTAATACTCGGTAGTTTTGGTCTACTACCTGGCTCTAATTTGTGTGAATATACCCAATAATGGGATAATATTGCTTGGAATTAGTAATGAGTATGTTTTTTGATTTAAAAATATTTTTCATCCTTTTCGTAGAATCTAGTAATTGTATAAGTAGCTGTCCAATCTTTTTTGAAGATTTCAAAGCAGCTTAATTATGCTTACAAAATTCAGTAGTTTTCCTTTTTTATTGTGGAATTTAATGGAAAATTATTATAAACATAAAAAATTCATATGAACAAAAATTGGGGAATCACTTTGGCATGTCTCTTTGCATAATTTCATGATTACTGTTTCGTTTAAATGGAAACTGCATGATGTTTATTTTCAGTAAAGTTCCTTCAACTACGCTAGAACTCAAAAGTTATGGTGAGGATTGAGGGTTATGTTTTTACTTCTCAACATGCTCTTGCATGATGAGTGCCATTTTGGGCTGGAACTAAGATTTTACAAAATAATATTTCATTTTCTTAAAAAAGTATTTACAATTAAATGTGGAATGTAAACCAAGATTGTTTTGATACCATATTAATGTTCTTTTCACCATATCAAACCGACAAAGTTGTGATGAGGGTTGAGGGTTATATTTTTATATTCTAACAATTTTCTCATTGCTTTACTGAACATTTCTGTTTCATCCTTTAAAATATTGTTTATGTTCAATATCATTCTTCAAGTGCTTATTTATTTATTTGTCTTATCCTTTGCAAAGGAAAAGAGTAGATCGAAGGAAAAGACTAGAAGGACAGTTATATATGGCAGCATCGAAGATTCAAGCGCTATGGAACCACCCTGCTGGCCCTAAGACCAGTTCTCTCTCTCTCTCTCTCTCTCTCTCTCTCTCTCTCTCTCTAGACACAAACAAATACGCATGCGGAGCCGCTGTGCCCACAGGCATCTCTTACAAATTTTCCTTTGCACATGCATGCATACACTGTTCCATGTTGACAGGCATTTCTTTTTAGCCCTTTTGATTTCTGATTCTAAGAAAAAAGCAATAATAACCTTATACGTAAACCTAACTTTAGTCCCCTCCCTCACCTGACACCCCCCTTCGCCCCAAAAAAAACACACTTCCCCTCCCTCTTTGAGTGATACAAGTCTAAGATAACAATTTTCTAAATGACAGCTCAAATTTACCTAAACAGTCTGTCTGTTGATTGTTTCTACATGACTACACCACATAATTTGATGTCTCATCACCTCTCAGTATCATTAAATTTACGAAATGTTATTTTCAGAAAATGTCTCATTGTAGCCGAGGAATTCAATTAATGTTTCCAATTCATATGTATCCTTTATGAATATAGCGGGATTAAAATATAATGCAGCAACCACTGTAAAATATTGCGCATCTTTTATCTTCTTTATGGAAGCATGGTTATTAAATATAAAATAACCTTATCTTCATCCTTTTTACTGATGTGTATTTGTACTTTCTGGTTCTTTTTACAATTACTGCTACCTCAATTCATAAACCAATTGTATAACTGCAGTTCACTTTTGGGCACCTACTTTTAAATGGGGTATCAGCATTGCGAACATTGCAGATTTTGCCAAGCCTCCAGAAAAGATCTCCTATCCTCAGCAAGTTGGTATGTGGGATTTAATAGTGAATTCTTATGTGTTTGTTCTAGTTACATGGAAGGATTATTTATTTCTTCTGTATGCATCTTTTAAAACATGACAGTCATGTTTTCTTAATGATATCCAGCTGTTACTTGCACTGGTGTTGTTTGGTCACGTTACAGCATGGTGATCATACCGGTAAGTCCTACTACTACCAAACGGTGCTAAACAGTTTTATCTTACTTGAACCTACAATCTTACTTAAAGCACAAACTGTTTTACGAATTTCGATGTAATTTCCATTCGAAGTCATATTTATTTAAAAATTCTACATTTTCTCAAATATAGTTGTGTTGAGCTGTCCCCGATGAAATACTGTTAGTGGGCCAAGATTGTAACTGATCTCTACTTGTCTGAGTTTAGCAATTATGCTCCGAAGCTATTACTGGAAACAACCTGTTTCTTTGTATCCCTTCATGATAGCTGTTTCACTGAGGAAAATATGTATTGAATTTCATACTATATGTTGTTGAAACTTTGAAAAGTCTGTTGCGTTATTCCTTCAGCCATTTCTCTTGTTCCTAATTAAAACGATTTATGTTGTTTCTTAGACACTCCTAGGCTCCTATCCAAACAAATTTATTGTAGGATGTTAATAACTTAGGTTCCGTTGTTACTACTGAACAACTACACAAACAACAACGACAACTAAGCCTTTTTATCCCAAGTACTTGGGGTAGGCTACATGAAGCAAAGGAGAAGCACACCGGATCGATCACATGGATGATCCTTCTCCACTCATTCCTATCGAGCAATATGTCTTTATTTAAACCGCTAGCATCCATATCTTTTTCGTATCACTTCCATCATGTTTTCCTTTGTCTTTCCTTCTCTCTTTAACTTGTTCATGTTGATAAGCTCTCCTCATCAAACTAGTCCATTTGTAGTTCTACGTTGCACATGACCAGACCATCGTAAGCGATTTTCATAAATTTTCTCTTCGATATGCGCGACACCTACCTTATAAAAAATATCCTCATTTCTCAATTTATCCCTCATAGTGTTACCGCATATGCATCAAAACATGCACATCAATCATACACTTATCTTTTTTAATAACGTTTCTCTGTAGCTCAGTGTCATATAATAAAGATGGTCTAATAGTAGTTCTATAAAATTTTCGCTTCATCTTTAACGGAATGTTACGGTCACATAAAACTCTTGTTGCGTTCCTCTATTTCATTCTTCCAGCTTAGGTTTTATGGTTGATATCACTATCAATCACTCAATTATTTTGAATAATAGAACACAAGTGCTCAAACTGGTTGCTCATTTGTTCACTTACTCATCCAGTATCACAACATTATAGTCTGGGTCCTTCATTTACTAAAATTGCACTCTAATTGGAGCTATTTAGTGTAAAACTTTCATAACTCCAACTTGGTAATCACCCTTGCTCTCGTCTGATTGACTAAGACAATATCATTAGCAAATAGCATACAACAAGTTATCTTATCTTGAATAGTTCTAGTAGGTTTATCCATCACTATGACAAATAAGAATGGATTCAATGCCAATTCTTGATGTAATCCAATTATGATTAAAAAATTATTTGTTAGGCTGTCATAAGTTCTAGAATTTGCAATTACTCCATTATACACGTCCTTAATTATGCCAATATACTTGATGGGGACTCGCTTCTTTATCATTGTTCGTCAAAGCACCTCTTTCAGTACCTTATAATAGGCTTTTTCTAAATTAATAAAAATTATATGCAAATATTTACTTCTCTTGTGAAATTGCTGTATAAGTTGACAAGCAAATGAATAGTTTCTGCCACCGATCGCCCTGATATGAACTCAAACTGGCTTTCTGATATTTTATTACTTTGTCTTACTCTATGTTAATTACCGTTTCCAAAAGTTTCAAAATATGAGAGATGAGTTTTATTCTATAGTAATTAGAACAACTCTAAAATTCACTCTTGTTCTTACATAGAGGTAGTAGAGCACTCTTCCTCTGTTCGTTTGGCATATTCTTAATTTACCAAATCTTATAAAAGAGGTCTGTCAGCCACCTCACACTCATTTCTCTTACATATCTCCATATCTTAATAGGAATTTCATCTGGACCAACAACTTTTCTTGATTTCATTCTCTTTAAATCCTATTTTAGTTCAGATTCTTTAATTATGCACATAAAAATACGATTCATATTTTCACATTAAATAGTAAGGTCCCAAAATCTAGTAAAATTACCATTATACAGTTTGTCAAAATAATCTTTGTATCTTTAATCTCCTGTCTCGAACTAGAAATTCTTTGATCCTCATTTTTAACACATTTTACGGTACATAAATCTGTAGACTTTCTCTCTCTTATTTGAACAATTTTACATTATCCTTTTCAACCTCTTTATTGTCCAGTTTCTCTTACACTTCTTTGTTTAATTTAGTTTTTGCATCTCAAACATATTTCTTACCCTCCTTCTTGGCTGATTTATTCCTCTCAAAGTTCGTTCCATCACTGTTCTTTTTTAAATCTCTGTAAAGTTTCCATTTGATCTTAATAATATTTTTTTAGCGCTTCATTCTAGAAAGATATGCCCTTATATTGTGGAGCACTACCCCTCAGCTCACTAAATATATTTTAGCTACCCTCATAATACAACTAGTAATTTTATTCCATATAATGTTAGGATCAACACGAGCCTTCAAATTTGCTTCCTATGCCATTCTATCTACAAAAACTGTTTGATTGCCTTCTAACTTCCATCACTTAATCGTAGGTCTCTCTTATACTTAATTTTTCTAAGTCTCCTTCTAATCCGAATATCTAAAACTAAAAGTTTATGTTGAGTTACTATACTATCACCTAATACTACCTTACAATTGATGTAACTGGCTCTATCTACCCTCCTAGTAAAAAAAAAATCTATTTGGTTTGCATTCGATCTAATTCTAAAAGTAATTAAATGAGAAGTTCTCTTTTTAAACCAAGTATTCACTAAATTCAAATCATAGAATAAAGGAAAATCTAGAATCGAGTTAGCTACTTCATTTCTTTCTTCAAAACCAAATCCTCTGTGTACACTAATAAACATATTACAACTAGTTGCTACATACCTATTGAGGTCACTACCAATAAAGAGTTTTTATCTAATGGGTATTTCCTGTACTATCACATGTAGATCCACCCAAAATTGACGTTTATTGGATTTATCAGATTCTACTTGTAGTGCATAGGCACTATAGTATTAAGAATCTCCCCATCTAAAATAAATTTAGCTAATAAAATCCTATAACTCTTCCTTCTAATCTCTACTACTTTTCCAAGTAACTTTTTATTTATGATCACGCCTATCACATTGCGATTTCTGTCTCTGCCTATATACCAAACTTTATAACCCTAAAACTCTACGACGATATCTTTCTTACCTACCCACTTAGTCTCCTGCATGCACAGAATATTAACCCTTCTTTTAATTATAACATTAACTATGCTGATTTACCCATAAGGGAATCTATGTTCTACGAGGCTAATCGAATCCTATGTTCGTGAGCTAACTTCTTTCACAAGATTTGAGGGCTAATCAACTTCAATGATCAAATATTTATCGTTAGGGGAAACATTTCCACGTGTTATTTAGCTCTCTGGACTTCACTGATTACGGATATGAATACCTGCTCCCTAAACCTTCCAACCTATGCTGTAAAATTAGTAACTTGTCAAAAAGATTAAATGTATGCATTGCATAATCATTGCAAAATAAAGATCACATGTAGCAAAAGAGATTGGCATGTTCAATGAATGCCAGGGTACAATAGTTGCTCATATGTGCATCGCTAAAAGAGACACTTGGGCTAAGAGATGAAAGCTGTGATCTGCGATTTAATATTATGGTGTCAGGAACAAATTGTGGTATTTTGTAAAGCTGGTTGGGCTTTTTTCTCTGGTTTTCTTGTTTGCTTCTTTTGAAATCCTGTTCTATAAGAAAGATGAACATCACCTGGTAAAGTCACCAAAATCCTATTGCAGCAATTTGATAATTATAATTAATAAACATAATCATGTTTGCAGATAGTCATCATGAAAAGATCGCGCATCTTGGTCTATTCGGTGGAATTGTATGTACCATGTACTGTGTACATTGCAAGTTACCTAATTATGAGTGGTTTACTCTTAGATTGGTTATGGTGAACTTCACCCAGTATCAGCGATGTTTCCTATTTGGGAAACCATTGGATCTAGTAATTTCGTTTCTGCTGAACTTTGACAAAGTAAGTGTGTTTGCATATTGATGACATGTACAGGCTTATGTTATGGTTGACATAGTACTGGACTGGGTCTGCCTGTATTATAGATCACTCCTTTGATAGGTTTGTTAACCTTTATCTTGTAATGATGCTATTTCCTATTTGCTATCATTAGAAAACTAAAATCTTACTTGCTATTTGGAAAGAAGGAAGCATGGAATTTATTTCTCTTTTGACCTTTATGTAATGACAGGCATGTTCCATCACTTTCTGCAGACCTTAGTGCCCCGCCTTTCATTTTATTTCCTCTTTTTTTGTTTGGAATTGCAGAAAAACTGGAACTTATTTAGTGTCAATGTTGCAATGGCTGGGACAGGAATTTATCAGCTTGCTCGTAAAATCAGGTGTGTAGTTGTGAGTTTGTTTGAGAAATTTTTTTATGCATAGTTTGGCATTTGTTTTATACATGATTACTGCTATTAACAATATTCAATAGAAGCATTTGCAGGTTTTCTTAGCAATCCATATGAATCATATTTACAATTTTTTTTTAAGACAATCTACTTGTAAAAAACTTCCCTTGTTTGGTAACTGTAATCACATCTATAATTTAACATGACGGGAAAAAAAAAAAAAACTTCCCTTGTTTGAAAATATTTCATTGGAAACAAGCAAAATTCGGAAGTTTTTTTGGCCCCTCTTTTTGAGGGATTCTTGGATGTTAAATAGTAGATGTCTCAACTTGCAAAATTATGATTACCAAATTATGTTCATGCTCTTTCCGGATCTGCCGCTTGTTTGAATGTCATTAGTACGACTGCAGTGAACGAGGGGATAGTAACAATCCATGAGTGAGAGAATCTATATAAGGATATCAAGTAACTCTGTAGGTTACTTACCCGAAAAATTAATAATTCATTAACTCTGAGAGCATGTTCTAATATGAGTTACTACTTGTTCGGCCAAGGATTTAAATATCACTCGGTATTGATTTGTATCGTGGATATCGTGCTGGATTTTAGGGTCCGATATTTGATATAGTCCCTATAACATTGGCAGCGATATTGCTAATGTTGCCGATATGTCCAATATTAATGATATGGTAAAACTGAAAGCCAAGTGTTGTGGAGAAACTATTAATGATAACGTTGCCGATATGTCCAATATCAGAGCCAGGAACACTTTAGTAACTGAAGACGTACAAGAAACTAAAGACGTACTCTATTAAAAGAGCTTTGCTCTCGACGAGAGTATGATTCGATAATCAAACTATTTAACTGCTGAAATGAGCTATATAAGGATCCAAGAGTACTATACGAGACATTCAATAAAAAGAATACAAGAAACATAACTTCAGAATGAAGGTTTTTTACACCATTTTAAATTCAATCCTAAAATATATAGCTTAGAAGACGAGGAAAATGAAGACGAGTATTTCGAGACTGAAAGTATCACGAATTCAGAAAGCGAGGATTGTGGGATGACTATACATGACAAATACAAGACTGAAACTGAAGATAGTGTCGAATCCGATAGTGAGTTGATACAGGTTGGTGAAGATAGCAAAGTTTCATTAGATTTAAATAACTTACAAATGGAAAAGAGCTTAAGGATTGATGATTTAATAAAACGTAGCGTTATCTCAAAGAGGAACTTATATGGATTTATCTAATGCGCACTTTAAAGTTAAATTAAAAACTATAGATGATTGGGCACAATCCCTAGCAATTGTAATTACGAATCAAGAAGGGACATGGGATAAAGAAATATTTGTTAACTATATTAGTGGCACTTTACAAGGAGATGCACTACAATTGCTTAAACAATGAACAAATTTAAAGGAAGGGAAAAATAAGCGGAGAGTGGCTTGAAGATGACAAATTCACTGGGTTTAATGATATCCTTACCGATTTCATTAAAATTATAAAAGAAAACTTGTGGATTCACAGATGACAAAACCCAAGAAGAAGAAATTTTTTAAGCTTTGTTCAAAATTGAGTTATGCAAAATATGTGAATTCGAAGAATACTGCAAGATATTTTTAAAATATTTTTATAAACTAGAATACAATAAGGTGCAAAATTAGCTCGATCCATTTTTTCACAAACTTCTAAGCCTATGGGATGCTAAAATACGAAATGGGTACCCAGACTACTTATTAACGAATTGAGAAAAAGGATAATCTAGGGCACCGAATCCATTATGCATTAAAAATAATACAGGCCGACTGTCTTAATATAAAATCTTACAAGAAAATAAAAAAACTCCATCAGTAGCTCCCTTAAGGGAAGAAAGTGTTGTGAAAAATTATTTGGCAAAAATTGGAAGATAGAAACGAAACACAAGAAAAGAAATAAAAATCTGCATCTAGAAAAGTTTTCCATTGGTGGCCATGGCGGAGAAACAGAGGATTTGTCAGGAATAATAAATATGTTAGAAAATGTAATGAGTCCTCCATTCAAAAATATAAGAATGGGTGTAGATGCTTTGTGGGTGACAATGAAGGGCATTTTGCCAGAGATTGTCCTAGAAATGGAAAAATGCTCAGAAAATGATAATATATATGGAAGAGTAAGATTTAGAAATATGTCTTGGTGAAGAACTCTTCTCTTCGGATGTGGTACTATATGAGCTCGATGTTGAGAGCGATTCAGATACCAAATTGGTCTTTATGATGAATGAAGAGCTATGTCATACCACATCCCCAATTTCAGAATTGGACAATATAATATTAGGAGATGTGGTTAGAAAAGAAATAATCTTCAGCCCAGAAGATATCAAAGAAATTAAAAAGAAACAATAAATTAAAAAGGCAGAAATATATAAAGTCTCACGTTTCAATTTCTTTTCCAGAAGAACAATTAAAAATTTTACCGGAAACACAACTGCGAATCTATCAACTGGAGGACAGGTATACATTCCATCTTCAGTGGAGAAAAGATACGGAGGTGGAAGAAGAAATATCCAAACATTCGGATAACCATGTTGCCCTAATCCAAATTAAAATCAATGCATTATTTAGAGCTGGCATAGATATCTCTATAATAACACTTGTCATAGATAAACGATTTACAAACTGTCATCAGATCTTGATAGGTGGTTTTTAATCAAATTTGGTAAATCAGACTGTATGGTTCAACATTCGACCCAGCTATTTTATTTCTATAATAGATCTAAACATAATAGATATAGTACGATTAAAAATTAAAACTCAAGGTATGAATATAAAGTCTAATTCACATTATCTGGCTATAGAATATACAACATTACATGAATTAATCCAAATTACAGAGTCTAGAACAATCTCAAATCAAAAGGAGATAATCAAGATGTTCAAACCCAAGCCATTTGCAGAAGAAATAAAACCAAGACTAATAAATATGAAGGATCTCACAATACTAAGACAATGGTATTTTGAGGATCTAACACAGTCTGAAAAACCAAAGAACTTTGGAGGAATCGAAGTACAGAGTTCCGAAAATAGCCTATATATAAAAAATAATTCAAAACAACCACTATTAACAAGAAGCAATAGTGAAAGAGAATTTAGGGTAATAAAAAAACCAGTCCTATCCCGACTATTGGGAGAAGATCATAGTCCAAGCCCTAAAAGAAAAAGGAAAACGAACAAAAACTTAATACACTACTCATGCCTGGGTCAACTACTTGACAAAAAACTGTCGAGAACGATTAAAAAAAGGATGTCCTAGATGAGGAAAATGTTGTATTACTAGCTAAGTAATTCATTAATTATTTTTGCAGATGAGAAGTATGGCGGATAAGGGAAAAGTTATAGCAAATAGTATCCCTATTCCAGCAGCATATGTTGTGTTCGTAGGATATCAGCTAGGTATCTACACAATATAGAAAAAATATTACAAACAGATATTCGGCTTTAATGGAGCATGCTACAGAAATTAATGCTTCTTCAAGGATGCAATCTTAGCATGGGAAATGTCGTGTCACAGCTCATATATGGTGGAAGAAATTCGCGGTTTCGTGCAACAAGCTATCAAGCCGAAAATAACGAGTTTTCCGAACCCAGGAATTTCGTTACCATTTTATTCCGATCTAAATGGAACCTGAAAGGTGCATCAACAGATTAACATGGGAATCGGAAATCGTTGCATTTTTCGAAAGTATATGGAGGACTTAACAGATCTCATCATGGAGCAGAATTCAAAACTCAAATTATTGAGCTTTGCTCAAATTTCATAAAAACCCTTAATGGAGATATTATTAAGACAATATCAACAATATGATCTCTTAAAAGGCATAGGCGAGCTTCTAGATGAGAAACTGCCCATCTTTACTGAATCAAACAAGACGAAAGGGGAGGATCAGAGTCGTGCGTTGTAGTTTGAGGCCATAACATCTGGAAACTTGTAGGCATGCGACATTGATAAAGAGAACAATGACGTTCATATCTCTGCACATTCGATCGAGGAAGAAATGGATACTAAGATTGAAGCGGAAGTGGAAGTAGATATATCTGAGGAGGCCAATAGCAAAGGAATCTCTATGCAGAAACTGCTAAAACAATCCAGTGGTTGGCCTGCTTGGAAAAAGTCTGGAAAGTTTGACTATTACGTTCTCTATGGGACACCAAAAGTGAAATCAAAAGTGAAAAAAATTAGTCCTGAAGATAAGTTTTGGTTTAAAAGAACCATCAGAAACGAAGATCGTGCCAACAGGGTGGGATGATTTTTCATTTCCAGACTCAGTAAAATGTACAGACTCTCTTGACTTCCGCAGCCTAATAAACTTCTTACAGAGACTACTCCTTGAAACCATCAAGTAGACAACTTGATGAGTATCGCCGTTCACTACTATAGCAAAATCTCATCAGCGAGATTCCCTTAAGATTTGTCAATATCAACAACAGTAAGATTCCTGATAGCACCAACAGTAAGATTTCTAGCATGATTAAAGCTCAACAGTAAAAGTATATTAACAGTAAGATTCTTAAAGGTTTTACAACTGGCAAGGTTTCATCTGGAAGAAATCTGCAATACTTCAGTTAGAAGGAATTCGTTTATAAATAGGAGTTACCGGAGGCATTGGTAAGGCATTGATAACTCCACACTTTCTTCCTCTTACTTTGTGTACTCCCCATCATCGCCCGCATCTTTCTCACCATCCTTTTCATCTTCTCCATCATTTTTTTAGTCTAGCATAGTCGATCAACCCACTCCATCTGTAAAAACCACCCTCCACTTATATGTATAATTAGTGTATTTGCTTTCTGCATCAGTGTGCTAGTAATTTCTCCACCCCTCTGGTATCAGAGCTAGGGTAATTAAAGAACCAGTTCTATTCTGACTATTGGGAGAAAATCATAGCCAAGCCCTAAGAAAAAGAAAAATGAACAGAAGCTTAATATACCACTCACAAAATATATTCAAATAAGTAATATATCCAGATAAGTTTCAAATAAATCCCACAAAAAAGAATATTTGGGGGATACCAAATATTACTAGAGCATACTGATTAATAAAATGGTAATATAACATTTAAAGTTCATATTTAGTGGGTTGATTGGCTAGACTAGATTGGTGGAGAAGATGAGAAGGATGGTGAGGAAGATTAGAAAGATGGTGGAGAGTACACAGAGTATAAGAAAGAGAATGTGGAATTGTTGATGCCTTGCCAATGCCCTCGGTTATTCCTATTTATAGACAGATTCTTTCTAGCTGAAGCATTGTAGATTTTTTTCCAAAAGAAGCCTTGCCAGTTATAACAGTTTTGAGAATCTTACTGTTGATGTACTTTTACTATTGAGTTTTAATCATGCTGGAAATCTTACTGCTGGTGCTTTCAGGAATTTTATTGTTATTGATATTGACAAATGTTAAGAAAATCTTGCTGGTGAGATTTTGCTGTAGTAGTGGACGACGATACCCATCAAGTTGTCTACTTGATGGTTTCAAGGAATAGTCTATATAGAAAGTTTTTTTGGATTGTGAAAGTCAAGAGAGTGTAAATTTTACTAAGCCTGGAGATGCAAGATCCCCTCATCTTGTTGGCATGATCTTCGTTTCTGGTGATTCTTTTGGGCCAAGACTTATTGTCGGGACTAATTTTTTTACTTTTGATATCCCATAGAGAATGTAATAGTCAAACTTTTCGGACACTTCTCCAAGCAGGCCGACTGCTGGATTATCTTCTTCATATAATTGTTTTAGCAGTTTCTGTATAGAGATTCCTATGCTATTGGCCTCAATGATATCGACTTCCACCTCTGCTTCAATCTCAGTGTCTATTTCTTCCTCGGTCGGCTGTCTAGAGATATGAATGTTATTGTTTTTTTTGCCAATGTTGCATGCCTGCAAGTTTTTGGGTGTTATGATTCTAAACTACAGTGCACAACTCTGATCCTCCTCCTTCATGCTGCTTGATTCAGTAAACATAGGCAGTTTCTTTTCTAGAAGCTCACCCATGCTTTTTGAGAGATCATATTGTTCAAGGGATATTGCCTTAATGATGTCTTCATTAATGGTTGTTATGAAATTTGAGCAAACCTATTTTGATACCATATATCATCAACGGATACCAAGATTTTAAACCTTGGCTTTAACATATATTTCTATCATATTGCTGCTTGATTCGAATCCTTCTTAAAGATGAGCAAGCCTCTTCATATGCAGCAAAACTAACAAAGATCCCACATTGTCTAGTGAATATTGAACTTTTAAACAGTGTTCTAAATATCGGTTACCGATGATATATTGGTTGGTCAAATTACATACCGAATACCGGATTCCTGACGGGATATCGTGATATGACTCTAAACACTGGAGTGTCATATCGGTGTTATACCAGTTAAAGAATAATCATGTAATTGCCTATATAAATATATTAAAATACATAAAATAAGTTTAGGGTACTTACCCTGGCCTATTTGCATTCTACTTATGAATTTGTAGATACCGTTTAGAACGTCTTTATATGCACCAAGTAACATATAATTATAGCTTAAGTGAATAGTCAACAAATTAGTGAACACTCTCTTCAAACCATCTCATTAGTCAACAAACCACTGATTCACTAATCAACAAATCAAACACTCTCCTCAAACACATTATATATCCAAATTAGTCAACAAATGAAACACTCTCCTCAAACACACCCCCAACATAGCCAATTCTCAATAGATGGATCACTGATTCACTGATTCGATCGGCCCACTGATTCACTGAATCAGTGGGTCATTTACTGATTCAGTGAACTGAATTAGTGATCGGCCCAATCAGTGGGTCGAACATTGATTCACTTCAATTAATTAGTGTTCGACCCACTAATTCACTGATTAGTGGGCCGAACTGTAGAATCCCTCTCTAATTAAACCAAATATGCACAAAAATAAAAGATTTAAACCCAAAAAATAATAAATTACTAGTAATCAAGCACAATTTTAAGAGAAATTGAACAAATTGTAATTTTAATTTAAATTTATTATGAAATAAAAAAATTGGCTTACCAGAGTTTCAGAACGGCCGACAAAGTTGAGAGAGGTGGAAGATCGCCGACGTTGATAAAAAACGACGACTGTGCTCGGAAGATTTGGGGGATCCAAAAATAGCCACCAACTCTGCGCTGACCTGGGTTCGGAAGCTTCATTGGTTGCTCAGTGATTGATCGAAGGGTCAGAGATTGACCGGAGGTTGATCGGCGAGTGATTTGGAGGTGAATTTTGGAATTAGGGTTACGGTTGATCGTCTCGTCTCGCGATCGGGGGTGGGAGAGAGAGCGAGAGAAAATAGGGTTTTTTCGTCTCCCGATCCATTGGGGGGTTTTAATTTCCTAACGGGTTAACGGGTTTAACCCGCAAACAAAACCTAATTGAAAAACTAACCGATATTGCTTAATACTGACCGGTATTTTTCATACCGTTACCGGCTGATATATCGGTACGTGGCCGATATATTGGCCCATACCGGCCTAAAATGAGAAACGGTAAAAAATACACTATCTCGTCTCATTTCTTCGTAAATTTCGATATATCGGCTGGTATTTAAAACACTGCTTTTAAAGGACCAAAATAATTATTTCCTTATGCTTATATCACAAATTGAAATCAATTGTTTTCTCTAGATTCGTCATAACTATGAATTAGTTTCACTCCGAAACATGAGAACATAAAAAATTATAAAGGAATTTGGATGTTTGTATAGGGTCATTAAACTTGAAGATCTATTTGGAGCATTCAATTATTTGCTATTATATGGTAGCATATTTGTAGAATAAGAGATTAGGTTGTGATATTATTGGATATGGGCCAATTAATGACAGATCCTAAAGAAGTTGTGCATCAATAAAAAAAGAGAAGGATAGGGAAGTGGCTGCTCACCTATTCTCAAAAAAAGAGGAAAAAGAAAATCAGTAGAGAGAAGGATGAAGAAAAAGAAGACACTCTCTGGATCTCTACAAAGTCATGCAATTCTTTTAACATTCTTACTTGAGCAAAGATAGATGCTTCCACATTCATTATTCGAGATAGATTTAAATCAACTAAGATAGATGCATCCTTTGAAATAGGTTTTTTTCAATTTTATACATAGATTTGCAGTATTTGCTTGGAATCTTGATGAAAATTTGATTTCTTTTTGTATTTAATTAAGATAGTTTATATAAAATCTATCAGATAATCATATAGTCTTTACACAAAGAAAAAGGATAAAAAATTTTGCATGCTGTGTTATCAAGGAAGATAGTAGAAATTGTTGTAGGGCATTAGTGTTTGATAGATATTCTCTAAAAGTAGAAAAGGAAAACCAAAAAATTTGCAGAAATATTTTATAGATATTTATTTTAGTTTTAAAGAAAAAGGAAACCAATTTTTTAACAACAAAATCATGATCCTATGCTTGTATCATCATCTGCAATCCTTTAGCTTCTGGGACCAAAATCACAGGTTATTGGGTTCATTTTTCCTTCCATCAAGTGGGTAATGTTGAACGGTTTTATGTGATTTAAATATACCAACTCAATAGAAGGGAAAATGAACCCTTAAACTTGTGATATTTGGTTCCGTAGGTCCTAAGGAGTAGCAGATGAAGGTAGAAGGGTTGGAAACACAATTTATTTAGAAAAAAAATTGTATTTTTGCTACCAAGGGAGGAAAATTTTCTGGGCTGACAGCAAATATACATTATTCTCAATGAGAGAAGGGCTTGAGGTTTGGTGGAAATGCACTGATTTCAGACATGCATGATCTGATATGACACTAAAACTTGGTTTTGAACAAACTGAGCAAATGTTCTCTATGAACTACATGATTTATAGTCTAGATAGTAGAATGAGGAGAAAATATAAAATCCAACCTGTAGTGTTTCGAATCCAAAGACAAGATAGATGGTTCAGCAAACCCTAATCTTTAAAACACAAAGAAGAGGATAAAGGGGAAGACGAAGGAGAAAAGATCTAACCTGGAAACGAAGCTTCTCCTTGACTCCTGGAAGGTCTTATTCATGTTTGCTGCTGCCTTAGCTACTGTAGCACCCGTTCCTTCAATTTCGGCACACAAGGGCTAAGAACAAACTCACAGAATAAGTTAAGTGATACAGATTTTTTGGAAATATAGAAAAACCATTAACTTAGTATATAAGTAAAATGCCCTCTTGGTCTAATTTCCACTTGAGCCCATTTAACTTATTTAGTTGCAATAAGTTGGTTCGGGTTCCAAACCCTACCGATTATTTTTGTTTAAAAAACACTCTTATATGAAGCCAATCGAGAAATCATATATTGAGGAAAATATTGATAGTTCAATAACTTTTTATATTGTTCTCCATATATTGCACCACATATTCATTAGATTTTGATATATTGATACAATGTTTAAAATAACGATAACGGTAACTTTAATGTTTTGCCTCTGTTAGGTTACATCACATTTAGCATAACACATAATGTAGCTTATACAATTTATTTTAGTTTCATTCATCACTAATATTGAAATTTATATTTTATAATGCTAAATTCATAGTTTCTAATGCTCATTTGAGTTCAGCTGAGAGCTTAGTAGAAAAAAAAATAATTAACATAATTCAACAATCGGAGAGAAATTATAGCAAACAATCACAAATTAATAAACTATAAATTACAGAAGTAATCAAACAAGTAAATAACAAGCAATAAAGTAAAAAATCGCAACAATCAGCTAACAATCAATAAAAAATAATATGCAACCATCTGAAAATTACTCAAAAATATCACTGGAAATAACATAATATAATGTAACGTAAAATAACATAAAATAACATCAAAAATGCACCATTACGGTGCAGTGAGTTATTTTCTATTGTTAGATAATGTTGAGTTTGTGTTAGGTTTCATAATGCAGTATAATGAGTTTCATAACGCGTTATTTTCAATATTATATTAACATACTTGCAATCAAAGCAACCTTAAACTGAACCCATACTGAACTTAACACGAAACTATTTGAAACCCAATTTTTTTTTTGGGTGTTTTTGGAGGGGGGGGGGGGGGGGGGCGGTGGGGTGAGGTGGGGAACTAAATCAAACACTAGAGTCTTGCTAGAAAGTGATGTAACTTTTATTATTTGTTTGTAACAGGAATTGGACTATTGATAGTCTGATACTAATTGAAACATTATGTATTAATTTAAGCTTTGAAGCATGAGCACAAATATGGATACAACAAGATACGAACACGGTAACATGGCAAAACCTATAAAGTACGACACTGGGATGCAAGGACACGGTGACATAAATGTGTGTACTTATACATGTGATATCTATAATGTGCATCAAAATCCTTAATTGTTAAAATCATCTTTTATTTGAAGTAGAAAGAAAATAAAAAATATTAATTATTTAAACCATAAATTCTAATTTAAGTTATTAAAGAAACGAATCCGAATTCAATCTAATAGATTACATTGAATGAAATATTTGAAGGCTCTACCTTTGTATTGCGTTTTGGACCTATTAACTTTGTATCTTTTTATGTCAAAAGAATTATTTGTCTTTGTAGATATACAACTTCAGTGCTCAAAGCATGAGTCTTCTAACTTTTTAAAAGCTGACTTGGCCCTGTCGCACGATCTATATAACTTTTTGAAAGTGAATACAACTCCGACTCACAAAGTTTTTGGGTTCTTAATATCCAACATAGCTTCGGTGTGTCCGATATGTATTGGTAAGCGTTATGCAAATGTCAGTGTCCGACACGTATCTGATATAGACATAACACTTATTTTGAAGTGTCTGTGCTTCATAGATTATAAATAGTAGATGTATACCTGCTGAAGCTTTAAAGCAAGGATACTTATTGTTGTGATATCAAGATTTTGATGAATTACTATTTTTCTATTGAAATTAGTTGATTCAATTGTTCATACATTTATTATTATGTGATAAGTGGATAGCGTATTTTGTGATATTGGGTCTTTTGTTTATGACTAAGCGAAACGTTATGTCTAGTATTTTGGAACAAATCTTGATGTTCATATAAAAGTAGGTTGAGATGCATGCGCTATTTTGGATTGCTACCAAATTTGTTTTACATATAATTATATAAGAAACTTGTGTATTGTTGTAATCTTTATTTAATTAGTATGACATAAATCTCGAGTTAATTTAGAAAATTAGTAAGTCATATCGAGGTCAAGATTTTCCATATGTGAGTGCTATCTTTTGTGTTATATGGTTACAATTTATGGGTTTTAAGTCCTAGCTGTTAACAAAAATCATACCATATGAGTGCCATCTTTTGTGCTATATGGTTACAATTTATGGGTCTTAAGTCCCAATTGTTAGCAAAAATTATACCATATGAACACTTGCTACAGCTAATTATTGCTACCAATTTTATTCTCATATGATTTGAGAAATATAAAAGAAGATAAATTTAGAAAAACCGGTTTTGAGGGGCATGGTTGAGTATACATTGGCTTAAGAAATTCAATTGTATCTCTTCTTGAAGGCTCTCTAAGACATCAAACTCCTAGTGGTAAATAACCACTTGGGTAACCCGTATTGGAAGTGTATGGACAACCTAGCCCCTTGACCCGAATAGCTTTTCAAGTTGCTTAAAATTATAAGAAATATTTTAATGTGAAAGAAGAAAGATTTGATTTTTTTTCTTCCTCCATTCTTATATGTTGTGCTTCGATGTCAAAGGCATAATGTTTTGGAGTATTTTTAAGGTGTATGTTTTGGAGTGTTTTGGTGGTATGTATTTTGGAGTGTTCTAATCATGGTTTTTGGGGCATTCAAGCATATACTTGGGAATTTAGTTTCTTATGGGTTTTCATGGATTTCATAAATATGTCAAACACAAATATATTCTAGCTTAGGGAAAGAAAGAATGTGGAGAGAGAAGTGGGATGAGAAAAAGAGAGGGTATTTTTGGATAAAAATTTTAAAACACTCCAAAATACTCCGATTTGGGGTATTCTCAAAAACAGTCCAAAACACTTGCCTAGGTGTTTTGGGTTGTTCTAGGAACACCTCAAAGAACTTTTCCAAAACTTGCAAGCAAGTATTTTTATGAATACTTCATAACATATCACTCCAAAACACCTAAAAACA
This sequence comes from Dracaena cambodiana, assembly GCA_036321105.1. Taxonomy (NCBI): domain Eukaryota; kingdom Viridiplantae; phylum Streptophyta; class Magnoliopsida; order Asparagales; family Asparagaceae; genus Dracaena; species Dracaena cambodiana. Next base: position 19,963,820 of record JAYEPQ010000012.1, on the reverse strand, counting down.
CTTCAAAACTAATCTCCCAAGCATAGCCCTAGTGCCTAGATACTTTCTTTATTCCGGCCGTAAAGCCTAAGAGGATAACCATTCACCAAAAGCATAATGTGTTTTGTGGACTAAGAAGTTAATCGTGATCTATTTCTCCCATAACAAATTAAAATCAAAAGTAGTTAAATTTCATTAAATTGAGTCATATATAGAAACTTAAACTAATAAATGCATGTGAAGTCTAACTCACAAAATACCAAAAGATTCAATAAAAACGAAAACAATCCTGATTTTTTTGGATAAGGACTTGCAAAGTCCAAAAATCAAGTTTTGATTTTTTTTATAGAAATATATATAAATACAAGTTGGCAACTTTGTACTATGTATTCAGTGTAGGTAGCTTTCGGTTTTGAACTTTTGTTTAGTAACAATTATTCGATTCGAGAGGCTTAAACTAGTGTACTAATTCTAACTAGGCCCCTCTACGAGATATTAACAAAAGCACATAATATGAGATGTTCATTTGGTTGCCCTATTGAAGCATTAAAGTCTTTGATCATGATCGTTGTTCTAAACATCAGCTGCTATGAACGATAAATCAATTGATATATCGTTTGAAAGGTTTGTTGATATGATATGAAGCTTGATATTGCCTCATATAACTGAGATATTGTCCTATATTTATTATCCGATGTGAAATACCTCACAAGATACATACTTGATATTTGATATTCGCATCTTGATCATAATAAACGTTTCATAAGGGTTTCGAGGGATTAGGCGTTATTCCCCCATGCGTTATTCCTACAGTTACTCCCACATAGATAAGCTCTCAAAAGGCATTAGTGACCGGTATTTAGACTTATTAGGAACAATAGTTCCTAATTGTTCACACTGTAAGTACTATTATCATGAAGGTCTTGAATATCGGTTATAACAGATATATCGGTAAGAAAATTTCTATAGCGGGTATGATTATTGGAGAGATATCAGAGATATTTAATAAATAACGGATATTGATAGTAGATTATAACTATATTTAGCCTCCTAATGTATAATAAAAATGAATAAAGCAATACATACGTACATCATATAAAGCTACCTAAGACATATACACATGTTTAGAATATATTTATCTCGATAACTTGCATTAATTATGTGAATCCATAATACTGAGACACTAAGCAATAAGTTTTACTAATGTTTGATAAAATTTTCTTAATTTTATTGGAATTCAAGTTTTTAATAGTAAGTTTACTATAATTTAGTAGTAAATCATTTACCAATAACCCGTAAATCAATCTTTAAAGTTTCACAAAGAAACCACTCTGTTCAATGTTAAAATAAAGGCGTAATTAGATATCCAGTTTGCTCAAATAACTAAGAAAAAATAAACTAGATTAAATTGGCCAAAGAAGATCATAATTTTTTGCCCAGTTGTATGGGCTATAATATCAGGGGATGCCAGTCGATATTTAGATCCTAAGGTGGGGTTGCAATAATGGGATGGACCAATATATCGTTGAATTTTTTTTAAACATGAAACGCACTGTGACATTCAATATTATAGCAGTTAGGCGTCTAAACCAAATATTGAACGATAATGTAATATTGCTACTACTGTTTAGAACCTTGATTATTATATGAATGCGGTAGAAAAGTAGACCACAATGTAAGTCGTGAAGGAGAAAAATTTCAGAATCCGTGCTTTATGAGAATCACCTATACACTTTGTTTCTACCATTTTGTCTCTACTGCATTGAGGATGTCGCTAGTAATGGGAATCGAACCTTTTTGATTGGCAAGGTGGTCCCATGATAAAGAACTAGTGCTTCTCATGGAGCAATGATCTTTAGAATTTCTCTCTTTCAACACTCGCATTAAGATGCACTTTCCCTTCCAAATGATGGCAATGCTTATGGCATGATTAGTTAGTATAAGTTGTTGCTCTCAGTGTATTAAATATTGGTTGTAACATATATCCAGATGGAAAATTTTCATAGCAGATATCAGTAGTCGGGGATAACAAATATAGGATATCAATAGCGAACGACAGTATATTTGTCCACATGCCTAAATCATGTATAAATATGATAATATATGTATACATTATGTACAACTACATAAAATATCATATTAAACATATAAATTTAGGATACACTTACCTCGACAATTTACATTAAACCTATGAATTCATAATTGCTATCCAATTGTAGAATTTTCACAAATACCAATTGCTACATTGCCACATCTTGCGAATCATCTAAATGCCTAATCTGGAAACATGCAAACATGTCGGGTTTGGGCCTGTTGGGTTTGATTTGAATTTTTTTTACCCAATATCCAATAATCCAATGATAGATAATAACGTGAGCTATTTTGAGCCCGATATTGCGCCATGTTTATTGAAAGAGACATGGTATATGACAACAAATTCCCAAAAATGATAAATGCTTTGAAAGTATCAATATCATAGCAGGTAGGGTCCTAAATCTCTATATCGGCCGTTATATCCAATATAACACACTTTTTAAAATGATGGTTGCTCTTAATTAAGTCCAATACATGTATTGTTGGAGATATCGTGCCGATCACGTATATCATTTGAGGACTAATCTCTTTGAGGAACTGTGGAAACTAGGGTTGATCCCTAAAAACTCTCATGAAACAGATATTGAGCAAAAGGCATAACTCTCCAACCTATTTGCATAATACACAGTTCAAGGCCTAGTCCACTAGTTTAAGCCTCACAAATTGAAATAGTTATTACTTTCTGAAGATTCAAAGACAAAAACTACCTAGATTATATTCGTAGTATAAAGAAATGTTGAAATAAAGCGTTTGTATAAGAAAATCTTTTGTTAGAATAATAATAGAGAAAATAATAATTTGATAAATCTATTTTAAAATCATAACGATAACATTTGTTTATATAAAGTAATCATACAAAAAAAAATCATAAACAAATTAATTAATAAATATATATGTCGGTTTTGGGTAGTTACATCCTACCCCCCTTAGAGAAAATTTTTGTCCTCGAAATTTCAATAAAGGTACACATTAGTCTATGTTATGATCAATTCGCTTATTTCTTAAGCAGCGATTCACCGTCTTGTCAATTGAGCTCGAACTTCATTCCTGCAATAGATGAGTCATCTTCCAACGAAAGTAATGATAACTGGAATGAAGGGTATAGGAAATATATTTCAAAAATAAGAATATATGTCGAAGGGCAAATATTTAGTTCAATTTTTGGATGAAAATTCCTTGAAAAGAAATATATCATAGAAACGAAATAAGAGATACAAATGGATAAAAGGAATGGGACTCAAGGAATTCAATAAGTATTGTGTATATATGAGAGAAAATTTTATACTAAGATCCAAATCAATTCAAATCACTTAAACTAATTTGAGAACCTAAACTCTGATGCCACTTGTAATGGCCTGCTACCTAGAAATGGGATAGCCGAGTCTTCAGCGGCGTACTCGTGAAAATACGCTAAGTTTCAGTACAATATCAGTCATTACCACAATTAAATACATAATAATACTTTAATAGAAAATAGAATTTTTATTCAGTGAATAAATTTGGATTACAATGGATAATGACTGAAATAATAATAGAGAGACAAATGTAACAAAGATAGCATTTTAAGAGTGGAAGCAGCAAAAAAATAATAAGTATGAAAAGATAGTATAGTCGCCTACGCTAAGTTTCAGTATAATATCAGTCATTAACACAATTAAATATATAATAATACTTTAATAGAAAATAGAATTTTTATTCAGTGGATAAATTTGGATTACAATGGATAATGACTGAAATAACAATAGAGAAACAAATGTAACAAAGATAGCATTTTAAGAGTGGAAGCAACCAAAAAAATAATAAGTATGAAAAGATAGTATAGTCACCTACTGGCTTCAGTTACTCTATGCACTACTTCAGATCTTCAATGTGCTCCATCATACCTGTCTAAAAAATCTGGGCATGCACACCCTGGTCTATTGTTTTAAATATTGGCCGATATACCAGTATATCTGCCGATATACCAGTATATCTGCCGATATCCCAGTTTTTACCTCTTGTTTCGTATATATCCCAGTTTTTACCTCTTGTTTCGTATTTTGGACCAAAATAGACCAATATATAGGCTCAAAAACAAGATATCAGAGGATATTTCAGTCTCAGATTATTGCTATGTAAACAATAATGTTAGATTTGCTTTCAGTTATGAGAAGAACATAACCCTACCGATTAGCTCATAAATCCAATCACCTATATGCATAAGGACGAGATAGAATTAGACTCCATTAATAATCTCATGCTACTTTCATTGACCGTTTTTCCATTGCGAGTGGCGATTGCGAGATGGGACCAACAGCTACACTATCTATATAGATTTTTTTTTGTGTTTGAAAGGTTAGACATTTAGCTGGTATTTGTTATGATGCATTTGAAAAGATTCTATAAATATCAAGTTATTTATAAGCTCAATTCAAATTAATAAGACAGGTATATTTAAAGTCCTAACTTGTTTTAAATCTAACTTGTTTTAAATAAGTTTTAAGGCAGGCATGATATGTATATTTATCATCGAAGAAGATGTTTAATATGACATCTGATATTTAGTAAATATCGTGATATAACACCCACTATACGATATTCGATATAAAATTTTGCCTCCTGATATATAATCGATATTTGATATTTAAAATATTGATGCAAATTGGCCAACGTAAGTATTCTTTAAGACCCTAAACTAATTTTAAGTACTTTAATATGTTTTCTTATGTAATAACATGTATATTATTTCACCGGTATCATACTGATATTACATCCGGTATTTAATACCATATCGCAATATATCGTTCGATATCCGGTATATAATATTGTCAACCGGTATATCATCAGTATCTGATATTTAAAACACTGTCCAGGATGTTAGATCGTGACCAATATAAAAATAATCGCAGTATGAAAAGATAAAGAGGAAAAGCAAATGAAATAAACATGAATGATACATATGAATGTATATATAGAACATGAATTAATTTATTAACTAAATTCTTGATAATGTTTATTTTAATTATAATTATACTCTACTCTACAAGTCAAATATTTCAATCTAATTTGTCAATGATTATTGGAGAAAGTAATTGATGTTATATCCGTGTTTTGATTGTCTCCCGTACAAACCCGAAAAAATAATCACCAGGATTGTCTGAAGCTGACTTGGACCTGCACAACGGTAAACAGTAGTTTTCAGATATGATCCAGCAAATAACCATGCACCCATGGTGTGCGCAAAAATCAGTTGTACAACTTAACAATATAGTCAAAACACAGTATTCACATTAATTAGGGTCTCCCCCAACCTAATATTATTTACCAATGTTTAAAATAGCGATAACGATAACGTAACGTTTTGCCTTTGTTAGGTTATGTCGCAAATAGCGTAGCGCATAATGTAGGTTATGCAATTTTCTATTTATTAAATAAAAATAAATATAAAATCATATAAAATAATTTTAATAAATTGAAAAAAAAATTAAAAATATCTAAAAATATATATAATTATTTTGTAATACATGATCTATTCAAATGTTATATTAAGTTTTACAATAATTTTCATATATCTTCATAAATTATATTAAGTCTGCAACCGTAATTCCAATCATTATTTAAATAAAAAATAAGATTTCAATTTTTTATTACGATTCCAATTATTATCATTGTTTTAATTTATATTTTGTAATGTTCAATTTATCTTATTTATGATTGTTGATTTCAGTTCAATTAAAAATTCAATAAAATCAACAAGTAAAATATTTTAGCAACCGGACGAGAAATAAAACAAGTGAACAAGCAAATAAACTTAAATTATCAAGTTAAAAATTCCAAAAGCAATCAAACAAGCCAACAATTAATTAAGAAAATTACAGCAATTCGCGAATAATCAAAATAATAATCAACAATAATATATAAATTACTAAAAAAAATAATTGTAAATAACGTAGCATAACGTAATTTAACGTAATGATATGTAATATAACGTAAAATAACGTAAAAAACGTACTGTTACGGTGCACTGAGTTATTTCCAGTTGTTACGTAGCGTTGGGATTCCGTTAGGTTACATATCGCAATATAACGGGTTTCATAACGCGTTATTTTCAACAATGTTATTTACAATTATCAAGATTGTGTCAAGTTCAGTACAAATTTCCAATCAATATGATGTTGATTCAGCTTGAGTTCAAGTGTAGGTCAAGTTCATTATAGTTCGGTGATTCTTAAAGAGATGTTTTCAATTGTAACATGTTACTAAAAATTTCATCTAATAATTTTAGAAATTGCTGACTGTATATCATAATGATACACGGCCAGACAAAAGTAAGGAAATGGGAGGTTTTCTATGCAAACAATGACATATTATGACATAAATAAACAATGATATAAAATTGAAACATAATTCATTTCTATCTAATAAGAATGGTACATGAAATAGTGAGTTCAAGAATAAACTCACTTTAGCCTGAAGATGTGCTCGTCAAATAGATTCATATTTAAGTTTTCTAATAAAATATCAATAACAATGAAACGAACAAGGCATGTAAGACGTCCGAGTTTAGTTATTAAAGGCTGGCAAGTTTGAAACAATGAAACGAATAAAGAAATCTTCTTATTGGATGTATAAGATGAAAGAAGTAGATTTTAATTAAATTCTTATTAGGAGGTTATCTATTTAGATCAATAAACTAATTAAGGAATGGAGATGGATCCTACCTCTTGATGGAGAAAAAAGGGAAAATGAGGTGCTCTGGCGAATAGGCTCCGGTGAGAGGTGCTCCAGCAGCAGTGGTTGCTGGTGGGACGGCTCTGATGGCATGGTGCATGTTCGGATAGCATAGAACACTCGCCAGATGGCTCCTCTGGTGGTTGATGGCAATCCGACGGGCGTCGGATTGTTGCCGGAAGTGATTAGTAGCGCTTTTACAGTCAGCAGCGTTTCTACGGTTGGCAACGCTCCAACGGTCGACGAAGGTGGATAGAAGGAGAAATGAGAGAGTTTGATTTACAGGAAAAAATCTAAGATGAATGGAGGGGTTTATATAAGAGTTTGAAGGTTTGACCTATGGGAGAAATTAATGGAATTAAATAGTGTTTTTTGAACGAAAATGTAGATGAGTCGAATGGCTCATAAATGGGATAAATTTATAAGAATTTTAAATATTTAAAAAGACTCATAATTGTAGTTGACTATGGGGTTTTAATAACATTTTTAAATTTGAATTCAAAATGAGTCAAAAGGCTCATTAATAGAATTGACTGAAGATTAATTTTAAGAATTTAATGATGGAGGTAAATTTGAATATTCAAAATCGAAGGGTTATTATTTCATTTTTACAAAATAAATTTTGACTAAGTAGGTTGAATGTGAAGCTAATAAATATTATTGAATTTTTGGTTAAGTCCAATCTTATATACTATAATTATTAACTACTACTATAATTATTAACTACTATAGCATTATTATTATTATTGTTGTTGTTGTTGTTGTCATTGGTTTGGGCCAAGGGAATGGGTTTGGGCCATATTGAGATAATTCAAATATTATTATTTTATTTTGCAAAAATAGTTATGGGCTTTAGTATAAGAAAATATTTTATTAGAATAATAATAGAGAAAATAATAATTTGATAAATCTAATTTAAAATCATAACAATAACATTTGTTTATATAAAATAGTCATACAAAAAAAATTCATAAATAAATAAATAATTAATAAATATATATGTCGGTGTTGGGTAGTTACATGTACGGAACTAAGTGTCACATGAAGCTTAGTGTTACAGAGAACAAATTGTCACTCCTATGATGGGAGCTATCTTTTGAATCTGTTGAAGTAATTTCTATAATCTATGGGAATCACTTCTAGAATTTCACATGGTCTGATGAAATGTTAGTATATTACTGTGTCCATCATGACGTCCTAAAAAGGAAGAATGTATGTTTTCAACTAATAATCCTACAACGGATATGAAAGAAGAGTTAGTGGAGTTTATAATGATTTTTATAAACGCAAAAAGTAACTATAGCTATTTGTAAAGGAATTTGTCATTAATTTATAAATTATTTTAACTCTTGTTATTGTACTTAAGCTTAGCATATTACTGTAAAAATATTGCTGGCATTCCGCTATCCCGTATTTTTGGGTACGGGACTGTACTAGTTACTTTCCATGCATTAAAAAATACTGAGTTTTTAACTGCATGCTCCCAAATCTTCAATATTTAGAAAATAAACCTCAAGTCTTCAAATTGCCAATTGACCTTCCAAAACATTTGGAAGGGATTGGAAATATACCCTGGACTGGCCCCTATTAAAGTTTGGGATGGTTTTGAGGTGGAACCATTTGTACCTTCTCCTTTCTCTTCATACCAAAGAAACCCAACCCTCTCTCTCTCTCTCTCTCTCTCTCTCTCTCTCCAGTTTCTCTTCAAATCATTTCCAATAACCCAACTCCAAGCACCATCACTCCCCGCACGTGACCCACAACACCATTTCCCACAATATGCTACATCCTAGGACCCATCAAACCTCCTTTCTCTTTCACACGAATTTTCATTGCTTACCTTTCTTCAATCCCTTGACATTCAAGAATCCAAATGAAGGAATGGTGCAAAAATCTCACCATCCACCTGCTCCTCTAAGCACACTAGGGTTTCACAAACTAAAGTTGGAAGTACTTGAGGAAAGGAGATAAGGACAGCTTAAAGAGAGTGACCTTTGTTTAATGATAAGTTCATAAAGTTTCATTTTATGAAGTTCTTTTGGTGTAATTGAGGGTTTAAAAGTAGATCTGAGATTTTGACATTTGTTTTGTTGCTGAACTCAAGCATTGTAACATTGATATTGAAGAGATGAGATACAGGAACCCTAGAGGTCCTTAGAATTTTCTTGTGAAGAAGGTTTAAAGGGAGGCTTTTAATTGTTAAATCAAGGGTAATTTTGGTATTAAGGAATTTCCATAACCCCACTTAATAGTTCAGGAAGGAAAATTCCTTTTAAATATCTTAATAGTACAGAGTGGGGTATAGTCATTGGCTTCAATGAGTTTGAGAGGTAAATTAACATATGTCAACAGTGTAAATTTGTAAATTTGGACTGGGGGTATGTAGTTAAAAAACCCAAAATTATTTGTAACGTGTTTTATGTTAAATGCACATATTTGTTTGCCTGAAATGCATAATTATGTGAAAGTTTATCTGATTCCCTTCAGTTATATCCGTAGATGAAAAGCGTCAATAATTTAAGCTCCTAGGTTAAATATCTGATTCCTTGTATTGAAATATAACTTGAATTGTTTCACCAAGCGCCAAGTGCCAAAATCTACTTAACCGTCACTGGAAAATAGCAGGATGAGCTACTGCAGCCTAATAAGCAGAGAAGTATTCCAAACAGCTTGGTTTATCGAACTTCATTAACAAATAAGAGAAGCAGTTTCATCGATAAACTTTTATATAATTGTGCATTTAAGAATAATATTTTCCTGAATGTAAAGGTCTTTTTAAAATTAATTTTTCATGCATGAAAAAGAAAGTTTTTTTAGGGAAATGAAAAGTAAGAATGTCATACTTTAATCTAACGCCTCATACTCTGGTTGACTTGGCATAACTTAAATAATATTAAACCCATGGACGATGTAGTCAAGACTCAAGAATTAGAACTCTGTAGCACTAAACATAGTCTTCATCCAGGGAACACAGAGCCCCATGATAACTTATTTATTTGCTGAAATATGCCACAATATTGGCTCGAAATGTATTTATTAACTAATATAAATAAAGATGCCAATAATACACTGTTTTTTGTGTGACCATATGTGACAAAACAAATTCAGTAACAGTCCTCAATGACACTTACACATCTCTTCCTCCTATATAAAAAGTTGTGATTTGTTTCTATAATACAAGAAATTAGTTTTCGCATAATGCAAACGAGCATACAATATGATAATCTTGCCTTTCACTGAATATGATGCCAGACATATCACATAATATTATTCCTGAGCCACAAAAAAAAAAAAAAAAAAAAAAAAAATGTATAGACCACATAATCAATTAATTTCAGTTGATTCTTATTCATTTCTATGTCACAACCACTAGTACCCATTATTTTAAGTAAAGCCAAACTATAAGACGGAAGTTATATAACTTAATTCCACATTGTTCAAACATCCTAAATCTACATATAAGATCCCAAAATTCTTGACCATCACTAGAATGTCTCTTTTAAAACTGAAGCTAAACGTCTACGAAATATTAATTGTTTTCTTGCGGCTTCACTTGAATTTTCTTTCTTTATATAAGAAATCTTCAAAACTAAAGCATAAGAATAATCTCAATTATATTCCTCCTCAAGATTTAGCAGATCAAATTATATATATATATATATATATATATATATATATATATATATATATATATATATATATATATATATATATATATATATATATATATATATATATATTGAATTTAGATTGTCTCATCTTTTTTCTTTTGAGATTTTATTGAGACTATTGTAACTAAACACAAAATGAAATCAAATTTCCATCATGATTCTTGCAAACATACGCATAAAATTGAATAGACCTATTTCAGAGGATGCGTCTCTGTTGATTGATTTAAGATCCAGCTGGATTAATGAATGCTGGAACATCTTTACCTATCTTCAGGTAAATTATTAAAGAAACAAATGACTCTCACTTGATTGGAGAGAGTATCAATTTTTTCTTTCTTCTTCTTTCCTTTGATGCTTTACTTTTCTCCTTCGTTGTATTTTCTTTGGATAATTGAGCCGCTACCTCTCTTTTCTTTTTCTTCACGTATTTTTTGACTTATGTGAGGATCTGTTTTAGTAGAGTATCTATGCAATAACTTCACAACCAAATTGCTAAAATTACAAATATATCCCTTATATTAGTAACACATAATAATTCATTCATCCAAATATCTCTCCATATTACAAATGGATCTGCAAGTTTAATGGCCCTATACAAATAGGTGCCAAATTCTCCATAAATTTTATTTAATTGAATAATTGTTTGTATACAAAATCCTGGATATATTACATTTTCCCATTTTTGCCATTATGTGTTTTGGTGAAATGTGAACTCTAGCTCTATCAATCGAAATAATGTAATGGCTTAGAAGCATGGATACAAACAAAGATGATAAGAGACCGACACAGGGCTAATTCTAAAATTGTTGCTATAAAACACAAGGACAGGGCTTGAATTGTCATGCCGAGTACCCATCCAATTTAGATGTCTTCATTAAAGACGTGTTTGCCCCAATGTAGTATAATGATCATATGTTCTAAACATCTCAATATACTGACGAACTGGTTTTTACAAGCCATAGATACTATAGCCTCTTGTTGGAAAAATGTCCCTTTTCTCTGCAAATTTTACTAAACTTTGGACCAATATTAGAGTGCTCGAGAAATTTCATTATTGTAAACAAGGTTCTAAATATTGAATATTGGGTTTGTATAGGAGGAGGGGTTTTCATATTAGATAATGGGATACCAGACGATATATCGTGGATATGAGTTAGTATGGGCTTTTATATCATATTAGTAAATCCTCCAAAATGATGTATCGGACGATACATTGTTTATATCGGTTGATATTTAAAACAATGATTATATACCATAATTAAGCAAGCAGGTTTCAATTTAGATTAGCTGGTATGTCATTTGAGCGTATCGTAATTTTGATCAATCTTTGATGTAGCATTCTTGCAAATGCCTTTTCTCTTTTCTGAAAGGGTTTCCAGATTGCTTAGGGTGCCAGCTTAATCCCTGGCATGGGATGCCACTTCCTTCCTACATTTGTCAATTATTTCTAAGGAATTCCAAGGCTCTCCCATTAGGAATGGACTGATCTGAACATGTTTCCTACGGAGATTTCGGCCATCATTCCCAAGGTTCAACTCTAATAGGTAGGTTGTTGCATGAGTTGCCACTTTAATCTGTGACTAAAAAGTTCCTTTGTTGTGTTGCCACAGTAATCTGTGATCAACAAATTCTTTTGGTTGAGTTGCCACTGTAATCTGTGACCAAAAGTTTCTTCTGTTTGAATTTGCTAAATGCAGCTACCTGTTGTCACAAAAATCTTAAACTACTATATTGTTCTCAAAGGAGTATTCTTTTCTTCTTCATGAATTACTGCATGCTACTTAGCCAATTTTCATCTATTTTCTTATGCAATGTTGAAAATAACGCATTATGAAACCCATTATATTGCGTTACATAACCTAAGGGAACTCCAGCGCTACGTAACAACTGGAAATAACTCAGTACACCATAACAATACATTTTTTATGTTATTTTACGTTATATTACGTAACGTTACGTTAAATTACGTCATGCTACGTTATTTACAATTATTCTTTTAGTAATTTCTATATTATTATCATTGTTTTAAATATCAGCCGATATACCGGTATATTGGCCGATATATCATTTTTTACGGAGAAACGATACGGGATGTCAATTTTTTTATCGCATCCCGTTTTAAACCGGTATTGGCCGATATATCGGCTACATTGTGATATATAGGCCGGTAAACGGTATTTGAAATACTGGCTAGTATGGGTAGTTATCGGTTTTTTTGTTAACGGGTTGCGGTTACGGTTGAAACCCGTTAACCCGTTCGACCTGACCCGATAGGAACAAATAAAATCCGACTCCACCCCAAAATTGCGATAAAAAAAATCCTAATTTTCTCCGATTCGTTCTCGTCTGCTCGATCTCGTCGCTCGACTGATCTCCCCCTATTGCTATCGTCGTCTCTCCGTCAGCTCTCCCTCGAGCTTCTGGCTCGTTTGCAAATCCGTTTCGCTCGACCGATCTCCCTCGCCATCTCTCTCGAGTCTCGAAGGCCGCTCTCCTCGCCGTCGCTCCTTGCTTTTATCGCCGGCGATCCAACCTGTCCCTCCTCTTGCGTGCCTTGCAGCATCACTGACCTTCGATTTTGGTAAGTGAATCTCCCCTTTTGTAAATCTCTTAATTTCTATATTTGGCCAAAAATTTGTTAACTTCTAATTCATCTAATTTTTTAAATTTCAGTTTTTGATTTTACTTAGTATGTTTGAGCTTTTAAATTATGAAAGAATTTAGGAATTTCAGTTTGGATTGGGTTGTTGCATGCCCTGACTGTGGAGTGTGGACTGTTGAGTGAAGTTCATCAGTGAATCAGTGATTCGACTGAATCAGTGACTCGAATCACTGATTAACTATGAATCAGTGATGAATATTGATGTCAGTTTGCGTGTTTGATCTAATTTTACTTAGTGCGTTTGTATGTTTGATCTAATCAGTGATGATCATTGACTCGGGCCTAATTGTGTAGTGAAGTGCACTGTGCATCATTGACTCACAGTTGTGTGCATATAGGATTTTTCAAATTGTGTGCATATAGTATTTTTTTAATTGCACGATATTGAACAACTGTCAATTTATATTTATTTGTACATTGTAATTTGTAGTATTTGTTGGATATGTTAGGGTTTGAAATTTTGAATTATAGGACAATGTAGTTTGGATTATGTAGTTTTAATGAAATAGATTATGTTTACTTTGATACATTTTGATACGCACTTATTTGATAGAAATAGATTATTTTTATTTATATTAGTAAAGGCTTGAATTCTTAAATAGATTATGTTAATCTAAATTGAGTGCAACAATTATTTAGCTATTTAATCAATTTTTTTTATTTTTTTTAAATAAATTTTGGACTCTGAATCTAGCTAGAAAATATATTGTAAAGACTGATATTTAAAGTTTCTAGCATGTTTCAGATAAACTCATTTAAAGGACAATGTTGTAATTTTATAAATTATATCACTTTTGTATTGTATTTATAACAATTTCTTTTTTCTTGAAAACTTATTTTTCTTAATTTTATGATTATATGTCACTGTGTGCATATGCGAGCGTTCTAAACGGTATCTGCAAATTCGTAAGTTTAATATAAATAAACTAAGGTAAGTATTATAAAATTCATTTATGTGTTTTAATATGTTCTATATAGCCATTTATATGATTATTCTTTAACCGGTATGACACCGATATGACACTCCGGTATTTAGGATCATATCGCGATATTCCGTCCGGTATGTAATTTGGCTGACCGGTATGGGACCGGTATCCGATATTTAGAACACTGATTATTGTTGATTATTATTTTGATTATTAGTGATTGTTGTAATTGTCTAACTTGATTAATTGTTGCCTTATTTGATTGTTTGTGGATTGCTAATTTGTTAATTTGCAATTGTTTTCTTATTCGATTATTGTAATTCCTCTTCGGTTGCTAAAATATCTTGTTGATTTTGTTAAATTTTTAATTGAACTGAAATCAACAATTACAAATAAAATAAATCGGATATTACAATATATAAATTACAATAATAATAATAATTAAAATTTAAATAAAAAATTAGAATCTTGTTTTCTTGTTTCAATAATGAGTGGAATTATGGTTGCAAACTTAATATAATTTATGAAGATAAATTTAAAAACTATTGTAAAACTTAATATAAAATTAGAATAAATTATATATTACAAAATAGTTTTATATTCTTTTCTTAGATATTTTAAATTTATTTTTTTATCTATAAAAATTATTTTATATAGTATTATATTTATTTCTATTAAATAAATAAGAAATTGCATAACTTACGTTATGCGTTACGCTATATGTGACATAACCTAACAGAGGCAAAACGTTACGTTACCATTATCGCTATTTTAATATTGTTCCTAAGCTTGAAGTTAATTATCTGCAAATAACCTTTGTTCACAAGTTTATTTTCCTTTTTCCAGGCAAGATTATTCTACTGAGGTACAAGAAGCATGATGGTAAACCACCTCAACTCTAAGTCCAAAGTTATCATACATCTTAACTCGCACTGGATTGATTGTTTGGTCGACACGGCCTCAATATCCGTGCACGTTATATCTCTCATTTCTATGTTTTATGTGCGTCTGGAGCTGGAAAAACGTGTGATGAAATTGATTCAAGATTCACAGGCCCAGTTGTACTCTTTCTTCTGAGAGTTTGCATTTGTATTCCCTAAGTTCAGGGTGGCTTAATGTTTCATAATCATTTTGATGATGGAAACGGGTTCAAGTGTTCCATAATAATTTGGGTGATGGATGCTGAATGGTAGTATCGACAACGAGACATGAATGAATGCGAAACTTATATAATACAAAATATAGATTGTGATTGTAGGAATCATAGTGATTCTCGTTCACTTCTGGCAGAAATACGACGGGTTCCTCACCAACATGGTTTATTGTACTAGTGACCAGAGTTTATGTATGACTTGCAGGTGGCACCAATGGTGCTGCCTGCTGGCGGTTTAACCCATTCTAATGATTATTCTTAGCTCGTTAACATAAACACCAGATTCTTAGCCCATTCTAATGATTATTCTTAGCTCGTTAACATAAACACCAGATTCTTAGCTCGTTAAAATTCAGAGCGCGTCGTCTGATTCTTATCTGAATAAAGTGGGTCCTTAACCATTTTCTGAATATAAAATGCCTAGATTAAATTTAAACTTCCTATTAAGCTCATAGGAATAAGAATAGACGCATCAAAGGGTTTGGTTTGTTCCATTCAAAATTTAGAATTTAAAAAAAAAATTAATTCAAAATTTAAATGGGAAGGGTCAAGATGCATCCATTCTCATCCCTATTCACATATAACAACTGTCTTTCTTAATTTACTTATTTATTTTTTTGGGTTTGGCCATTAACCGGTCATGGTTTAGCTATAGTGCATGAATTCATCCTGCTTGACATGCATAGTGATCAATGTTACAGAGCAAAGAGATTTAGTACATTACATCCCTTCAGATTGTTGATCATCTTAATTTTGGGGAGAAAAACTGGACATGATTTAAGCAAATGCAATGCATTATCTAAAGTGTCGATAACAAATTAACACCAGCTCTGAAATGGAAGTGCTAATAATAAGGCAACAAAGAAACCGATGAATGCAATAGATACTATATTGGAGTCCAATGGATTCAAACCCAACAGGTATGCACTTGTCTTTGGAAGGATTGGAGAAGATAATACGGATGCATGTTAGACGATCATAGAAGCAACAGATAATAATAAATAAGAAATGTATTAGACCTCTCTAATTGCCTCAGAATATGCTATCGTACTATTTCTTAATTACAAGAGATGAAAGAAGAAGAGGTTGGAAGTGCTCCAGAGTTTTTTTATTTTATTTTATTTTATTTTTCCATTCTAGAAAGTTTTTCGTTGTCCTCCATCTAGTTGTCGTCTCCAAAATTATATGTAATACAATGTTCTCAATACAAAGCAAATCTTATTCTGTGTGAAGGTAAATACTACTATTTAAAGTCTTGCATGTTGCATTTATGTACCTTTCCAATATCGATCAGCAAAACTTATAGTAGAACTTCTCAATATAAGGTGACAAAAATTTAGATGTATGATGTGCTAGCGAATCAAATCCTCACACACTGGAAGAAGCATTCGTGACAAATCCTCACACACTGGAAGAAGCATTCGTGACGAGTACCTTCATGTTTGCAGGAAGAGTTCAGACTACAAAGAAACGGAAACAAGGTCCCTTCAATTTTACAACTTCAATCAACATCTGCTCATAATCACAAAATTTTAAAAACACAATAAAAACAGTCAGGCCAACAGCATTATAAGGATCTGCAGAAACACAATAAAAACAGTCAGGCCAACAGCATTATAAGGATCTGCAGAAATTACCTGCAAGATAAGTTATAGAGACTGAGAAAAAAAGAAGAAGAAGACTGTTTTACTTGTTATAAGAAGTTCGTAACCCAGAAACAAATGCATAAACTTTCTGAAACCCAATAGATAGGCATAGCAAATGGAAGCGATCAGCATAATGAGGTTTAGTGTGTCCTTGATTGGAAATGTCTGGTAAACAACAACCTTCAGAATTCGCAACAGAAAGGGCTCATCAGGAATCACATATCATCAGTAGAGTTGCCACGACTTGGGCCAAGGAAAAAATGAGGCAAGTTGCTCCTCATTTTCATTAACAATGATCACTTGCATATTTCTAGTTCAACTCTCAATCTCTTTCTTCTTTGTCCATTTTTCTTTGAGCACCCAGATGTTTCAACACCAGGTCAGGCTGCCCAACTTTCACCAACAATCACATCAGGGAATAAGCAGAAGGAGTAACTTGAGGAGACCAGCAGCATATAATATGATTTCTACTAGCAAAAATTCCACATTAATGGAAATTAGGGACAATTTGCCTTAGCTTTTTACATTTCTTCATAGGGTTGAATACAAAACATTAGTGAACATGAATTCATACAGAAACAAGCATGTCAAACTACATGTTGACCGCATCTTAAGCGACACATTCTGAACCAAAAGATATTTCGCACCTCTAGAGAAAAGTGGCCTAAAACTGCGGAGAAATGCGAAATGGCTAGTCCTCAAGCCTTACCTCCTCGAGTGATGTGACCCAAAAAAAAAAAAAAAAGATGATCATCCCTGCAGAAGGATCACTCTGGATTCCATGCTCCCAAACGAATCTCATAATGTTGTGAACTTCCGGACAATATTATCCTGCTGTTCTGTCAGCGAATCCTGGAGAATTAACAATTAGTAGGCAACCACCTAAGGGTGACGCAACTTGAGCAGTGAGCATCTTACGGCCTTGTACACTTAATTTTGACATGTTGAAGATCAATGTCTCCAGTGAGTCATAAAATGCCTCCTCTATGCAGAAAGGATGAAAAAAGCTCTACCATCACTCTTCCATCTTGCTATCATCTATAGTACCATTCTCAGGTGGTAAATTCCTATTATCACCATTCTCAACAGACATATCTGTGGCCTCAATCTGGCTCTTACCATTCTCAGGTGGTAAATTCCTATTATCACCATTCTCAACAGACATATCTGTGTCCTCAATCTGGCTCTTAGAATCCTGAGTCTGAGATCCATCTGGGTGAGGGACTGGATCTTGGTATGCAGCATACTGATGACTCGTGACTTGGGCCTGTTAGAAGACAAAAATGATCAGAAAGATTACCATGAGATTAAGTGACCGAAGGTGGATCCACGATATATATTTATCACATGAAACCTTAAATAATTGTGTCATATGAAATCTCTAATATCTATCATACAAGTCTTAGCAAATGAATTAAATCTCCATGCCATTGAAGAACACTTCTGAAGCACAAACACAGGTATGGTGTATAGGTACAATAATACCAATACAAAGATGATAACATATCAAAATTTCGAATGTAACATGGAGACCTCAACTTTATGGAGTCCATTTGTGAGAAGTTCTACTGACTGCTTTTTAAATGGAGATGGGAAATTTCCTACCTCGCTCCCCTCTCAACCAAAACTGTTTCAGTAAAATCTTTCCTCACAAACTAAAAGCAAAGTGGAGACAAATGATGTTGTTGAGATTCTTGTAGAGAACAAAATTTAAGAAGAAATGCACATGAAAGGAAGTATCATGAAGGTCGCTTTAACCGTTTGCCGAATTACCACAAAATCCATATCAGATGATACTAATTTGATAGCTTTTGTTCCACGGAATCCTAATTAAATTGGGATTCTAAATCAATTCTATCTTTTAAGATACTAGATTCTAATTTAAATGATAACTGCTGCATAATTTTCATTTAATTATTTCTCTGAGACAATTCTAAAGCTATACTTCCAGACATGCGTACTCCAGATGATAATATAAGAACTTTAGGTTAAAAAAATAAGAAACAAGATAATTGAGTAGTCAGAAAAGGGGAAAAGTAAGATACAAGTAGAATTCATTAGATTGCTTGAGAAACAAATAGAAATTATAAATCTTAATATGCAAAATATCCTTGAGAGAGCAAATGTAGGTATATGTTGGTCAGCTTTGTGCTTCTAGGACAATGGAAACTCCCGCACATTAGTTTGATGCTCTAATATTAAATCCTATGCATGCATTAATCACTCATCCAAAGTCCAAGACGGCATTAGCTAAAAGATGGTGGAGAAATTTATTTACGGGTTGCCGAAATGAGATTATAAGAAACTGGCCCCAATTGTAACAATCCTAAAAGAGTAATCACGGATGCCTAATTGAATGTTAAACGGAAATTGAGAAAGCAAAATATTATAGTTATAGCCATGCTATTCTTTGCCAGCGTAAATACTGATGTCCAAAGCACATTTTTGAGAACATGCAAAATTACAAAAGGTTATGCATAAGGTATAAAAAGTGAGCCAGTTATTACTTCGGGGCGGGCACCTGCATAGTTAAAAGTGAGCCAGTTATTATTCGGGCCTGAGGGGACCATTATCAGCTGCCAGCTTTATTGCTTAAACAGATAATTGCACTTGGCCTCTTTTGGGCCCCTTTTTAGTATGTTTTAGGACCCATTATCAGGACCAAGCCAATTAACCCAAATGTTACAAGGAAGAAAGAACGGTAATCGACCTTTCTCCCTCTTCTTCACCATCTGCTTGAAGATTAGGAAAAGCCGTGGTCTCCACAGGTATCTACAGTCTTCAATCTTCCACAACATTTTGCTGTGGCCATGACAGGCACTTTTATCTTTTGCAATTCTTGTTTTGTCAGTCCTTCCCTGTTACTTCACTTCTTTCTATCTATTGATCTCTTCTTTGTATCTTTCGAATCTCTATCCTTCTCTTCTATCTCTTCCTTTTCCCTACGCTACCCTTTTTTGCTCCTCCTTTCCAAATCTCTGTACCACTAGCAACAGCTCTACAAGAGAAAGGGAGGTGAACACAAGGGAAACTTTTGCTGCTTTTGTTGTTGCTGCTAAAGCTTCTACAAATATTTTGCATTTGTCAAAATTTTACCTAAGATTTTCTAGTTTCAAAACTGTAAATACCATGCAGCTAGGTGCTATAGGCCATCATCTTGTTGGTTGATAACATTCAGCAGTTTTTGCAGCACTGTTAACACAAAAATTTACACCTAGCGGTGAATAACACAATGGGTCATCTATATTAAAGATCTGAAACACTGATCAATGATCAAGGCAAAATTTCACGCATTTTGATCCATATGGGTGATCTGTAGATCACAACTTCAATCTTGGATCATCAATGTGGATGGCTCATTGTACTTCCATAGTTTGATGTGAACTTTTGAAATTCTATATTACACCCTACGTAGTGTAACCCTTCCCATGACTCTTCTTCAACACATTATAGAATATATCCTTTCCAAGAGGAGAACGATGTGGGAGTTGGGGTTGTGTGTGTGCGCATGTGGGTGAGTGGGTTGTTTTTGTTTTGTACTAGCCCACTGACATCCACTTACCTTCATTAGAGAAACCATGGGAGCACACAAGTGCATCAAAGATTATTCAGTTGATAGTCTGACTTAAATTGTTAAATATTATCATCAATTTTCATCTAATATTATATTTATGGTGCCCACTTGCTTTCCTTTTGTACCAACCTGGGAGATCTTTTACAGGCTGCTTGGGACCCCTGGAGCCTTCTCTTTCCAGGAAAACAAACGAGAAACAAAGTACAATCAGGGAGACTTACAGGACAGAAGAAGCAAGAGAACAACGGTTTCCACTTTTCATGGAAGAGATTCCTTGCTTTATAATAGAAATAAAAAGTAAGGGTAGGGAATGGAGATGCACTTCATTTAGCTTGCTTTGGTGCTTCAATGCAAGTTTTAGTTTTAAGTGGAAAAGGTAGAGGAGAAAAAAGATCAAACTGATGGCTGCAATTGCAAGGGAGACATGTTATAGTCAAAATACATTGTTTAGTAAACAAGTGTGAGTACTAATGACACCCAACTTGACCTGAATATATTGTAGGCTTTTCAGCTTGAACTGTTTCTTTCATGTCCCTCGACATATGATGGAAAACAGAGAAAAAAGAGTTTTGATTTAAAAAGAGCTTATGTTAAGAATTTAGATAGAGTTTTGATTTTATCTTTATTGTAAGGAATTTTTTTAGATTTTGGATAGAGTTTTGATTTTATCATTATTGTTAGGGATTTCTTATAAATAAGTCCTACAAGTAGGAATTGAAATTAATGAAAATTATTGAAATTAATCCTTTCGTGTGATTTGCTAGTGTTTGAAATCCTTTTTTCAAGGATTCGCTTGAAGTGGGCATGGGTTCGCCTGATGTTGAGACCCGAACTCGGTTGTTCTTCCCTAAATCCATAAAATCCCCAATTTCCACCACATAATTCCTAATTTTCCCTCCACAAACCATAATTTAGCTTCTATCCTGTGTCTACATATCTAAAGCCATATTCTGCAATTTATTAATGTTCTTTCCACAATTTTTAGTACATACCTTGACAGCAAAATGCTTGAAGCACATTACCAAAAGCAGCATTCAGAATTACATTTCTGTTTTCAAATATCTTTCCCATGCTTCTATCCTGCTCAATTAGCCATTTAAGATACCATGTTCAGATATATGTACTTTTCCTGAATTTCTCTCTCACAGGGAAATCATAGTGCTGTAGAAAGAACTTGTGATACTGGTTTATGGAAGACCAGGTGTGCTTGTTACAGGGATTAAGGCAATTTGTTAATGTATAAAAGGCATGACGATGAAGACCGAAAACACGTTATGCACAATTTCCTATATAAACTTGAAGTAAAGATGGTTTCCCATACAATTAGTTTTATGACAGCTCTGTACAACCACCTCCAGGTTTAGAACGTTTTTTTAATCCCTCGTACTTAAACAGTAAACTATATACTTCCTTGCTCTCATTTGCCCAAATACTAGTAATTCTACAGTGAGCATCCTCCAAAGATATTGAAATGACAAAAAATATTCCCCTTTATCCTCACCTACTTGACTCTTAATAGTGTTAAAATATGATGCTGCCACTCCAAGAAATCCATATGATTCGAAGCATAATGAATAAATAACTGAATTTTTTTTTTCAATAATTTAAATGAATAGGAAACTTAAGATTAAGATACTCCGAAATGGAACCGAGCGAATATCCACATTACCTGGATTTAACAGAACACAGTCTGAGGGACTTTGTCATTTCACTAATCAGCACTCGGTGGAAAAATTTCGCAAGTTCACAAAAATTGAAGATAGAGATAAAGACAAGCTAATTATAAAACCCTCCACGATATGTATGTCCATCAACTACAAAAGTTTAAACTGCTATTTATATTAAAAATTATATATAAGATAAGACTATGTTGTGCCTCTCTTGACAAAAGCTGACTAGTATATTTACCAAATTTAGTACATTGACATGAAAATCGGTTCAGATTCGTCCATTTTGATGGACTATGTTAAGATTTTAAGCCAGATTATAACCTAAGTAGATGCCCTAGGCACACGAAAATTGTATGTGCGTGCATGCACACATACACAACTTCTGGGTTCAAAACCTTGTGTCCATATCTAAGTATCATAGGTTCAGAAGCAATGTCTATTTTATCTGTTTTATTCAGTGGATCAGTCTTAAATTTAATTCAGGGTAAGTTGCCAAAGAGATCTAGCTTCATGCATCTCAATAAGGTGAAGTAGTGGAAATACTGAATAATATCCATTGTAAGCTCAAGTTAGAATACCTGGTACAGCTGAAGCCTCTTGAAATCAACCAAGTCCTTCATCTCCTCGATGCTCCTAACAAAATGAATCCTCCCTGTTTCTCCAACAAGACGCTCAGTAAATGAAACTGTTTCATCTAGATTTAATGCCAGGTGATCAGGCCTCTGAAGCAGAAGCTGAAATGTAGGTTGTAATTCATAGCACTGTTCAAATAGAGAACGACGGCAAAAGACATAGAGCCCAAGACGTGCTCGAGACATAGCAACAACCAATCTCCTAACATCACGAAGGTGGCCCACAAAACGAGTACGGACAAGTGACAGTAAGATGAAATCATTCTGCTGCCCTTGAAATTTGTCAACTGTGGCAACCTGTTAGGAATGTTAACAGAAAGAAAAGGAATTAGTCAGAAAAAACAATATCAAGCAACAAAATAAGTTCGTTACAGCAGGGATCAGATATCTGCAAAAAAGCCCATAATTCATATAGTTTTAAGATGAAAATAAAAAACAGTAATTATGATATACTGATTTAGTGATTTATAAAACAACTGTTCATAATTTAGTCTTATTACAGTCAAGCATGATAGAATCAATTATACAAACATATACAAATGTGATTAAAGAAAGTAAAACACCACTCTATGATAATAACTATAAGCATAAACTGGACAAAATTTCAGAACATATCTAAAATGAGCAGGTTTTAAGACGAGAACAAAAAGCAGTCATCGGGATATACTGATTTAAATCTAAAAAAAACAAGTTTTAAGACAAGAAATAAAAAGCAGTAACTAGGATATACTGATTTAGTGATTTATAAAACAACTGTTTATAGATTTAATTTTTTAAAGTCAAGCAAAATAGAATCAATTATACAAATAAATGTTAGCTGTGGCTAAAGAAAATAAAACATCATGCTATGTTATTCATTATGAACATAAACTGTACTAAATTTTAGAACAAATCTAAAATGTTTGCTCATAATTAATGATTCAATGACATTTCGGTAGGAGGTGAAAATCTAATCATCTAAAGTATAACCAATTTATTTTTAAAAAAATCAAAGGAAAATATTTAAGTAAAGATATCTCAATTAACAATAACTTTGACTATCGAAAAGCAAGCATATAACCAATTTTAACATTTAGACCAGTTTTTTGTTAGGTGAGGGATTTCAATATATAGATAAGTCTCAGAAAAGAAAAGGTGTGGATAGCCACAGGTCTGCAATGGGGCATGGGCATGGGTGTGGCCACATGCTCATGTGGGTGCCGGCATGTACACACGGGCATGGGCACCTGTGCACAGGTTGGTTTGCTAGGCCAAGGATGCTTGGAACTAAGTAGAATACTGGAAATATTGAAGAAATAACAAAATTGTTGAGATGAACTCCCAGAGGAAGGAAACGCTTCAGGAATATCTTAGAACTTACCTTGCTGGGTGGAGGGATTCCACACGACACACATCTTCTACTGACAACATCACGAATCAAAAGCTTCTGGCCATTGTAGGTGGTCAAAATTGAAATCTTACTTGCTGGGTATCCAAGTAAGATCATATATATGTAAACACTGACTACATACTCCGCCTCCCCTTCATTTTGATAAAACCAAGGAGAAGGTGCACTCTCACCTTTTCCACCATAATCAGGGACATCTACTAGCTGATACTCATAAGAGAATCCAGCATTAGCTTTGTGGAAAATAGCATCCTCCCTTACATAAGGAAGGTCACCTAGATCTCTATATCTCCAATTATAAAGCTTGGCTATACTCGGTCGAGCTCTACCTTGAGCATTAAGCTCTATATAAGGGATACCAAGACGTACAAACCTCGTGAAGAGACTTTGATCCATATGACTATACTTTTGAAAGGCCATGTTTTTAACAACTGGAGGAAGCTGATGATGATCACCAATTAATATGCAACGCTTAAGTCTAGCATAACCATCTTCTTGCCTTTGAAGTAACATTGGAATAAATGTCTCTATCTCCAGTATCTGAGCACTCTCCTCCATCAACAGATTATCATATTTGAATCCCAACTGTAGAAAATCCTTCCTCTTCAATGCAGCATGTGTACACGTCATGGCAACAATTTTGGCTTGTTTGGTCATGAGATAGTTCGCTCGATCAGCTGTAGATTTGAGCAACTCAAATGGCCTGCATTCTTCTAGTTCCTGAAACATTGTGGAGAGATGACGAAAGCAACCCTTTGCAGCTCTCATGTCTTTCTCGAAGGACTCGCCAGTAAAAATGGGCTGAGGCGCATTAGAAAAGAAATCAGTAAAGGGAAAGCGATCTTTAACGAATGTAGGTTTATCATGGTTTTGTGAACATGCAGCTAGAAACTGCTCCCAACGGGAGTACACATGAAGAAGCCAAAAGTATCCTGCAGTTTCACAAGTATAGCCTACATCCTCTGGTAACTGAAGGGATCTTGCAAGCCTTTCCACTTCACCAAGTAGCTCTAACCGCCGAACAAGCATAGCATTCACACGACCTTGACGGCTAAAGTCAAGATCAGTTGCCAGCTCTTGCTCACCTTGCCCCAGCCGAAGGAGGTATCTAGCTGGGACATCCCTCTGCATGATTTTCTCAAAAAGATCATTCAGCGCTTGATTGGAGTGGGTGATAATTAATGTTCTCTGTGAAGGACAATTGTGGTAAAGAACATTGAGTATCTGAACAGCCGTGTCTGTTTTTCCAGTACCCGGAGGACCAACAACCATAGTCAACCCAGGCTGAATGCCTGAAATGATTGCTCCAATCTGCAATTGAGTAACAAAATGAAATCAACAGAAGCTTAGAAATTTAACCATTAGCTATTTTTCATAAAGAATTTGTAAAAGTAGATTTCTAATGCTTACTGACATTTATTTCTTCTTTTTCAAGCATTAGAAATTTCTGAATGCCCCTATTTTAGGCTTAGATGACACTTTATCCACAATTGATTTGAAAGGACACTGCCTTATCACAAGACTTGTCAGTTATGCCAAGCCCTGTAGCATTAGAACCATTTCTTAGGCCTAAGTTTGAAGATGAACATGGACAACATAAATGTAAAGAAACATAATATCCAAGGGGGATTGGGCAATTTACGCATAAGGTTGCAGCTGAAAAGAGGAAGGGGAACTTAACAGTATACGCATGGAATCTTCAAGGAACCAATGGATGCTCTATATGATAGGACTATTCATACAATGTGAACCCGTGAACCTGTATCTCAAGGTTTATGACTCTTCATAAGGGTAACAGTTATTCTCAGACACATCCCACATATTCAACAAAAAATCTTACATTTGAGCAGAACCATATTACTCTTGGAAATGATTAAAAACCATAAGATATCTTGCCAAATTAGAATTCTCTCTTTTTCACTATTTCCTCAAAATACAACAAAAAGAATAAAGGTTTTTTTTTCTACCATATTAAAATTATTGATACTGAAACCAAACTCTATAGCACCTAAAGTTTACAAGAACCTTGATCAACCAGTCTAATTAGGTGAAGCGTTAGAAACACCTTGCTGCAATGTTTTGATAAATTAAAGAAACAGGAACCTATGCAACTGAATTGGTTTTATAATTAGAATATACCAGCAGGTAGCGGAAGCTCCCAAACTTCTAAATCCAGGTTAGGGATGCCCAAACAGCATAATAACAAGAAAACTTCAAGTCTGACCTTGTTACTAAAACTCCAGTTCTGGAGCCAATGTACCAAATAGACCTTTGAAAGCAGGAATGCAAATTAAGTTCAATGGTCTATGTAGGTTATCATGTCTCATAAATTATGTATTATTATCACCCAACTAATATGCTACTAGTAATTTATTCTTTTTCCCTATAAGTGAAATGCTATTTAATACTCAAATAATAATAATAATAATAATAATAATAATAATAATAACAAGCAACATAATCTTATGACAGTATAATCCTCATTTGATCAAAATGAAATCATAAACAAAAGGAAACAAGAACATGAAGTGACTAATCTAGAAGTACAATTTGCCAGATACCTGTGTTGGTGTAAATCTAACTGAGTTTTGCTTTGGCTGGTTTTGGGGATAAGGCCCAGGATCTGAAGGGATATAAGGCTCAACAAAAAGCTTTTCCTTCTCGCAACCTTCATCTTTCATGCTTTCGTTATTTGATATCATCACACTTCTTGATTTATTGCCTGGAAGAGCATGAGTGTTGTTTTTCATTGATTTCGGAAACTTAATCCGGAACGGAGGATGTGGAGACAGGTTCTCTGAACCATCCGCGTGAACAAAGCAAACCTGAAGGTGATAGAGCAGAAGATGTCACAGAACGCAAAATAATGATGTGTGGTTATCTATGAAACACGAAAATGTTGTGATAGCTACTACCATGAAAAGATACCTGAAAATCAGAAAAACTGTCTTTCAAATGGCTGGCATCAAGAAATGTATCTTTGAAATCCACCACTTCCAGAAGATCAGGCATGTTTGTCCATTGTGCAGCAGAAGGATTTCCATAACCCAAAAATATATTATGTAACCAATCTGGAACAATACAAGATTCATTCATAAGGTCACGTATAGACTCTAGAATCGCTTTGAAGTTATTCTCTTTAGGTTTCCTTCTCATTAAAATGTTAAAAGACTCATAAGCATTTTCTGCCCCCTTTTCTGTAACATCCATGTGATACTGTGCGGTATCCAAGGCGATCGTAACTGTACGAAGTTCACCTTTAGGTGGTTTCCATTCATCTCTTTTAATTCGCCCAGTGAAATCATTCATAAGTACCCCTTCCTCATCACATATCTCAATTACTTCACATCCCCGAACATATTCAAGCCCAAGTCTCTCAGGTACAGTGTGCTTGGCAGCCTCCTCAGCACTAAGCGGTTTAAAAGATGGACGGATCGATAGTAAAAATAAGACATCATGCTCTTTTAGGGCATCCCACTCAGATCTTATATGAGATTTGTAACTAGAAATGCTGTAAGTAACTCGTGCAGTCACAGAGGAAGGTTTAACTTCCCCAATGTTAGGCTGTTTCACCTCAGTAATTCTAAATTCCTTGATAGGAACAGCCATTCTTGACCATCCACGAAAAGCAGTTTCTCCCTCATTATTAATGTATGCAAGAAGATGTGGAACAGCTTCCTGAATATCTTCGCGAATTTCATATGTAGATTCAAGACGGAAAAGATTAAAATTTCTTAACAGATAATCATGAAGGGTTAAAAACTGGAGGTTAAGCTTTGGGAGAGCAAGGCACCCTTCTCCTGAATAATTGATACTTGGGACAAGACTCTCATTCCACATTATTTTCTCATTTGGGTAAAGAGGAAGTGCATTTATTGCTTCCTTCTGAGACTGACGTTTCTCAAAGAAAGAGACCATAACTTCAATAAGGAAGTCAACCCTTTCAGCACAAGGATCTTGATCAGAAACCAATTTCAGCTGTGAGATGAAAAATGTTAAGAACTTGGTTTTTTCTTAATTAGAAAGAAATAGCCACTCATCATCTTGCAGAGATAAAATTGAAAAGTGTGAATAAAGTGCATATAAGACCTTTTAACTACACTGCCCTCAAAACAAATACCATTATGACATCATCCGCAGTACGGTACCAGCTTTAAGCAATCATTATTGGACTTGAGTATAGTAGTATATTCGAAAATCTCCATCATACCTTTAAACTCTTGATATTTTTTTCAAAGCAAATATCTACTCATCATAAGCATACTACTAGATTTTATCAAAGCTTCTTAACTTTGAAGTGCTCCTTACAATCTCCTACTAACATTCCATAGTATTGTTAGACTGGCTATTATAACCAACAAACTACAGTTATCGTAAACCAAAAAAGTCATTGATAGTATAATTATGAATAAGAAGCTGCTTCATCATTAAGTATTTGGCTAGTTTACACGAACTGTATTTGTGAAATAACATTGATGTGGATGCTAGCCAACACTATGTCTTTCTCATAAATGGTAAACAAAATAGGTTACAGTCAATAGAGATAATAGAACAGAATCGAAATGCATTGGTTTACTAAGTCACAGGCCTTAATCCTTTGCAAACGTTTTTGTCAGCCCCATGCATCAATTTATGTGCAAGCAACAGTCGATATCACAGATATATGTAGACATAGATCAAACAGAAATAAAGCTGCAGGATGATCTCATGCAATATCTAAGGAGTAACCTTAACAGAAGATCAAAAAAAAAAAAGAAAATACTGAGAGTTACTGAACACATCCACTCACCTTATTACAGACCAAGTCATGTAGTTCCTCAGAAGATAATACAGATAGCTTCTTTGAAAGATCGGCACGTTTGTGTATTGCACCAATATGGCACATTGCAAGATCTCGCAACTACACCAAGCACACAATATATTTGTGTAAGATGATATAGCATGAAATTATCTGAACTTACTCACAAAAAGAAAAAGAGTGCTTGGTCATTAAACACAAACCTTAGGAATTTGTTTAAATGCCAGCAGTTGGAAAGCCTGCAGACGTGAATAATGAGAAAGCAGCACATCATCATCACTCAGCTGTGTTCCAACATGATCATCAATCTCGAATCCTTCATAGAATTGTAGCAAGTCTACTAGCTGTGCAAAAAGCCGACCTTTTTCATGAAGATAAAGTGCACTCAGATGGCATTTAGCAACAACAGAAACATCAGCAACAACAGCCTTCAGAAATCTGTAGGATAAAGAAAGACCAAGAATTAAATACAAGATTTAATTATTTATTTTTGCAAGTTACACTCACACACACAACTAATAATTATCTCACTGCAAAGCCCCTAAATAGACACTGAGAAGAGTCAAATCCAGAGCCTCCCACATGGGAAGGAATGGTGCTACAGGCAGGGTAACCCTGTTTTCACAATTAAGTACAAGATATCATAAGAAAGAAATTGCAAGATCATTATTTGGCATAATACATAAAACAGATTCCAGAGCAATAAACAAGCATAACTTCTGATAGGACAAATTTTGAAGTATGTCTGATACAGTCATGCTCCACAGCAGATTGTATCCTGGACATCCTGCTCCCAAATACAATCATTACGTAATATCAATACATAATATCCTGGACATCCTGCTCAATCATGCTCCACAGCAGAATCCAGTTTAATAGAAGATGCTTGTTAGGGGAAGATGATATGAAGAGGATAAAAACAATGGGGAAGGACAAAGCACCAAATATAAGAAGTATAATGCATTTTACATATCGATTTCTTATCTAGAGGACCTACACGTTATCAACCACAGAACTTAACCACATTTACACACCCAATTAAAAAATGTCAAACAGACAAAAAAAAAGGAAATGCAGAGAATTTCTAAGTACCTCCTTGTAGGCAGTTGGCTCAATAGATCAATAAGGAATTCCATAAATCTCTCGCAGTATAGCAAACAAGAATCATCAATTTGGACAACATATGGATCATCAAAATGGTCTTTTTCATCATCAAGTTCTTTTTGCTGATCTTCATTATCAATTTGCCTTTGCAATATAACCTTGGAATCAAGTATCTGGCACATAAAGCCGAACATAATTAAACAAGATTTCTCAAATACACACAAACAAGCACACAAATGGGACTATGCAATGGCAAATAGGTACAATAGTTGGGATAAGTACCTCTAAAAATTCTTCAATTAGATTCCTAAGGAATGTCACTTCAAGTAACTTGGACGGATCAAATGGATGTCCAGCTTTCCTGGCTTCTTTAGCTTCTCTCTTGGTCAATTTCTTCCACTTCTTGATTAACTGGGGATTTAGGCATAACTCCATCTGTAGGAGGTAAAGCAAATGAATGATTTATCTCTTGAATGCCAAAATAAACTGGTGAAACTACATGTGAAAAAAATAATTTGAAATTCACCTGGAATCTACCAAATGACAGACAGTGCCAAAGCTGCAGGCTGACTAACTTCAGAACAGTTTCACTGACAATTTCATCCTCCAAACTCTGCCACAAAGCATTAAGATTACCAGAAAGCTATTTACATTCATGCACAAATAAAATAACTACTGCTAAATGATGTTTTAGCATAACCATTTTCTGACTTGTCAGTATATATCTTGCTCTATAAGAAAGAAAATATACAAGAGAAGTATACTACACAAGTCCAATAAATAAAATTACACTGTTTACAAGGTAACAAGGCAGAGGACTGTATGGTCATAGAGAGCTTAAGGGAGAACAATTCAACATTATGAATCACCAAGTACGTAATATTTGTTGAGAGGTCCATGCTTCCTCTTGTATAGGGACTTTCATGTCAGTTAGTACTTGATGATATATAGAAAAATAATTTTTGTCAACTCAGAGGTATTGTAGCAATATCAGATTACAAGAATTATATCCAACTTCAAACTGCATATAACTTGTGAATTTTCTGATTAGTCATTCCATCCATCATTGGCTATCAATAACCACTAGATTGAAACAGCAATAAACAAACACTTGTCTCTAACATTAAGCTTACAACCTACCTATTAGAAATGAGATGGTTCATTCATATGTGACACATGTTCTTCTTTCCATTTTGGACAAAAGGTCTTAGTCCAATCCTGAACTTAGGACCACCAATTACCCAACCCCCGCTTTACTAGTGAACCAGACCTCATTAGCACAAGTGTTACACCTCAGCATCGTGAATTCCTACCATAGCTATCAGTTGACCTTCAGATTTATATTTCAGACTGTCACTTTCTTATTTTCATTTCACATCAAGTGTTTTTTATGGTAAATAAGAAAAAACAAATCTGATGTCTCCTTTTGATATAACATGTATAGTAAAAGTTTAAAACCTTCTCAAATTGGAAGAAAAGACGTGTAAAGTGAAGGAATGCAACAGTCATCCAATTATTCTTCACAAGTAAATATCTTAGATTAAAGGGCTAATGCATTCTCTGGAATTTTAACTTAACTGCCTCAGTCAGAACCAGCCAAATTTGTTCCCAATGGATAT
This sequence comes from Dracaena cambodiana, assembly GCA_036321105.1. Classification (NCBI taxonomy): domain Eukaryota; kingdom Viridiplantae; phylum Streptophyta; class Magnoliopsida; order Asparagales; family Asparagaceae; genus Dracaena; species Dracaena cambodiana. Next base: position 19,932,195 of record JAYEPQ010000012.1, on the reverse strand, counting down.
GGTCCAAACTGAGGTAAAGAATATCATTTTATTATTAATTTTATATAATATACCTAACTGAAATAACTAGCAAAGTTTACAAACAATTATTCAAGTGCTCCTGAGATAGGAGGCAAGAAGCATTTCACCATTGCTCATTGGGATAATAGCAAAGCTAAGGAAGAGGCATTTCACCTTCCCATTGGGATGATAGCAATGCTCAGGAAATTGGCAGCAAACATATAAAATTGACAAAGAGAAACATAAAAGCCATAATAAGTTCCTCTCGAAGGGGTAAAACCATAACAAGTCCCAAATGTATTTTTTCTTGCATACACAAGGCCACGACAATTTTGAACATTTTCCACAAATAATTAAAATTTTAACAAGATTGTTTAAACTCATCTGAAATACTGCTAAGTTCTTACTAGTTGACAATTCATGCAATCACCAGTTGAGCATCCTATGTTGCTATCAAGAAATGGGTCAAGGTTTTAGTGGCCACTGAACCTCACTACTTCCACCTATTTGGAAACAATCAAGAAAGTGAGCAAATATGCTAGAGTTGAAGAAAATTTACTTATATTACTGTTTGTAAGTAATGCTATGTTGATCACTAATTAGTTACCTTGTGCATCATCTGGAGTGAGTGCATTAGGGAGTACAGAGTTATCTTGTGCACCATCTGGGGTGAGGAAAGTAACTAGTATGAGAAGACATTATACAAGTGGTCAAATGGATCGTGTTGGCAGTCATCAGAGGAGACAAGAAATATGATTTCTCATGTACTTCTGCTACCCAAAAGTGTAATGATGCTTCTTACCATGTAAACTGCTACATGGTAGACCAACAATACCCAATAAACATATTGGTAATGACAATAGCTTAGCCAAGTCAATCATAACCTTATACACCAATAAGTTAACCTGTAGAGGGCAATAGCAACATAAAGTTTGCATTTTCCAACAATCCACAGTTCCTAATCATCTGCCTTAGCATCTAAAATGCATTTTGGGTAATTATTATTGTCTCTTCTTGCAAGTGCATATTCTTATGCTATTGAATTAAATAAGAAGATATAAAATTGTTTCCTTCCTTAGTGTTGTTGTATCATATCCATCATTGTAACCCGTGTTTAACAAAGTGCTAGGCAGTTTGGGCACCCAGAGTGGCACCTAGAAGCCTGTTTTAAAAAGTGCCGAGTGGTCTTGGTGCCCAAGGTGGCCCCTAGTAGCCTGTCTAATCAAAGCATCTTGAAGCCCATACCACTTAACTGGGCGACTGGCTTGCGTTTATAACACTAAATATAACTAATGCATATAGAAAGGTGCTAGTGTAGGTTACTAACATATGTAGTATATTACAATAGGGGTAACCTTGGCTCTGTGCAAGAAAAGAGTAACGTAATTGATCCAAAATTTTGGATCAAATGATTTGCTGTTGTTTTGTTGTAGTACACAACCATTCATATTACAATTTCTATAAGAATCTGCATATGATGTTTATTCAAATTTTTCCATTTGTTCCCTACTCGTCTACAATTATAGTATATTTGGTCTGCTTCACCTTTTAAGTTACCATCGAGAGTCTGGTAACAAGCACTAGCTCCTTTAAATGATTCATCAAGTCTTTGCCCACATATTGATGGAGTCTCATATGTTTCTCGCCGTAACACCCACTTTTTTCACACCCACTTTTTTCACATGATATTTTTCAATCTTATCATTTATTAAAAATAATATTTTGTCTTAAAAATAGATTTATGACCCTATAACACCCACCCCGTATCTAAACCAAGTTACCTAATTAAGTAGTCGTGATTAAAAAAATAAGTATGATTAATTAAATTAGATTGATTCTTATCTAAAAATTAAGATAAGAATTTAATTGGTTTCCATTAACTAAGTGAATTCTAGTTGACTAGATATTAAATCTAAATAGAAACCCAATCCAATTCCTAGTTCAGATAGTAAAATATATTAGCCTAATTAATGTAGGATTCAACTATCATCCAATTAATAAGATATAATTTAAATTTGATTCCTATACCTATTAGGAACTTAGTTTTAAATTTGGTTCACATCTTTTAGGATTCCTATTTAAATTTGGTTTCTATATCTTTGAGGATTCCATCTTTAATTAAAATAGTGAATCCAATAAGAATTCCTATTGACCTTCCTACTATGACTCAAAATAGCACTCTTAATCCCCTACAAAAAGGCCTCAACCAGACCTCTCTTCCAAAACACAAGTGAGCAAAACATGGGAGAAAGAGAAGAAATAGAGGAGAAAAAAAAAGAGAGGAGGGTTCAACCAAGGAGAATTTTTGACAACCTTGAAAATTTCATGGCTCAGGCCAAAAACTTATCTTAAATCAAGGCCAAGATGAGTTTTATAACTCACTGTAAATATGCTAATAAATATACTTTATTTTCTATATATACTTTTTTATTTAATTTAAGATTGAATTATGTACTTAGAAACTCAATGAACAACGAAACAATGCATGATAAGACACCGACCTATTATAATATATAATTAATAATAGATTATTAATCATTGTACTATTATATTGTCCATTAATGTTAATATTACTGAGGTACTGAATTTTATTAATAATCACAAATCCATATAATGAACTGAATTTACTGAACTGAACAACTGACATTGAAATTGACACACTGGATTTATGGAAAAAATTGAGAATCCATATGATTTGATGGCTGAATGTAACTGCGTCACTGTTTCCATTTTTAAGAGGATCGGAATAGGCTCTAATCAAAACAGCCACTGTTTCCCATAGGGGAGGATCGGAATAAGCTCCGATCAAAATTGCTATTGTTTTTCTTTTTGGGAGGATCAAAATAAGCTCCGATCAACTTACTTTTTTCGAGGGTACACGGAGATGCGTTCAGACTAGTCAAGTTTATATTCTCCTAAATTTCTAAATACCGTAATTAAAATACATTAACTGAAAGACTAATTGATAAGACACAATGTTAAAATACAAGGTTTTCTATTATTTTAATTGTACAATTTTTTTATATTTTTGAGGTATTATTATTTCATATGTTTTACTATATATTTTTGGATTGCTTTATTGACGATCCTGGTTATGTATGGCCAGACGCAGATTATTACCTAGAGATAGACGAGATAAAGCATGACATAATATATTTTCAAGAGCAAGTGGAGCTACGAAATATATGACATTTTTAGTAGATATTTTCTTATAAAAAGATGAAATTAGTACATATAGCTACATTTTATTGATGTAAGGAAAAAAATTATTATAAATTTGACTGAAAATTTATTATTTATTTTTATTTTTTGTCCATATTTCTGTTGTAATATGACTGTAATGAATACTGAGACTTGTCGAGTTATCATTCGATGCTGAACGTTCCAGCTTTCCACACTACGGAAAGTGAAGCGTTTCACTAACCACCATCATTAATTGGTGAAATAACTAAATTGCCTCTTCATGCCCCTCCCCAGTTTTAAGTCTTATCATAAATCCAATTTGTCTGACATGTTATAGTAATATTGTTTTACTGCTTAATAAAAATAAGTAAACAACATTGTTGATCATATTTCAGACTTTTCTTTACTGTGGACTGATGAGTGTCATATATTGCATATTTATAGCCTTCATATTACCTATTTTTGTATATAAATAATATTACTCCGATTTTTTTAGTGTATTTTTCAGGAATTTTATTCGTACAAGGAGACGGTATGAAATCAGAGTTGGAGTAGAAATCAAAATCCGAAAAGTTTCTAAAGTGGGCAAGACTACGAGAACACAATGCTGCAGAGAGTCAAAGTGCAATACAGTCATCAAAATAAATTCAAAAGGAGAAAATACTCGAGGGGAAGAAAATTCAGAAATTAATTAAATAATTTTACCGCTAATTAGCGGTAATTTCAGCTAATTAGCGGCCCAAAGTGGGCCCCACTATCCGATGTTTCTCCCGTGGCTTCGTTGTAATTTTGTAGTTTCACAATTGTATTAGAATTGGGTTTGCTTTTCCGAAACCTATATATTGGTCGTATCCTTATATTCTAGAGAGAATCCTGTAAGTTTTGCACTCGTTTTTCATTAATAAAATTAGCGTTTTGCTGAAGGGATGACGGTCACAATACCGTGCTCCAGAGGTAAGCCATTACTTTTAATTATTTATTTGCTTTTTAGATAGAGTTAATTGCTTTCTAATTTAGGTTTTATTACTTTCTAGATTAGATTTTATTGTATTTATGAATAAAAATAGGATTTTGCTTACTAGAATTATGAGTAGCTAATTTTCTTTAGGCCTAAGATATAGATGAAGTTAGTTTAATAGATCTAATATGGATTTATCTCATTTTCTTTCTAAAAAGAAATAAAGTTATGATTTTTCTATAAATAAATAAAAGATAGAGTTCTCAATTCATAATTCTTTGATAGATTATGTTTAATTAATATTTTGATAATCTATGCTTAGATAAAGTTTGGAATTTTTATTCTTTGTTTATTTTTAGAATTATCAATAGAGATTTTCTTATAAATAAATTGAATTAAGTAAACTTGTAAATCTAAATTCTTTGATAGGTTATACTTAAGTTCGGTCTTTTGATACCTTATACTTAGATTAGAGTTTGAAGTTTATTTCTTTTCGTTTGTTTATGAGATTTTCTACTTGATATGATTTGGTTTTAAGAAATGTGTTATCTTTGATGGTCTATACTTGCACATCACTTGATAGGTCATACTTAGGGGTACTTAATTAAAATCAAATTAAAAAGATCACCTTTTTAATATGTTACTTAACCGTGCATAATTAAAAAGATAGGAAGAAAGAAATAATTTATTGTTGGCTACTATTTTAATGGATTCGAAATCCTAGGTTAATCTCTAGAATTTAAAACTTATCTTCTCTCAATCTAGAAACTCATAGTTAGTCCGTTAGACTAAGGAAAGAGTAAGAAATGCAAAAATACCTTAGATCCTGTAGGATGACATGTACAGCGCTACACCAACACTGTGCGCTTGCAGTAAATATCACATCAAATTTTTGGCGCCATTGCCGGGATCAACGGTGTTTTTCTTGCTTTTTCTGACGTTTTACGGGATTAGAAGTGTGTATTAAGTGTGCAGGGACTAGAAAGTGCAGATACAGAAAAAGACACAGGACTATTTAAGCGTGTGGAGTACACTGAAAGAAGGAGAGAACCTGATTCCCTGTTTGGGCCGCCAATTAGCGGTATACATCGCAATTTGGCGGCACTTCTCGTATGAAACTCCACAAAATTTTCCTGATATCTGTATTTTGTGTCCCTGGTTCTGTAAAACAATAAAAAAAATCAAAAATATTAGAAACAGTAGAAATCATATTTTTATTTGATCATATCTATTCCACCGTTTTATCTCTCCACCATACCCCACTTCTTACATTAGTTTAGGAAATTCACGCATACACTCACGGTCGCTGGTTCATACTATATTGGACCTGTGATCAATTTGGTCGATTAGTGAGATCAGATTTGCTCATAGGTGCCAAGATGGACCAACCGATCTCGATCCTTCAGGATCGATGTTACCCGTTGCGCACATCATTACCATCATGCATCAAACTTTCACACGCAGCGGGTAATCACTATGACTTGAAACCGCAGTACATTAGTATGCTTCCTAAATTCACTGGTTCTGATTCAGAAGATGCATATCTCTTTATCAGTGAATTTCAGGAAGTATGCGTGATGATTAAACTGCAGCACTTGTCGAAAGATGCAATTAAACTCCGCTTCATCCCATTTGCACTCAAGAATAATGTCAAGTGGTTGTACAGTATGCCTACTGATTCAATCACTAATTGAGATGAATTCATTGTAGTATTTCTTAAGAAGTACTATCCCACACATAAGACGACAAGGATTCGAAATCAAATCAATCAATTCCGTCAAGTGCCGGGAGAACCCTTCTGGAAATACATGGAACAGTTCAAGAACTTATTAGCTCAGTGCCCCCACCACGCGATAGAAAAGTGGTGGTTGTGTCAAACCATGTACGAAGGACTCGATTACACATACAAAACTCTTCTTGAGTCCATATGTCATGGAGAATTTATGAGGAAAAACGAGAAAGCATGGGACTTTCTTGAAGACCTATCGTGGAAGACTATGCAGTGGGAGAGTCCCGCTGAGAAGTCCAGTGCATCAACTTCTGCACATAAGGGTGGGATCCATAGCGTCGACAGCTCTATAACTGCCGAAGCTAAGATTACAGCCCTTATGAGGAGAATTGAGGCATTGGAGACCACTCGTGCTCCACAGGTAGGTCATGTAAATCAATTTCAAGTTTCCACATGCTTTAATTGCGGAACTCCGAATCATATTATGGAGTGTCCATTATTAACGAATCTCATGGGTTCCACACTTGAACAGGCTAACGCCTTGTATCAACAGCCCATGAACAATCTTTATACTCCTACATATATTCCTGGCTGGAGAAACCATCCAATTCTATCATAGGGTCAAAGGCAATATCAGGGAGCCCCTAACCCTAACATACAGCCTCCATACAGCCTCCAGCCAATGGTCAGTTCCGAAAACCAAATGTGGGTGCTTATCAACACCCAAATGCATCAAATTATGGGAACAACCAAAATAGACCACCTGCACAAAACCACTCACATCCATAACAGGGGTCTAATAATGAACAAGAAAAGCGACTTCAGTCACTTGAGAAGCACGTTGAAAATCTTCTCAAGTCTCATTCCAAGTTTGACACGCATATGTCCAACCTTGACACGCACATACAAAATCTTATGAAAGTATCAACTGATTTTATTCAAAGTACATGTCAGCAACTGTTCGTGAACTCTCAATCTATTAAGAATGTAGAGCAGCAGGTTGGACAATTAGCGAGTCAGATGAGTGAACGTGGCCAGGATACCTTTCCAAATCAACCCATAACGAGCCCTAATGCCAGTTCCTCAAACTCCAATCAGTCACATATTCACCAATGCAATGTCATTCACACTTAGATCTGGCAAGGAAGTAGACAATAATGTAGTCATGCCCTCTGATCCCACTCCTATCTCGCAGGCTACACCATCTCTTCCACCCCTTTCTCCACAACCATCTCCATCACCTCCATCACCGTCACATACTCATTTGGAAGAGCATATTCCTGAGCCAAAAGCACCATATCCTAATCGGTTTAGGAAACCTTCACCGCAAGTAGAGAAGATTCTTGAAACATTTCAGCAGGTGAAAGTTAATATTCCACTCCTTGATATTATACAACAGGTTTCTATTTATGCTAAGTTCCTCAAGGATTTGTGTACTAAGAAACGAGCAAGAAGCGTTCCTAAGAAAGTTTTTCTTACTGCAAATATATCGCAAATCCTCTCTAACTCCTTGCCTATCAAGTACAAAAATCCAGATTCCCCTACAATCTCATGTACCATTGGGAACACTACATTTGATAGGGCATTGCTTGATTTAGGGGCAAGTGTCAACTTACTTCCTTACACTGTTTATCAGCAACTGGGATTAGGAAACTTCAACCTACCAAGATCACATTACAGTTAGTTGATCGTTTGATCAAGAGACCACTTGGTATGGTTGAAGATGTGCTTATTAAGGTCAGCAAGTTTCTTTTTCCTGTAGACTTCATTATCGGACTTCATTGTCTTAGAAACTGAGCCGATCTCCAATCCACGGAATCAAATTCCCGTTATCTTAGGTAAACCAATCCTTAAAACATCAAATAAATTAATTGATTGCAGAAGTGGCCTCATGAAGTTATCGTTTGGGAATATGACTGTGGCATTAAATACATTCAATATGGATGAGCACAGAACGAGCTCCCTCATTGAGGTCAACATGATTCATAGTTTGCACTCTCATTTGACCTCTTGCACTGATGATGAACCTTTATTTGAGCAAATTTTCAAAAATGAGCTCATATTATTAGATGAATCGGCACATACAGATTCTTTGTATGATGATACTTATGCAAGTGTGCCATTAACTTATGAGGAAACTTTTGAGGATTTGTTTGCAGAGGAGCTCATATTACTTCGTGAGTTAGAAGAGCCACCACCACGTTCGCTTGATCATATAGCACTCTTCTCACCTCATGATATTTCTACATGTATACTTGTTACTAACGATGATTGGCAGGTTTATAATGAAGAATTTTTTAACCCAATTATTAATACTTATATGTGGACAAAGAAAAAGCGAGGACGGCATAAGAAGTGACTTGTAGGAGGTTGATGAGATATAATAATGCACCCACTTCACGTTTAAAACGCACATACTATGAAAGTAGGAAGTGATCAAGATCGTAACCGCTTTCTATGCGTTAATAGGGTGATGATATTGAGATCGTAACTTTTACAACTCTCATTATTTAGTATTTGTATAATAGTTTTCATATTTATTTTACTACACTTGGTTTGTGTATGAGAGCATACACGAGTTTAGCTGTGGGGGAGTGGATTAGAATATTTTTTTGTGTTTTTCTAAGATTATAGTTTTTTTTAGAGTTTTTATTTTATTTTTGGGTTTTTTTATTTTACACTTTGGGTAGTTTTTAGGGTAACTAACTGAAAAAAAATTTAAAAAACTAAAAAAAACTGAAAAAAAATAAATAAATAAATAAAATTTAACAATAAATTTATGTATTTTTATCAATAGATCAACTTAATTACAGATAAAAGAATAAATTTATATTTGAAATTGGATAGGAGAGTAGATTGGATGATACACTTTAAATTTTATGAAAAAGATCAAAATCTGAAAAATAAATACCACTAACAGTAGTTTTGAGGCAAATATACATCTATTTTTTACTTCACAATAGTTTATTAGGTTAAGGACAAAGATGATAACGATTGAGTAAGTCTTATCCCTCTAAACAAAGAAAAAAAAGTGAATAAAATAATGGGGTGAGTCTGGTATTAAGACAATAATTTCGAGAGTGATAAAATAATGGGGTGCGCCTCGTATTAAGGCAATAGCCTCAAGAGTGAAAAAAATAGTATGATCCAAGTAATCAGGTAACTTTGCGTCCAAGTAAGCGTGAATATTCGCATGAAAGGTGAAATATTCTAAAAAAAAGAAAAAAAAAGTATGAACCGAGTAATCGGGTACTTTGTGCCTAAGCAAGCGTGAATATTCGCATAAAAGGTGAAATATTCTTAAAAAAAAGAAGAAAAAAAGGAAATAAAATTGTTATGAAAGAGAAGATGAATCATGAGTTATAGTTGGAGTCCAAAGCCGAAGTAAACTATCACACGTGCACATAGATGTATAGGAGTCAATGGATTATCTGTCAGTGGGTATTGAAAGATAGGATTTAAATTTTTGATTAAAATGATAAGTGTATCTGATATGACGCTCGATTTGAAAATTGATAATCTAAATGCATTCTTGAGTTTGAATATTAGTGAGATTAATTGATGAAATATCATAAAAAAAATATTTTTCTTTCTTTTGTATAAAATTTTTATTTTTTTTAATTTTTTTATCCTTATTTTTCTTTTCTTTATTCCTCAATCTATTTTCTTCATGAATTTTGTGGTATATTCACTGCAAACCCTCACGAGATACAACTCGTCCACTAAGGTAATCTAGGGGTTTAAAGGCTTGTTGCACGTGCTAAGTGCAATCGCGATTCCTGCGAAAGTGAGTTAGGATTTTTCTTTTTCTTTTTAGGGTTAGTTTTGCTCGAGGACTAGCAAAAAATAGGTGTGGTGTGATGAATACCATATATTGCATATTTATAGCCTTCATATTAACTATTTTTGTATATAAATAATATTACTCGGGTATTTTTAGTGTGTTTTTTAGGAATTTTATTCGTACAAGGAGACGATATGAAATCAGAGTTGGAGTAAGAAATCAAAGTCCGAAAAGTTTCTAAAATAGGCGGAGACTACAAGACCACGATGCTGCAGAGAGTCAAAAAGCAATACAGTCATCAAAATAAATTTAAAAGGAGAAAATACTCGAGGCGAAGAAAATTCAGAAATTAATTAAATATTTTCACCGCTAATTAGAGGTCATTTCAGCTAATTAGCGGCCCAAAGTGGGCCCCACTATCCAATATTTCTCCCGTGGCTTCGTTGTAATTTTGTAGTTTCACAATTGTATTAGAATTGGGTTTGGTTTTCCGAAACCTATATATTGGCCGTATCCTTGTATTCAAGAGGAAATCCTGTAAGTTTTGTACTCGCTTTTCACTAATAAAATTAGGGTTTTACTGAATGGGTGACGGCCACAATACCGTGCTCCAGAGGTAAGCCATTACTTTTAATTATTTATTTGCTTTTTAAATAGAGTTAATTACTTTCTAGTTTAGATTTTATTGCTTTCTAGATTAGATTTTATTGTGTTTATGAATAAAAATGGGATTTTGCTTACTAGAATTATGAGTAGCTAATTTTTTTTAGCTCTAGGATGTAAATGAAGTTAGTTTAATAAATCTAATATGGATTTATCTCATCTTCTTTCTAAAAAGAAATAAAGTTGTGATTTTTCTATAAATAAATAAAAGATAGAGTTCTTAATTCATAATTCTTTGATAGATTATGCTTAATTAATATTTTGATAATCTATACTCAGATGAAGTTTGAAATTCTTATTCTTTGTTTATTTTTAGAATTATCAATAGAGATTTTCCTATAAATAAATTGAATTGAGTAAATTTATAAATCTAAATTCTTTGATAGATTATACTTAACTTTGGTCTTTTGATAGTTTATGCTTAGATTAGGGTTTGAAGTTTATTTCTTTTTGTTTGTTTATGAGATTTTCTACTTGATATGATTTATTTTTAAGAAAGGTGTTATTTTTGATAATCTATACTTGCACATCACTTGATACGTCATACTTAGGAACTTGATAGGTCATACTTAGGGGCACTTGATTAAAATCAAATTAAAAAGATCACATTTTTAATATGTTACTTAACCGTGCATAATTAAAAAGATAGGAAGAAAGAGATAATTTATTGTTAGGCTATTATTCTAATGGATTCGAAATCCTAGACTAATCTCTAGAATTTAAAACTTATCTTCTCTCAATCTAGAAACTCATAGTTAGTCCGTTAGACTAAGGAAAGAGTAAGGAACGCAAAAACACTTTAGATCCCTGTGGGACGACCTGTACAACGCTACACCGACACTGTGCGCTTGCAATAAATGTGGACATAGTAAATATAACATAATATAGTGTAATGCTCAATTTTTCAAACAAGAATAGGTGGGAATCCTTTATGAGAGGTGTCATTTTGTGACTCTTGGTTTTCTATTTGATTTCATGTTCCTTGAGTGTTTTGTGTGAGGGTGAATATGTGATTCACCTATGTGTAAGGCCTAAATCTAATAAGTATTTTTATTTTACTTATTTTCTTTTTTATATTCTACACCAATTCCACCATAAACCCTAAATTTCCCTTCCGTAGTTGACATTTTAAATATCAATCAGTATACCGACAATGCCAACTGATATATCGGTTTTGGACTAGAATGATATGGTAAAACCAATTTTTTTCAGTTCTCATTTTTGGACCGATATCAGTCGATATACAGCTACGTGGTGATATCACCCGGTAAACGAGGGAAAATATCACCAAGCTTAACATATTATCGATTTTTTTATTTAAACCCCGAACTTTTAATAGCTAAAACATTTAGATAAATATCATCGAATCCCCATTTTCTTATTCTCCCTTAGATCTAATCGATCGACAATTTGCTTCTTTTTCTTCCTCTCTAGTCTCTCATTCGATTAGGCAACCATATCGAAGAGGCCGCAACAGAGAAACACACGTTTGTCTCTCTCCGCTCCTAGCACCGACTATCAAGAGCCCCGACTCCTACGACCCTGTGAGCCTCCGACAACCCTGATAGCCCATGAGTCAATCAACGACCTGACACCTTACTTCCTCTTTCTGCCTGCTCTGTCTCTCGATTGAGCGATCGCATCGAACAGGAGTCAAGTCACCTTTAGATCTGGAGAGAATGGGTTTCTCTCACCTCAAATTGTTCTTACCTAGTTACTGATTTATAATTCATATCTTTAATCACCTTCTCTAATACTCACCACTATATCTTCTAAGGAACCAAACATAAGCTTTTCTAAATCAATGAAAACTCCCTAAATCTCTATATCTCTCATTAGTCGTCTTAGTAAAAGATAGCCTCCATAATCAACCTTCCATACATGAAGATCAAATCAATTTTTTAACACAAATATTTCTTTTCTTTTGTCAAGTGGCTCATAAGTTTGATTCCACTATAATTTTAACAAATTTGCATCTCTTTTACTCTTATTTTATAAGTACTAATGTGTTAATCCTCCCATCATCAATCACTAAATATCTATAATTTTTGCTAAATAACTTAGTTAACCATACTATGGTTGTACCTTCTTAACACTTCACAGCCCAATAGGGATACCACCGACTCTACAGCCCGATTTTCTCATAACACTCTTCACCTCACATTGCCTAATTTAAAAAATAACTGTAGTTCCTAACCTACCTTGAATCATTTGGTTCTACTTTATGCTTTCAAATGAGATTCTCATTAAACAATTTATGAAAATTAACTCCATCCTTCCTTAATTTCATCATCATTACTAAGACCCTTGATCTTCACTCTTAATGCATTCAAAATTAATTAGGTCACTACTTTTCTCTCTCTTCTTGGCAAGCCTAAATATATTCTTCACTCCCTCTTTTATCTCCAACTTCTCATATAATTATGCATTCTCATAAGCTTTGGAGTTAACCACATTAACAATCTTTTTTGCTTTTTCTAAATTTTTTGGTTTTACTAAAACAAATTTCCAGATTTCTACACTTGTACAAATTTTCAGAAGATGTCTAGTTTGCTAGTTTGCTTTAATTGCCATTGTACTTCATCATTCCACCACTGTCTTCACTAGACACCTCTAAGTTATCTTTGGCAACCTTCGTGATACAATTTGACATTTTATTCAACACAAGGTGTAAGGTTTTGGCCAAAACTGTTTCAATTGGCAGTCTCAGGTCGGTTTCAAAAGAAACTGATAGGTGCAAGGTTTCAGCCAAAACAGTTCCATTCAGCAGTCTCAGATCAGTTTTGACTTTTGAAAGAGACTAGTCCAAAACTTTGAGAAAAAAAAAACAGATTTGGACTATGTTGGGTCAAATCCATTATTTTTTACTAGATCTCGTCAGATCTACTCTTATTAGATGAAATAATTGCTTTGTTTCCAATATAAAGAATTAGGAAAAAACAGAAAACAAAAAGAGAATACATGGTAGCAGTGCCAAAGAAAGAAAAGAAAAGAAGGTAAATGGAAGAAGAAACTAATTTTGAGGTCCTGATTCTTTTTATCTCGTCTGCTGCCAACATGCTCATCCCTCAAACCGAGAACCCCAGCTATACATGTCATTATATGGTTACTAATGAGTTAGGTTTATAAATCCAAAGCCAATAACTTATATAAAGTTTTTAGTAAAGGGGTTTGGGCTTAACAGGTTTTTCAACTACATGAATATTTATAGTTATTGTTGTTATAGTATCATGGACTCATCCACTATAAATATTCACACAAAGAAGTGCCTATAATAAACTATATTTTCCTCTAAAAGTTTATTATAGGCAATTCTATATATTAATGTTTATAGTTATTCACATAAAGAAGAGGATGGAGTTAATTTTCATATTTATAGACATATTCCAAGAAACAACAACAATTAAGCCTTTTATCCCAAGTACTTGGAGTAGGCTACATGAACAAAATGAAAATCACACCGGATTGATCACATGGATAATCCTTCTCCACCACATTCCTATCAAACAATATGTCTTCATTTAAACCTTCAGCGTCTATATCATTTTTCATATCACCTCAATCTATGTTTTCATCGGTCATCCCTTCACTTTTTTAGCTTGTCCTATATTGATAAGCCCCACTCTTCGAATTGGTACATCTATAGGTCTGTCACACATAACTAAACCATCGTGGGCGATTTTCTTACATATTCTCTTCTATGAGAGTTATACCTACCTTAGTGTTACTGCACATCCAATGAAGCATGCACAATGAAGCATACGCATATCTACTACACTTATTTTCTGCGACTGACGTCTCCTCATAACCCAATATTTTGAGCCAGATAACAAATCCAGCATAACAGCAATCCCATAAAAAAATTTATTCATCCTTAACATAATATTACGGCTGTATAATACTCCCGTCATACTTCTCTATTTCAACCCGCCAATTTAGATTTTATGGTTGATACATGACATCACTATCATTTTGAATAATAGAATCCAAATACATAAACTCATTGTTTATTTGTATCTCTCGCTCGTCCAATGTCACATCACTATAGTCTCGGATCCTTCATTTACTAATTTTATACTCCATATACTCTATTTTGAACCTTAAGAATCTAAATCCTTGAGATTCTAATATTTGACTCCATATCTCCAACTTGACAGTATCATCAGCAAATAGCATACAAAAAGTATCTTATATTGAATAGCTCTAATAAGGTCATCCATCACTATGCAAATAAGAATAATCTCAATGCAGATCCTTAATGCATCCAACTTTGATTAAAAAAATATTCATTAAGCCACTACAAGTTCTGATATTTGCCTATGCTCCATCGTACATATCTTATAAATATATTGGACGGGACTCCCTTCGTCATTAATTTCCACCATAACATCTCTCAATACATTATCTCATCCTTTTCTAAATCAATAAAGACCAGATACAAATCTTTGTTTCTCTTACAAAATCACTCTATAAGTTGACAAAGCAAATGAATAACTTCTATCGTCGATCGCCCTAGCATGGACCCAAACTAGTCTTTTGATATCTCAATATTCTGTCATAACCTAAATTCAAATATTCTTTTCCAAAACTTCATAATATGACTCATGAGTTTTTTTTTTTTCATAGTAGTTAGAACACCTTTTTGTTCATAAATAGAGATACTAGAATACTCTTCCTCCATTCATTTATCTTTTAGTTTACCAAATCTTTTTAGAGAGGTCTGTGAGCCATCGCACACCCCTCTTCTAGGTATTTCATACCTTAATAAGAATCCCATCTGGACCAATAGGCTTCCTTCGTTTCATCCTCTTCACAGCCACTTTTATTTAAAAAATTTTAATTCTGCACATAAAACTAAAACTAGGATTAATATCCTCACACAAAATAGTAAGGACACCAAATCTTGAATAAAACTATCATTGTACAATCTATCAAAATGATATCTCTATCTTTCTTTAATCTTTTTGCCTCAAACTAGAACATTCAGATCCTCATTTTTGACATACTTTACAATAAGTCTCTAAACTTTCTCTTTCTTGTTCAAGCAATCTTGTATATATCCTTTTCAATCTCTTTAGTATCTAACTTCTCATATATTTCTTTATATAATTTAGCTCTTGCATTCCGAACTGCAGTCTTAACTTTCTAGGCTAGCTTATACCTCTCAATCCTCACTCCAGTACTATTCTTCTTCAAATATTTGTAAAGTGTTACTTCATCTTAATAGCATTTTTTTACTTCTTTATTCCACCATAATGTATCCTTACATGCAGAAAATCAGCCCTCGACTTATCAAGTATATCTTTATCTATCCTCTTAATGCAGCTATTCAGTTTGTTTCATGTCGCATGGAATCATTATGGACATTCCAATCTGCTTCCTGTACTACTCTATCTAAAATAACTCTTTGGTTACCTTTTACCCGCCACCACTTAATTTTATGATCTAACTTATATTTAATCTTACCACATCTCCTTCTAATCCGAATATCCAAAACTAAGAGCCTATGTTGGATTACTACGCTCCTACCCGGTACTGTCTTATAACCATCTACCCTCCCAATTAAAAAGAAATCTATGCGGTTTGCACTCAATCCAAATCTAAAAGTAATCAAGTGAGAAACTCTCTTTTTAAACCAAGTAGTCGCTAAGATCAAATTATAGGATAAAGCAAAATTTAGAATCAAGAGTCAAGTTACCTGCTTCATTCATTTCACTCCAACTTTCATAAGCAAAGCAAAATCCACGAAACATCAAGTTATTACCCTTTTCTTTGTATTCCAACTTTCAATGTCGATCCAAGAACTTTGCACTTTCGATTCTTCTTTAGCTACTTAGCGATTTAGCCTTCAATGGTCCTTAGTTGCCTGAACATAAATTGCAAAACCAATAACATAGATTCTAATAACTAGCCCTTTGGCCTGCAAGACTTATGACAAACCTCGTTGCGACCATGATGTTCCCTTCCTTCAGCCATCAATTAGATGCCAACTAAGAATGATGAAAATCCTCTTATAGACAATTTTAAAATTTTCTCAAATTCCATGTAAGGTTCTATTGGGCAATGCATCCAACCATTTTTGACAAAAAACACGAACTTGGTGGTTTAAACTTTAAATGCGCAAAAACAATCATTTGTGAATGAAGTACAAGCATAAACATTTGTTTTTGGAGATGGTTTCCAGCTGATCATGATTCCTAACAAGTGATGAGTGATAAAATGCATTGGTCTATATATCAGCCGCTATAAACAATAAATCTGCTGATATTATTGTTTTGGAGGGTGTCATTACAATAAAATAGTCTGATATTGAGTTTATATCCTTCATATATCATCCAATATCCCGCCTTCTGATATGAAAACCCTCAATCTGATACAAACCCCATATCCGATATTTAGAACCTTCATAAATGATATCAGTAGTAGTGATTAACTTTGTACATAGCTGCAACTTTCAACTTGCATAACATTTTTTTTGAATTTGCACAGTAAGCTAGGCCCAAGACTTTAAAACAATTTTAATAGAGAAGGAAATAATATAAAGGAAAGAACTCTGAGCATAAATGAAACTATACAAGAAATTAGTTTTACTCATTAATCCAAACTTTTACAGTTTTAATGAAGGATGCCGTTTGGCATTCAAATACCTGAAAGGCGTTAATCATGAAAAGCAAGTAGTTAGTCTTCTCCACAATATTCAGAGTTCTCCCCTACAAAGATAAGTATCAATTTAATTCAGAAATCCAAATATAATAAAACAATTATTATATTAAATAATTAAACTGACCTAGGCTTCATATATAAGTGGTTAATGCTGAGAGTAAATAGTTACAAAACCACATGTTCATACAGCATAGAAAACTACAAGAAAGGTAAAACAATCAAAACATTATGAAGGATTCCACACTATAAAGTGAAACCTATCCTCTTAAAGGTCAGATCTTCAAAGAACAAAAAAATGAGAAACCCATCATAATATATTCCTGAATTACAATTTTTACAAATAATTGATTACAAAGAGAATTTGACCAAAAGTGCATAGATGCGATGGCCAAGAGATGGCTCCCTTAGTTAAATGGTCTTAAGTTTGAATCTCACCATCACTACATAATGAATGTATCCGCAATCTAGCATCTTTCTGTATCACAGTTTTCTACACAGTTTTTGGGGCACTAACAAGGTCCTATCTGGAGTCTCCTCCCAAACTGGTAACATGCATTTGTGAGTTTCCAAACTTCTGTATGTTAACGTTATCCCTAGGTTGCAATATTACAAGGACAAAATCTGGCTATTTCAATGGATTCTTTGGTTTGAAGAAGATTTCTAATTGCTATTCAAAACAGAATAGCAATCATAAAGAAGATATAGAAGTAGAAGGATAAAAAATTTCAACACAAACACAAATTTTCCCCAATCATCATTCGCTTTGATCAATCAGACTCAACTATCGTATAGGCTATTACATTATTAAAATGTGAACCTTGGGAAATCCTGAACGACTCATTATAAAAAGCTAAAATTTGTATACAAGAGTGTCAACCAACATGTATCAGACGTGGAAACCTCCAGTATCTACACAAAGATATAGCTCTATATACGAGTATTTTAAAATAAATATATTTAAATTTATTGGGTTTAATAACATTTAAAGGCTAGCCGCCATACTAATATATCAGCGGATATCTCAATAATCTACCCCTAACTGATACAATATGTGTACTTTTATACTGAATTTAGGTTTTGGACCAAAAAAGATTAATGAATGTAAATAAGGCAATATTTCTAGCTATTACCCGGTAAGCAATAATGTCAATATCTTCCTTTAATTATGTCAAAAGAAAAACCTAACAAAACTCTTTAGTTCATAAATCTGATGACCTATATACATAATGATGAAATGTAGGGCTCGGTTAGTAGTCTCAAGCCCCTCTCATAACCACTCCAACTAGACAACAGTGAGAACTTCTACCGATAAGCAGCGACACCACCAGCTGCGAGAAAAGGCAGCATATTTATTGATTTTACTTTTGCATTTTGAAGGTTGGATATTCAGTTAGTTTATGTTCGAAGATTTGAGAAGGTTCAAATAATTGTTTATAAGCTCAATGAAAACTGCTATTTTAAATATTATTTAAGGTCCTAAACATGTTTAGACAACTAAATATGAAATGTTTAGTTATCATCCTATAAGATGTATGTTTGACATGACACATGATATGTAGTAAACATTGTGACATACTACCCAATATACAATATATGATATGCGATATAGAATTTTGCCAACCTATATATCACCGATATCCGATATTTAAATCACTGCAAAGTAGTTAAAATGGTAAAATTATATATAAATAAATGGACTTGAAATGATGGATTAAAGTACTTCATTTTGTACATATTTTTCTAAAAGATTAAAAGTTTATATGTTTGTAAGTAGTGGAAGGGCATAGATGGCCAAGAATATTCTGTTAAGGTGTATTGGGCACGTCAATTTTTGGCTTAAAAAAAGTGTCCTAAATATCATATAGATAGAAATATGATAAAAGCATGACACCTGTGATGTCATAGCTTTATTTAAGAATTAACGCTTCTCATTCCATCTCCAACTTGCTATCCTGGCCCTTGCAAAGTAAATGGTGAAGACTTGTGTAACAAAAGCAGCTATTTTAGCAAAGCATGCATATGTCCTCTAAGATTATACCCTTGCAGCCATCAATAATTGGAGGAAGCCAAAGAAGGCACTAAAAAGCATGCTAACCTGATTTAGCATCGCCTTAATATGTCCACTATATGTACGTTAAATATATTTTACTCACTAAATTTTCTATCACGACCACTTTAAGGAAGATCCTAACCTATATAGTACCACTTCAAGTTATAAATTCAATGCCCTATCTCTTCAAAGTTCTAATGGCAAAGCCTAGAATGAAGTCGTCAGTGGCAGGATTTCATAGGCAAAAGGTCAGTATTTATGTTTTTCTACTTTCTAATTATTCCAGTTGCCTTTTTAGAGTGGAACTTCTCACAATGTTTTTTTTTGGAGTATTTTCTCCTTCAACGATCCTCTCTCTTCCCCTTGTCTGTGTTTTTTGTGATTATCCCAAGATAGTAATGAAATAAAATTTTTGGTTTTTACAGAAGTTGATTCAGAAAATGAATCTGCAATTAGCTTTTTATAATCTTCTATCATGTCTGTTTTATTTGCATATTCATAGATAACTTTTAATTACTTGCCATAGAATAAATAATTTAATCAATGTTTAAAATAGCGATAACGGTAACGTAACGTTTTGCCTTTGTTAGGTTATGTCGCAAATAGCGTAACGCATAACGTAGGTTATGCAATTTTCTATTTATTTAATAAAAATAAATATAAAACCATATAAAATAATTTTAATAAATTGAAAAATAAATTTAAAATATCTAAAAAATATAAAATTATTTTGTAATACATAATCTATTCAAATGTTATATTAAGTTTTACAATAATTTTCATATATCTTCATAAATTATATTAAGTCTGCAACCCTAATTCCAATCATCATTTAAATAAAAAAAGCAAAATTCCAATTTTTTATTTCGATTCCAATTATTATCATTGTTGTAATTTACATTTTGTAATGTTCAATTTATCTTATTTATGATTGTTTATTTCAGTTCAATTAAAAATTCAATAAAATCAACAAGTAAAATATTTTAGCAACCGGACGAGAAAAACAACAAGTGAATAAAGAAACAAACTTAAATTATCAAGTTAGAAATTCCAAAAGCAATCAAACAAGCCAACAATTAATTAAGAAAATTACAACAATTCGCTAATAATCAAAATAATAATCAACAACAATATATGAATTACTAAAAAAAATAATTGTAAATAACGTAGCAAAACGTAATTTAACGTAACGTTATGTAATATAACGTAAAATAACGTAAAAAACGTACTGTTACGATACACTGAGTTATTTCCAGTTGTTACGTAGCGTTGGGATTCCGTTAGGTTACGTAACGCAAATAACGGGTTTCATAACGCGTTATTTTCAACAATGAATTTAATAGGTGGTTGGCATTTTGAGGCACTAGACCGGGCACCTGATGATTAAGAAGAGCACATATGCAAGCCCTATGCAATTTTTGTTTAAAATAAAGAAAAGGAGAAGATGACATGAAGAGGAGAAGAAGCACCAAAAGAGATGTAACGGCAGCTTAAAAAAATAAGAAGCAGCAGCAGCAGCAAGATAAATAGAAGAAATAAGAGGAATAAAAAGCTAGAAGAAACAAAGAAGAAAAAAGAAACTTGAGGAAAAGAAGATAAAGAAACAACTTACATGTATCTCGACGCATAGAGTGATAATGATATTGTCGAAGCATAAATAAACTTCCTTCTAATTTTGATTTCAACAACACCTCATTCAATACCTATGGGCAAATCGAGAAAGCTTGAAAGCCACCTTCACCTAGGAACCCTCTACATGGACCTAAATGTTGTCGTTAAACCTTCTTAAGCATTGATTCAAATTTCAAATGTTCCAGTTGTCAAGTACGATAATATACTTGGTACAACCTAAGAAATATGAACACACTGCTAGGGATGTTGTGTCCATATCAAACACAATGTGTCCAATGGAGACACACAAACACACTACAGACACGGCAAAAAAAGTATTGGACATGTCATGTGGCATGAACGACGAAAAAAGGAGAAAATGCCATTGTCATTATCACTGTGTCTACTTCTTGTAGGTTGTGTTTAAAAAAAGAGTTAAATTTGCCTGAAAGTTGATAAATATTTCTAAATTGATAATATCTTTATAAACCTTTTTAGCATATAAGGTAATACTGTAATGTTTTCTTGTGCATATTACTCTTGTTTGGTTTATATGGTTGAAAAAATGATTTTCTGTATTCACATTCTACATCATAACCTGTTATAATCACCACTTCTTTATATTTTACCTATAAAATGGAGGGAGAGAGATTTATGGTTTACTAGCTAATAGATGTATGACCCGAGTCTTTATCATGATCAAAGGTGTAGTACTGCTTATCATGATTCACAGGGTTCAACAAACAATTGATATTTCATGATCAAAGGTATAGTACTGCTTGTAGTAGTGGTCCTTATATCTCTTATTAACATCAAAAGATGGTCGAAAGAAAAAATCTCTATTTGATGGGGCTTCTTCCTATACCTATGAATTCCATTGGAATCAGAAATGAGACATTGGAAGAATTTTTTTGGTCTACCGATATCAATAGGTTGATTGTTTCGTTCCTGTATCTTCCAAAAGGGAAAAAGATTTCTGAGAGTTGTTTCATGGATCCGCAAGAGAGTACTTGGATTCTCCCAATAAATAAAAAGTGTATCATGCCTGAATCGAACTGGGGTTCGCGGTGTCTGTGTTCTCATTTTTTACAAATATCATGCCCTGCGTTCGTATCGGTATCTCAATTAGTATCCATGCTTGAACCTGATCAACCCAACGCACTCGTTGGTTATTGTTGTGTTGGGAGCTTAAGAATTTGGTATGATTAGCATTGAGGAAAGCCAATATGACTCTTAGGTAGAACTAGGTTAGGGTGAACACACACAACTCAGTTCGAATCTAAACTGAATTTGGCCCATTATGCATACAACCAGAACCCACTCTAATAGTTGTGTACACTTTCCCGCAAGGCAATTGACAACACACCAACCCTTAATAAGGGTTAGTGGGCACTTGAGTTTGATGGCAAAACTACTACAAACTTTACATACTAGTTCAAGCTTTACATGTTAAATTTATGTGATATGGATAATGTAATATGAAGTTCTTTTGTCGTATATTAATATAATTTATGATATAGTCGATGTAATGTGTTGTAGTGGTGATAGAATATATTTATCAAGGTTTAAAATATTGGAATAGATATCGAAGGATCACTTATGGTATTGAAATCAACAATAGCAGGTGTACCATATCAGAAATATCAGAAATAGTGATAGCATGACTGATATTAATAGCATATCACATATCAAGTACTTCAAAATCCAATACGATATATGCAACTATAATATTTACATTCTATTGTCATATATTATTATAATTTGTTAATTAACAATATATACACAGAGTTCATAATACAATTTGTTCACACAAGTACCCTGCTATACTTGTATTTCTTATCTTCAGTTGTAGAAATTCTATAATTTTGAATTGCTCATTAGGCATGTTTAATCCGACACAGTCCAACCATATGTCAACCAACGCAATCCAAATTCTTCCAACCCAACAACAAATTAGGTTGGGTAATGTTAGGATTTTTATAGCTTGGATTTGGTTTTCTTATATCACAATCCAACAGTAGGTCTGCTTGGGGTAGTGTTGGGATTTTTATAACTTAGGTTGAGCTAAGGTTGACCATCAACACAACCCAACCCACTTGATTTACACCCCTACTATTCTTTGGCTATTAATTGGTATAATTTATCGTTTCCTTTAAAAGATTCTAACTTCTTATATTATGGTTGTCTTTTATAGGTTATTAATACAGATAAAATAATGTACATGCAAAATTAACTTATAATTATATATATAATATATCATATATAATTAATTTATTATATAGCATTTATTTATTTAAACACATGTCTCATTCAGGCACACCAAAAAAGGGTTTCATAATCACTTTTATGCTTGTGAAGACAAACAAAGGCACCAAAGCCACTTTTAAGCTTAAAAATCGATCTATTATGGATGGCTAAAAGTTTATAAAAAATAACATGTTTACATGGGTGAGGATGCATCCAAGCAAATAGTTAATTGGAAGTGATGGGTAACAATGTAACAACACTCGCCTAAGTGAAGCAATGTAACAAGTATTTTGAAAATTAACAAAAATACTTATAATTAATATATAAGTTTACAGCTTATAAAGAAACAACCAACAGTGAAACACAAAAAATATCATTAAAATAAAGTATACATCTTGGTATTCAAAAAAGATTATGAATATAGTTGAGAAAGTAACTTCCAAAGTAGGAAGGACACATATTACAAAGCAACTAATGACCTCATTTCGTTACTAATTTACAAACTAAAGTTGATAAAGCAATCTAAGTAAAGAAGATAAATACACCTATCAACTGCCAATTAATAAATACTAATCAATAAATACTAATCAGTAGTGTTCTAAAAATTGGAAAATTGAACTAATCTTGCGGACGCATAATAGTAAGCACCCCAAAAACACAATGATTTGGGCCTATGCCCTCATTACGCAGTTAGGCTACATAAGCAAGCATATGCCCGTTATGCGCTCGCATAGGCCTATTAAATGACGTTGATTAAATAATGTGTATGAGTTTTTTTTTCTTAGTTACCTCAACCAAAAATCAATTTTAATTCACTCAAACCCTTCAAACATGTAAGATTGAGAACAGTCAATCAATGTTAGAACAATCAAAATAAAAGTTGAGTATTATTTTTATTTATTTACTTATTAGTGCAAGCAAATACTATTTGTGATGGAGTATAGATCCTCTTTTTTTCAATAACTAAATGTTAGGCTTGAGAACTCAAGGACCCAACTTTAAAACTACATGTCAGATAGGTATTACTAAACTATGTATAGTATATGTAAAACAATGTCTAGATGTGATTAAATGTCACTTTTGATGGCATATATGAGATGTTGTGGGAAGTATAATATTTAACATTATAGTCATGATTTTCATATAGCATTTATATTTGATAGTTTCAATATTTGGATAGTTTTTATGCATTTTTTATTTTTTCGGGATTCTACAGTATTTAATATATGTATACGTAAGTATTATTATATTTATATATAGTAAATATTCACTTTTGCATAATCTGTTTAATTACCATATGATCCATTTATGCATCATACAGCATGCTCCTAGACAGTAGACATAAGGGAATTATGTTTTAAAACATAGGTAATTAGTAATACTATATTTGCAAAATAATGAACATATACAATACTAGAAGCACAATATCAAAGGTCTCAAAAAATAAATTGTTTATCATTTACAAAAACTTATGACCATATACTTAGCAGTAAAATCACATAATAGCTAAAATTATAAGATATCTTATATGGAATCAAGCAATTAAATATCAAAAAGTTACATAATATAAAAATTGAAAGAAAAGGAGAAAAAAACAAAGAAGCTCGTTATACATTTGGGTCACACATCACCAAAAAAATTCTTTCATTCAGATTATATTTGTACCCCATTTCAAACCCTCCTATAATAATAGTCGCCAAAAAAGAGTATAAAAAATAAAGTTAACAGGGATTTCAAATAAAAGCCCCCTAAACAGCTAACTCTTTGTGCCTTGCCTCCGTCGCCTAAGGTGCTCACCTAAGCGCCTCAAGCAAGCTCCTCAGTAACATATGGCGGTGCTTGGCTATATAGCCAAACATCAAATACAAAAACTTTCCTACCTATGCCTAGGCAAGTTGCATGTCACCGGCTAGAACCCTTTCTGGAATTTGAAACAAGTAGTTCATTTCATAATATATGGTTCCAGATAGATATGGCTTCAGTCAATGTTGCTAGCAATAGGATAAGGCCCAGACTCAAAAGCTTTTGGCCTTGGCCCAACAAACTAATTCAAATACAGTAAAATGGTATTTCAGTGGCATAAAATTCTATCACAACATAGAAGATGACAATGATGACCGGAATTGTGACGGTAGTGACAGAAAGAAAGTTAAGTCATCATAAGGGAAGCGAACTATGCAAGAAGTGCTTGATCTGGCTCAGATCAATGCATCAGTACAATATAAACATCTCAACAAGCTTATTGAATGTGGACCTACAAAATAGAGTTGGCTGTTTAGTATTGTAGGCAGAAGGTTTAGAGTTGGCTCTGTTTAACAATACATGGAGATTGGTGTAGGCGGTTATCACATTGCAATAATTGAGTTAAGTTATGTAGTTCATAATTTTGAAGGAATTTTAGCCTCTATTTTAGGTTCTCATTGTCCTGAAGAGATATTTTTTTCACCCCATTTTTTTGGTGAACCATCTAGATTTGAATGACTTGTAACTTAAACTGCAACCAATCCCATAGTTTCTAAAACAACCATAAAGGAAAAGCGTATAATAAACAAATGGAATCACAGTTATGCACTCAAATAAGAATATTTAATACCAACCTGCTCCTTGAGCCGAAGAACCCTCTGCAAGAACCCTTTAAACGCATCCCTCCGATCATAAAAACAAATCCACGCTGCCACATTCTCCCGAAACTGCAACCACAGTCCAAAAGACAAATTTTGGGGGGGGAAACTAAGAGAAATTGAATAAAATTTCAATCTTGTCAGATCATTACCTTCTCGTTGACCATAAGAATCATGGACATTACGTGTTCGAACGTCGCTGTCTCGGGATCAAAATTCGGCCACAAGTAATTCTCCAAATACTGGCTGACTTCCAGAATCATCACTCTCTGAAGCGGCACCGTCTTCCTCCCGCCCGAAACGAGGAGCTCGGACTCATAGATCTCCTTCACGAGCTCCGGATCGAACTTTCGATCTGAGGGGCTCTCGGACCCGGCGGTCTTCAGCCAGTTCGCAGCGGCGATCTTGGTGAGGCGATCCCGCTGGATCTCGACGAGAGTGATGGAGCTCGATAGGGTGGACGAGGGGATGCTTTCCGGCGGCGGTGGTGGAGGGTCGAAGTTGAGGTTGTCGGCGGCGTACTCCGCCACGCGGTGGCGGCGGAAGTCGAAGGTGCCGATGCCATAGACCTTCGGCATGGTCGCCGGTGGTGTGAAGGGATCAGGGTTTTATATGGAGGAGAGGATTAGGGTTTTGTTCGGGTTTTGCCGGGGTTTGATTTTGAGGTTGAGGGGGAGGAACGCTTAATAAGACCCAATCCATGTTTGGGGGAAATTCTAAATGCGCACCACATTTTGCTTTGTGAGCACCATTTTCCCCTGTGTTGTAAATCACTTTTCTATTGGAAGCTAAGTAAAATGAGGTGCGCATTTAGAATTTCCCATGTATGGGTTTGGGACCGATACGGACATACCGCCATTTATTTAGCTTTTCCGTAGAGAGGCACCCACCAATTTAGTAAGTACATCTATCAAATAATTTTATAATTATTGTAAGTGTGTCATTTAATTTTAGGAATGAAATTCTGCTTCCAGTGAATAGCGGCTGGATTAAAACTGAAATAAATTACTTGAATCCACTTGAATAAGGAGATGTCCGAATCAAAATATTTTGTTCAGTTTTAGTTTCAAATTTGAGACCCAAAAACGAGTCAAACCAGTCAAATTATTTAAAAATTATATATATATATATACAAAGATATATACATATACATACATATAATCATACATACATATATATTAATACATATATATATATATATATGAGAAAAATGGAAATGAGCTGACAGCTCAAGCAAGTTATCTGAGCTGCAGTTCATTTCCAATATCTCTAATAATCCTTTTTAAAAATTTTCTTTTTGATTATGATCTCGACCCTATAAATATATTTAATATTAATTGGAAATCTTGAAGATATATACTTACTAAAACAATTAAAATTATAATTTTAAATAAATTTTATTTAAAAAAGTGGAACCAAATAATCTAACCAAACTAAATTGAACGGTTTTCGTTCTCATTCCTAATCGGTTCAGTTCATTTTTGTAAAAATTAGTACAAACTGAACCAAAACCAACCATGCTCACTCTTAGCCGCTCCTTTCAAGCTGGTGATGGTAATGGACGTGTCCACATGCAAAATTTTGACTCTCCATATACAAAATTTTGAATTAGAAAATTAAATTTTTTTTATTTTTAATTCAAAATTTTGTATAGGACGGATTAAAAATTGACTCATAGTTAAATTCGTACATACAAGAGAAAGGGGATCATATATTGATCACCCTTTTTTAATTGTGGGTTCTTCGCATTGCTACGAGGCTTTGCCCTTGTGCCTCCTTAACAATCCAACAATCGTAGATGGGAGATGAAGCAATATGAAGTAGCCGACAATAGGCTCTTGCTTCTCTTGGAAGTGTCTATGATCACATAAAATTGATGAATTGGATCTTCCCAAAGGTGTCTTTAAAATTCTATCTAGATGACCATTTATAGATCAAATGTAGTTACTCAACTTCCCTATAGATGAGGACAGAAATTCCAATTTTCCTATGAATATTGAGTCAAATATTTGATTAAATTTAATTTTCTCTTGATTGGATTCGAAATCTCTATCTTGATGTATTTTGATTTGACTTAAATACTCAAATCAGAGTCAAAAACCAATTTAAAATTTTATTGAGGTTCTCCAAGTTTTTGATAAATGTGGGGCTACTCCTTATCAATTTTTCTCATCAACAATGAAAAAAAAGAAGAATGAGAGAAATTTGGTATTTAGATTAGTTAGAAAAATTGGATTTGCTTTAATAAAATTTGTTAGAGAAGAGATGTAAGAGATAACTAAGTATGAAAAAAAGAGCAATGAGTGGAGAAAAATAGTAAAATATAATATGGTGGGCATTATTAAAAAATTCTGCTGAGTGCTGCTAGGAATAGGGATGGTAATTATGAAAAAGGGTGAACCGCTGCTGCTGCATCTCAGAGAACCACCAAACTAACCCGAACCCTACACTCTCGGAGACAAAGTCGGAAGAGGCGGAGAAGACACCCATTCCCATTTTTAGAGGAAAAAAAAAAGCAACAAAAAAGGGAAAAGGAAATGGACAGCAAAGCTCCATGGACCGACGTTCTCGACCGACCTCTAAAAAGTCTGTTTTTCTTAAAAATAAAATTTGGGGTATTTACATATTTGTCCCTTACATCTTTATAAATTATAATTTAATCCCCCAAATCTTCATATTTAGAATTTAGTCCCCAAATCCTCTAAGTTATTACAATTTAGTCCCCTCCCTAACTTCCCTTAGCCCAGTTTATTTTTTGATCTAATTTTTTCATTTTACCCCTCATTCTTCCTCCTCTCTTCTCCTTCTCTCTTCTCTTTCTCTTCATTCTTCCTCCTCTCTTCTCCTTCTCTCTTTCTCCTCTCTTCTTATTTTTTTCATTGGGTTCATTGGCTTCCCCCCATCTTCTTATCTTCATCTATCTAGTCATTATCATATAGCCAAGAAAATTTATTTTTATCTCTCTCTAGCCAATTAATTCTCTGGAGTGAAATTTAGGGTTTTTGAAGTCCATATGAGAGGAATATGGGTATTTAAGTCATTTTATTATTTTAAAAAATAAAAATTAAATTCTGTCATTTATTTGGATGGAAAAACTAACTGAGAGACTAAATTATAGTAATTTAGAGGATTTGGAGACTAAATCCTAAATATGAAGATTTGGGGGACTAAATCATAATTTATAAAGATTTAAGGGACAAACCTGTAAATACCCCTAAAAATTTTAGGTATAAATTTTGTAAATTCTAAATGCGCACCGCTTTTTTCGTAGTGAGCACCACATTGTGCCTTTTTCTTAGTGAGCAGCACCAATTTTTCAATTTTAACTCAATTCCTCTCTAACTTTTTTTCCCCTCCTAGTGAGCACTTCGCCCCATCACCTCCTTATCCTCACCTTTCGTCATTCTTCCTACATCACATGAAGAACTTCGCTGTTCCCCCCTTCCGCTCTTGCAGTCTATTGACGCGCACAAGAGAAGAGAAAGAAAAGGAGCTAGAGAAGAAAGAAGAAAAGTCATGATGAACATTAAGAAAGGGCGAAACTCATTTTTGTCCAAAAAATAAATGGCATATTTGTAATTATTTCAAAGTTACAAAGTTAGCCTTAATGTTCACTAGGAAAAAAAATGGTGCGCATTTAAAATTTCCCTTCCTTTGGTGCCCCTATAAATTGGGTAATCTTCGAATTTGATTGGGTAATCTTCAGAATTTGATGTGTATTAATTATCCTCTTGAGTAGGAGCTGGCCAACTAGGACATTAAAGCGAGAATCTTTTAAGGGGGAAAAAATAATTGTGTATCACTATTGTTTACCGAATCTCTAAGCAAGCGAAAGAAAAATCGGAGTCCCCTTGCTCGGTAGTCATTGAGCTAGGCCTCCGTTTTGTCCTCTGTCTCATCCTCATTCCCAGCTCGTAGCTCTAGTCTTCTATGGGTCTTCCTCCTTAGTTTCGGTATAGAGTGCACTGTAGGCAGTGTTTCTGGACCTGCTATCATAAACACACTATGATATATTTGCATGGCAAAGGAAAACACATAAATATTTTTATTGTTAAAAAATCTATTGTTTCTTTCTAACCAAATGTGCCATAGCCATGAACCCACTCTCACCCCCCTCTTGTCATCCTTATTCTTTTGTTTTATGATGTCATCCCGTAGATCTCCCATGTTATTGTAGTTTGGTTTGTTGGATCCTCCCAAGGACTTTAACAGTACATTTGAGCTAATGCAAATTATACTACTAACTGTAGTATAATTCAAGTGTGCAATACCTAAGAGCTTTATCAAAAAGCTTCAAACACATAATTATTTTTATTTATCTAAGAACAATACATAACATGCTAGAACCATTATACAGTAACAAGTCCTTTGAAGCTTTTTTCTATAGAAAGCTAAGAAAGATGGGGTGCGCATTTAGAATTTCCCTTCTATGGGTTTGGGACCGATAAGGACAGACTGCCATTTATTTAGCTTTTCAGTAGAGAGGGCACTCACCAATTTACTAAGGACATCTATCAAATAATTTTATAATTATTGTAAGTGTGTCATTTAATTTTATGAACAAATTTTGCTTCCATTGAGTAGTGTTGGATTAAAACTGAAATAAATTACTTAAATCAACTTGAATAAGGAGATGGCCGAATCAAAATAATTTGTTCAGTTTTAGTTTCAAATTTGAGACCCAAAAACGAATCAAACCAATCAAATTATTTAAAAATTATATATATACACAAAGATATATACATATACATACATATAATCATACATACATATATATTAATACATACATATATACATATATACTGTAAATAAATTTAATATTAAAATCATAATTGGAAATCTTGAAGAGATATGCTTAGTAAAACAATTAAAATTATAATTTTAAATAAATTTTATTTAAAAAGCGGAACCAAATAATCTAACCAATCTAAATTGAATGGTTTCCATTCTCATTCCTAATTGATTCAGTTTGGTTTTGTAAAAATTAGTACAAACCGAACCAAAACCAGCCGTGCTCACTCTTAGCCGCTCCTTTCAAGCTGGTGATGGTAATCGACATGTCCACATACAAAATTTTAACTCTCCATATATAAAATTTTGAATTAGAAAATTAATTTTTTTATTTTTAATTCAAAGTTTTTTTTAGGACTGGCTAAAAATTGACTCATAAATGCATCCATTACCATTCCTATTCCTAGTAGCACTCAGCAGAATTTTTTAATGATGCCCACCATATTATATTTTACTATTTTTTCTCCACTCATTGATCTTTTTTCCATACTTCGTTATCTCTTACATCTCTTCTCTAACAAATTTTATTTAAGCAAATCCAAGTTTTCTAACTAATCTAAATACCAAATTTCTCTTATTCTTCTTTTGTTCATTGTTGATGAGAAAAATTGATAAGGAGTAGCCCCACATCTATCAAAAGCTCGGAGAACCTCAATAAAATTTTAAATTGGTTTTTGACCCAGATTTAAGTTATTAAGTCAAATCAAAATACATCAAGATAGAGATTTCGAATCCAATCAAGAGAAAATTAAATTTAATCAAATATTTGACTCAATATTCACAGGAAAAATGGAATTTCTGTCCTCATCTACAAGGGAAGTTGAGTAACTACTTTTGGTCTATAAATGGTCATCTAAATAGAATTTTAAAGACACCTTTGGTAAGATCCAATTCATCAATTTTATGTGACGTATTTTAGGAAAAGGTTGATGAATTGGATCACATAAAATTGATGAATTGGATCTTACCAAAGGTGTCTTTAAAATTCTATCTAGATGACCATTTATAGACCAAAGGTAGTTAGGAAAAGGTGTATTTGCTTGGATCCAATTCATCAACCTTTGGTGTGATCCAATTCATCAATTTTAGGAAAAGGTGTATTTGCTTCTCTTTGACCAAACAAGATATTATATGACGGCCATTGTGGAAGATCTCTTCATAACATAAGGTCATTATGCAATCCAACACTCAAATTGAGAGCAATGGTAGAATGTAGATAGTTGAATTTAATCAACACAAATATAAATAGTTTATCTCTTTAGAGTCGGTTGACACTAAGGCAATCAGGCTCGGTCCTAATATTTTAGAGGCCCGGGGTGAAATGAGGAAGGGGCCTAACAAGTCTTATTAAAATTTTAAATAAATATTTTTATTACCAAAATTAAAATTTAGTACATAGTTTTACCATTACAAAATCTAATCATAATTCATAAAAAACAATTCCTTCGGGCATTCCTAGATGTAAAAATCCTCAATAATAGTATCAAGATCAATACTGTCCAACATTTCCTTCTCAATATATAAAATCGCCAAACCATTTAACCTTTCTTGTGACATTGATAACCTCAAATATGTTTTCAGCAATTTTAACTTTGAAAAACTTCTCTCTGCTGATGCAACAGTCACAGGTACTGTCAATAAAATTCGATAAGTAATGGAAACATTAGGATAGTAATATGCAATTTTGACATACTCAAGAATTTCAACTGATGACATTGACATATTTGGCAGAGTCATCTTCAACACTTTTAATTCAGAAAAAAAATTATCTAAATCCACATCCGACACATTATTATGAGAAAAAGTATTGGCAAAATTAATACAATACTCTCTTAATTCATTATCATCCAATGACTTCAACTTTTTTGAATCCAATAAGAATCCAAAAATATTTTCAAATATGTTTAAGTGCTCAAATCTATTATTCAATGAAGAAATCGCCATATCAACAATTACCAAAAAATAATTGACTCTAAATGACTCCTCTTCTGATTGCATTTCCTCTTCATTATCATTTTCATCAAATTGTCTTTTCCTAATAATGCGACGTCTTATTGGAAATGTAGACTTTACATTCATCTCACGTGCAATATTTTTGGCAGTATTTATACTAGATACAAACCCTTCATTTCTATATTTTTCAAAAAATTCCATTATACCTTCTAATTAATTCATGGTAGCATTAATGCACATAGATTTAGATTGCAGCTTTTTACTCATCATGTTAATTGCAAGTAGAATATCATACCAAATAACCATACCAAGTAAAAACTCAAAATACTCAAGTGCACTAATCAAACTTTCCGCTTCACTCTTTGACTTTGCATCATCACAAGATTTTGATAACTCTGACAAACCCAATCTTATTTGAGGAGTTTGAAATCTAATACCTTTGACACTTTTTATTCGACTCTCCCAACGAGTATTGGACAATGATTTCACAGTTATGTTTGAAATATTATCAAGTAAAACCTTCCATTTTTTAGGAGAGCTAGAAAATAAAGTATATATGCGTTGAACAATCCCAAAAAATAAAATAGTTTTAACACAAGAATGTGCCATATCACTAAGAGTATGATTAAGACTATGACAAGCACATGGCATATATAACGCTTTCGGATTTATTTCAAGTAACCGGTTTTGAACCCCTTGGTGTTTTCCCTTCATATTAGAACCATTATCATAACTTTGACCTCTCACATCATCAATATCAAGATCAAGAGACTTAAGTGTGCTTAATAATTCATTGAAGAGTCCCAAACCGGATGTATCATCCACCTTTAAAAACTCTAAAAAGTACTCCTCTACTTTTATTTTGTTACTAGACATATTCACATATCGTATTACTAGACTCATTTGTTCTTGATGGCTCACATCGGGGGTACAATCAAGAATAACAGAAAAATATTTAGCCTCTTTAATAAATCTTATGATGGAACTTTTAACACCATTGGCTAAAAGAGAAATTAACTCATTTTGAATTTTGTGACCAAGATAATGATGATGAATTTCATGATTTTGAATGCGTCTAACATGATTTTGCATTATTACATCAAATTCTGCAATCATCTCAATTAATCCCAAAAAATTACCATTACCATCTTGGTAAAGTTTCTCTTAGATCATCGAAAAGGCAAATTATACTTAGAAAGACATTTCACAACAGAAATTATTCTTAATAAAACTTGTCTCCAACGCTCTTTCTCTTTCATAATTTCTTATCGTAAATCTTTATCAATTGTTTGATTTTTGCTTAATCTTACTCTTAGTTCATTCCAAGATTCCATGTTGGTCATATGCTCAATGTTATTCTCATGTTTTTTGAGTCTTTCACCAAGATGCCTCCAATCTCTAAATCCATTAGTTGCTAATGCAGTTTTATTATTATTAGATTTAAACAATTTGCAACAAAAACAGTATACTTTATCCACATGTTTAGAATAAACCAACCATCTTCGATCACTAGTCTCTCAATTACTTAACTTCCTAGTATAATAACCATATGAAAAATGTCTAGATGTGTTATCTAAAGGAAACACAAGATTCAATTCTCTAATAGGCCCTTTTTTAACCAAAATGTCTCTTGATTTATTATCAAGATTATCCCAATTTTTAAAATCATAAATATTAAAAGAATGGGTTGGTTGTTCATCAACTATTACATTTTCAATAATAGATTCATTTGGTACATCATTATGCTCATTCAAATTATCAATATCCTTATTATTTTGATTTTATTCATTTACATTTTTATTGAATTTTCAACATTATCATCATTTAATCCATCCAAATTTTCATTAGAGGAACTTGCTATTTTAACAAATTTATCTATAGCTCCCCTTTGTGATTGTATTAACTGCTCTATTTGTTTTCTTTTTTTTATTTTTTCACTCCCAGACAAATATTTTTGAGAAAATATTTTTTTGAGAAAAAATATAACAAAATTATATAAGAAAAAAGAACAAAAGCACCTTGAAAAGAACCAAGCAGCAGAATGCCAGAATAGCTGGGAGCCAACACATTCGACAACCTAATAATAAGAAATATTTATAGAGATAAAGAGAGGGAGAGAGGAGGATATATTGGTTTAGTGTGATTTTGTTTTGGAATGGAGTTGTTGGGTTAAAAACAAGCCATTTGAAAAAAAAAACATTCAAAATTAAAAAAAAAAAAAAAACTAGCCGTTTGAAAATTTTGGACCCCTTTAGATTGTGGGCCCTGGGCAGGTGCACAGCCCGCACCTGCCCAGGGCCGGCTCTGAAGGCAATGCGACTTGCCAACTCTAAACCAATGACGGGATGATTGTGTTCCCTACAAAAGAAGAAACTCCTGATTAATAGGAGTATCGAGACTTTAAAACAAGAGAGGTCTAACATCCCATAATGTGAGATTTTATTTGGCTTAGCTAAGGTCTCATGCCAGTTTATTTTAATTTTATGAGTTCTTTTCGTAACAAAATAATATTCTGTTTCTTTTATTTGAGAAGAAAATGAAGATAGCATGAGCTCTTGCCTTCCCTTTTATGGCTTAAAGTATTTATGAATTGCAAAGTTGATGGGTGAGACGTCCAAAGCCTTCATTCATTGTCGCTGAAAGATTTGTGTACATCATCTCATTAAAATTAATTAGAACTTTACTTTTATTTACTTATATAAATGAGGTGATAATTTTTTTCTTTGTTGCTAACACCCTTTAATCATTATAGAGCTTGTCATGCAATACACACAAGATGATATATCTCAGATTACTTGTTATGATATGTTGTTTCACATATTTGGTGAGAAATTAGGATACTTTTCGAGGAAAAGAAGTAGGAAAAAACTTCCAAGTAAAAGAACTCGACAAGATATCAGGGAGCAAGTACACAAGGTTCTAAATGATGCTAGAGTGACGATGATGGTGAAAATAACTCAAAGAATTAGAGAAGAACTATAGGCCGAGTCGAATGAGAAATTAAAGGCAGAGCTTATATAAGTACGTGTTGAAATTAGAGTTAAGATACAAGCTGAGTTCGACTATATTTCTAGAGCATATGACTATATTTTTCAGTTCTATATCACAGTCAAAAAATTTATTATTTTGTATTAAATTGGATTTGATATGTAATTTAACATAAACACTTTAATATTTGTGTAATATTGGAGATATATATTTTCTGAATATTTTGACATATTTATGTGGTGAATTTTATTTTTGTATCGTAAATTCTTAATATATGTATCAATTATTTGTAAAACATCTCATTTGAATATGGTGTGTGATGATAATAATGATTGTATATAATGTTTTATGTCTAAATTAAGATTCGGTGATGATTGTTACATATTGTCACCTATCACAACTAATATTGTCACAAAATATAAGTTTTAGTAATAATCAATATTTTCATAAATATATTTTTTTAGTGACACTATCTAAACCTTATCACTAATAATTAATTTTGTGACAACTTTTGTCGTTACCAAATGTGTAAGTAATATCATTATGTTATATTTTATATACATATAGTGATAGAAAATAAACCTTTTTGTGATGAGTATTATTGCTATAAACTAGATTTAGCGATGATGAAAGTTTTCACAAATGAATATCTATAGCGACAATATAATAACTTTTGTAACAAGTATTATTGTCACAAATTAGATTTAGTGGCGACAAAAGTTGTCATAAAAGGAAGCCTTATAGTGACCATATAGTAATCTTTTTGTTACAAATTAAAGTTGTCATTGTAGATTAGTTTCAGTGACGAGGTCATAAAGTCATCACAAAAAGTTTTAGCAATAGCCACACAAGCAACAAAACTTAGTCGTTGCTAAACTTGTCACTGAAAAATAACTTAGAGACTTCTAGTAATGACTTTTATTGTTACAAATTCCTTATGCTTTTGTAGTATATATCTTGTAATTCGGACGAGGAGACTAAGTCTATTGCAGCAATCAATTTAAGGAGTGGTAAGGTTATAGATGAGCCAGTTTTAATGACATTGAAAAGCAAGAGAAGCTTCGTAATGAATCTACATATGATATTGTTGATCAGTCTAATCATATATCACCTTGTCTTAAATCAGTTGTTCTTTTTCCTTCTGCATTTCACAAAAATGAACTTCACTTAATGCTGAAATTCTTGATATTTTTAAACAAGTGAAGGTTAATATTTCTCTTCGAGAAACTATCAAGTAAATACCAATGTATGCAAAATTTAAAAGACTTGTGCTCAATAAAGAAGAGGATGAATGTAAAGAAGGCATTTTTAGGACAATAGGTAAGTGCCATCATCTAGCAAAAGATGCCCTCTAAATACAAAGATCTAGACTGTCCTACCATCTCATGCATTATTGGCAATCATTACTTTGATAAGACTTTATTAAATTTGGATGAAAGAGTGAATATTTTGCCTTATTCAGTTTTTATACAGTTGGGTATCCATGAAAATGTGACACTGCAGCTTGCCGATCAATCAGTTAAAATACCATAAGGGATGGTAAAGGATGTGCTAGTGCAAGTTGAGAAATTCTACTTTCTGGTTGATTTTTATACTCCGAAATTTGAACCTACACCAGATCACTTCAAAAATATTCCAATCATACTAGGCCGGCCATTTCTTACAGCTTCAAATACATTGATTAATTGTAGAAATGGAATTATCAAATTTTCATTGGGCAATATGGTTATGAAATCTAACATTTTTGATGTAGACAAACAGGCTCCAGTCGACAATGATGCACAAGAATTTGATACGATAGATGATATAGGAGCAAAGCAAATGACAGGTTGGGAGAGAAAAGACAACCTATGATTTTATTTTAGTTGATAAGAGCACATACATTTGACGAATGGTCAAAAAATAATGGACTCTTGTTGAATTCTGCTTGAGTTTGGATGAAGAAATGACAATTAACCTAAGTCTAACCATGTTCTCAAATTAATAATGTTCTTAATATATTCATTCTTAAAGTTATATATATATATATATATATGTGTGTGTGTGTATGCACTGAGGACAAGGACATTGTATAGTTTAAGTTGGGGGTGGGAAAGATATACCTTGGTTAACCATTAATGATCACAATTGTAACATATATATATATATATATATATATATATATATATATATATATATATATTAGATAGACACACACACATTAATACTAAAAATTCAAAAAATGAAAAATTTATAAATTTTTTCATTTCATTGAAGTAAAAAGTAAAATTAGATGTATTTTATATTGTATATTTATGATATTTATATCTTAATATTGATGCTTATATGATAATATTTTTTATATAATCTTGATTATGAAATTGAATCTGACAATAACATATATGGATACTTGAAGTTTGAATTAAGTATGCACTCTAAACACTTACATGATGAGTCATAAAAAGTTGATAACAATGAGAAAATATAAAAGAAAGGTCTATCTTATATAGATATAAAATAAAACAATAATAAATAGGAGTGAGCCTGGTATTAAGGCAGGATCTTCTATAAAAAATAAATAAGAGAAAATAAGTGATTAAGTAGTTGGGTTCATGCATCTCAGTAAACTGCATATTCACACGAACAATACTTATGGACTTTATTATAAATATGAGCTAAGTAATTAGACATTTGTGCATCGGAATGCATAAGTGCTCACATAAACGACAAGTGTTCATATATATATATATATATATATATATATATATATATATATATATATATATATATATGAGAAAGGGGTTCCTATAAGTTCGATTGTAGTTTGAAACTTAACAAGACTCATATACACGATCATAAGAGTGCATAGGAGAGGATAAAAGTATATATACGTTACGATTTAAATGACCATAATAGGTACATAAAGATATTAAATTATAAATGATTTGTTAAGATTGGTATGTTTATAAATATCCATGTGCATATTTCTAATTGAACTTAATATGTAAAACAATTGAAAAGCAAAAAAATTTAAAAATATAATAAAATAAAATATTTTTCTTTTTCTTTATTTTACACTTATCCTTATTTTTTATTTTATTTATTTATTGAACCAAATATTTCTTGATGTTTGTGAGTAATATCACTGAAAGCCCTCACGAGGCAACACTTGTCTACTAGAGTAACCCAAGGGTTTAACGGTTTGTTGCATATGCTAAATGCAGTCGTGATTCCTACGAAAGTGAATTAAAATTTCTTTTCTTCTTTTTAGTTAGGGATAATTTATTTTCTTAATTTGATAATTTTGCTAGAGACTAGCAAAACTCAAATTGGGGAGTGTAATTTTGAGTGAAAAATGTTATATTTTGTATTTATTTCTTGCACTCGTAATACAATTTTGACGTTTAATATAAGAAATTAACGAATTATTATATATAGTATTCTAATTCTCCAATTGAGTATTTTATTGCTTTAATCTAGTATTCTACAATCGTTTTGAAGGGTTTCGGTTCCAAGGAAATGAAACGAGTATGCATGCATGAGCAAAAAATTTGCAACAAATCCATTAAATGGCTATTGAAGCCGTTGTCAACAGCCCCTAATATCTATCACTGTAATTTCTACCCGAAAAGGTTACTGAAGCAGTTTTTGAAGCTGCTGTCGATAGCCCAAAAAGCAGCCAACGCAGCAGTCATAATTTCAAAACCAGATTTCACAAAGATTGGATCCGAACTGGAAAATGTTGTATAGGAAAAAGTTGTAGAGCTCTAAGTTAGATTTCCAACAGCAACAAGATTAACTCAATTAGAGTTCAAATGCAAAAATTATGACTATTTTATTGAAAAACTATGCAGTAGAACATAAATTTGTACCCGTTTTGTACTTGTTTTTTACTCATATTTGGACTCGTTTTGTACTCGGTTTTGAACTCTAATCTTAGCCATTGAGATCTATTTGTTGTGGATGTAAAGGATATGATTGGTTATGATTTTTCTTAGGAGTTATATACTCTATAAATATGAGAGGATGTGCCTCCTTATGAAAAAAAATCCTTTGTATCTCTCTTTTTTTGAATAAAAATTATTCTTTTCAATGATGATTGGCTAAATTCATGGTGAAAGGTGGATGACTATTTTCTAGTTCTTCATCAATGGTTTGTCTATATCTCTTATAATTTTTATTTTTAGATTCTTATTATTTTATATAGTTAATTAATTGTAGTTTTATATGTATTTGAAATATTCTATCTTTTAAAGCATGATTTGTGTTTTCTTTTAGGGATTCATACTATGATTCTATAAACAATTTATTCATTGGATATATGAGACTATAATAATATGATCATGAAATAAAAAAGATCTAACTTATTTCTTTTTTCTTATCTAATATTTGATTGATTATAATATTTGTGTATACTTGAAATAGTTTATCTTTTGGAATAGGATTCGTATTTTCTTTAAATAGGAATTCAGATCATAATTCTAGATATACATTATTGGTTGGTATAAATATAGATAGAAAAGATTAAGAAGATAATTTCTAATATTTATAGAAACAAAGTAGAGAACTAGAGACAAATTGACACCTTAACTTCTTTTCTAATTAATTTTTGTACTCTCAAATAATTGCTATTTTCTTTAAACTTAATCCATAGACTTGTGTTTTTCAATACCAAACTATCCATGTAGATTTGACCTCAAACTTATCGAGACATATTACTTGTCGATCTCTTACATTTGGAAGTGTACAATTTAGATCGCGATCACATATACTTCATGATAATTCAAACCACTGTTGAGATGAGTAGGATCCACTACAACTACTGAAAGTACGCCCATTATAAGTTAGCAGGTGGTATTTCGGAGCATGCATAACCAATCTTCACTCGACATTAATTGTATGCATTCTTCAAACAATTGTGTAGATGGTATATCAATATTAATGTAGCAAAGAATTGCAAGAAGATATTTGACAATTTTTTTTTATTGGTGATGAAAAAATTGTCATCTAACCCCATGGAAGAGTATTGTAAGCACTTAAACATTTTGTAGATAAAATTCACTATCAATCTAGATGTTGTCAAGTACTTCACCACTAATTGGCTGGAATCCTATAAGGAAGGATTTGTTGCATTGTAGACAGATTAGTACCAACACAATTTAACATCTAATAGATAACTGTTAATACATGAGTGTGTTATTTTCTTTTTTCAATAATCAACTTAACATTATTATGCACAAACAGGGTGGGTTGAGAGTTCACATGAAAAATTGAAGTGGCAATTGGCAACTAATAAAGAAAAAGTTTGGGTGTACTCAATGAGTCATAGGCATAAAGTATTGGATGTATTTCTAAAATGGAAAAAGATGATCAAAATTCAGGCTGAGTGAATGGTAAAACAACTTAAATCGGATAATTACACCAAATAAAAATCAGATCCAAATTGTGCCGGGACGAACATATATTGTTCCAACACTTCATTGCTAGAGAAGCACCACAACAAAATGGATGGCAAAGCACATGAATCGCACTTTCTTGGATAAAGTGTAATTATGCTGTCTAGTGTTGGATTGGATAAGGAATTATGGGTTCAGGGTTTATCGTATGTGAGCGTTGTTATTAATATGTTGTCTAGTGCTTGAAACAAGACAAATATTCCACTTAAGGTATTGAGTGGTCATTCACATGTTTTTTTTTTTTTTGTTGGTATGATTATTATCTTGTTAGGCAAAGAAAGTTTGATCCCAGAGCCAAGAAAGCTATATTATTGGGATTTAGCACAAGTGTGAAAGGATATATATATTCTGGTGCCTTGAGTCCAAGAAGTTAATTTATAGTAAATGTGTGACTTTTGAAGTAACCTCCTTGTTGAAAAACAAGTATGAAATACCTCAAGATGATAGCAACCGCAAATGCCCCACAATAGATGGAGTTTAAGACCTCCACTTTGAAAGAGCATAACAAGAATAAGGTTGCTTCAGAGGAGGTTATTAGTATAGGTGAGGAGATAAATGGTGAA
The DNA here is from genome assembly GCA_036321105.1 of Dracaena cambodiana. Taxonomy (NCBI): domain Eukaryota; kingdom Viridiplantae; phylum Streptophyta; class Magnoliopsida; order Asparagales; family Asparagaceae; genus Dracaena; species Dracaena cambodiana. Next base: position 19,890,956 of record JAYEPQ010000012.1, on the reverse strand, counting down.
AAACATACACTCCGTTGTAGTTAGTAGACCCAAAAGTCAAAAAAAAAAATTGAATGATTCACTGTCATGTGATTATACTTGAAAAGTGTAGTTATTTTACTTTATTTTATACACGTGTAATCCAATTTTGGTGATTAATTACTTTTATTAATCAAATTATCCACTATAATATTTTTCTAGTGTTTTATAGTCTTTTTACAAAATTTTATATGCAAAAAAAAAAAAAAATCAAAAAATCAAAATATATCTCAAGTATCAGCTTTGAACTGTGATTTTACAGGTCTGACTGTCGACAACTACCTATTGGCTGCTGACAGCCATCGACTGTGATGCAACCCAAGAGCAGCTATCGACAGAGCTTTGAAAAGCCACGTTCCCAGTTTTGGAGCTTTTTGAGAGAAAATAGAGTTTCTTTATAAATATAATTTTTGTTAGGATTTTGTAAAAGGCTATAAATACCCAATGCAATCGAAAAGGAGAGAGATATAAAGAGAGGTATTAATAAAGTAATTCAGAGATTCAAGATTTTAGTTTTTGTACTCTTTCATAGAAATCAATAAAAGAATTTTTTTCTTTATTCATGACTATGATGAATATGAGTGGATAAATTCTTGTGTTGGTTCAATGTGTAACAAACCCTAGATAATTTGCTGGTATGTGATTTTTATGCTTATTGTTTTTAATTAATTTATATAAAGTTGATATCTTTGATTCCCTATTATTTTTGAAATGATTAATATATGATTTTAAGTCTTTGATATTTTATTATTTGACAATATATCAGTTGCTTAGTTTTTAATATACCGTACAGTCTTTAGGCATAGTGTATGGTTAGACTTTGAATGTTTATTTTTATTATTTATATTGCATACTTAGATAAACTCAAAACACATATAGGTTTCCTTAGGGAAAGTTATTCAAAATATCAAGTTTATAATTTTGTTAGATTTTGTACTTCAATGATATATTTTTCGGTGTAGGAAGACTATGTGATTTATGTAACTGAGATTAAAAAGCATAGATACATCCGATAAATTATTCTATGGAAAATTTAATACATCTGACCAATAATTTTATTTCAAGTAAATTTAAACTATTTTTAGCTTTAGTTTTAGTTAATAAGAATTCAATTTTTATTTCTAGTTTTGTAATTTATTCTTTTTTAGTGTCAACATAATAATCAAAACAATCCTCGAAAAGATGATCTTGGGTTGCTACCCTTATACTATTTATTTGATCTCTTGCACTTGAAAGTGTACTATTTAGATCGCAGTCAATTTTTTGGCGCCGTTACCGAGGGTCAATGCTATTGTATTATTACACTTTTGTATAGATTACGGTTCATACATCATTAATTTTTATAATCCTGAATTTGCATGACCAGTTGGAGGAGAACTTCAAACAGTAGATTTATTCAATTGTACTCAAATCCATATACACTTCCAATCCACCAAACACTTCATAATATGAGTACTAATAACAATAACAACATGAATAACAATAATAATAATGGATTTGGAGATAACAATACAAATGATAAAAATAGGCATCATGAAAGAAATGGAAGGTCTTTACAAGATTATCTATAACCTGATAGGACAATCCAATCTTCATGCATAGCATTTTATTTGAATATAAGACACTTCAAGATTAAATCTGAAGTAGTTCAACTTTTGCCTAAATTTCATGAAATGGATTCAGAGAGTCTATATTTGCACCTTCGAGAATATGAAGAAGTTTGCTCTACTATTACCTCAAAACATTACTACAGAGCAATCTGAATTAAACTCTTTCTATTCTTCCTCAAGAAGAAAGCAAAGACATGGCTACACTTTTTATGTTCCAATTTAATTGGAAGATAGGATGAGATGCAAAAAGAATACCTAAATAATTCTTCCCTTCACATCGAATAAATTATATGCGAATGCAAATTCTTAATTTTTGTCAGAAAGAAGATGAACTATTGTTCAAGTGTTGGGATAGATTTAAAGATTTGCTACTCTTATGCTCATATCACAGTTTCAAGATATGGAAGACTGTATGTATTTTCTATCAAGGGCTAAATACAGAAATCAGGCAATTTGTAGAAATTATATGCAATAATGAATTTTGAGCAAAGATGCTGAGGAAGCCTGAGATTATCTTGATTCACTTACTGAAAATTCAAAAGTCTGGAAAATTAAGAATATTTCGGATAAACACCAATTAATAGAGAAATCTTACAATAGAGGTGGACTTATTAAACTAGGAGAACTGAAAATATAGCTGCACAATTAATTTCTATCATGAAAAAATGTGAAGATTTGCTTACAAAGAAAATTGAAATGGTTAAGACAATAAAAGAAGTTTCGATAATTTGTGATATTTGAAAATTACAAGGAGACGTGACTTGCGGCTGTCCAACACTTTCTACTTTTAAAGAAGTATTAAATGAACAAGCTCATGCGTTTAGCACTTTTCCTCAACTAGCGAACAATGCATATTTACAAATATATAGCTCTAGTTGGAGGAACTATCTAAATTTTTAATGGAAATAGAATCCTCAATAATAATTTAATCATCAAAATAAGCCACCTACTAATCCACTACAACAATACAACCAACTTTCTAATAAACCTTTAGTGTACCAATTATTACCGAAGAGAAATTTTGTAGATAATTTTTTGCAAATACAACAGATAATAGATCAAAAGATCTAAGTGTAATAGCAATTTATTCAGTAGCAGCAAATAATCAATAGTCAGAATGCGATAGCCATCAATGATACCTGATCAAATACAAGCCACTTTAGTTCTGCATTGCAAATAAAGGAAAAATGTAAGCTATCATCTCAAGTGAAGGCCAACACTTAGGTAAAATCAAAGGTATAAATACTTTTACTTTTTCCATTAATAATGATATATCCAAGATAGCTGCTACAATAAGTTTGCAAAGTAGTAAAGTACTTGATGAGCCCATTTCAAAAAAAAATACTAAAGAGAAATAAGGCAATGATTTAGTACAACAATCTAAAGATAATAATTCTAAAGAACTCACTTCCACAAATTTTAAGCCAACTATACCGTTTCCCAACGATTGAAAGCTAAAATATTAGTGCACTTATGTTGATATTTTAAAAATTTTCAAACAGGTACAAATTAACATATCTCTACTGGAAGTGATCAAACAAGTCTCCTCATACACAAAATTCTGGAAGGACTTGTATACCATCAACAGATATTACAACATACAGAAGAAAAACAGTTATCTTAGAACAGGTAAGTGGATTATTCTTTTCTAAAATGCCTCTTAAATATAAGGATCCTGGATATCCTACTATTTCTTATGTGATAGGTCAACATAATATAGAAAAAAAAGGTTTACTAGATTTGGGGGTTAGTATAAATCTTTTACCATATTCGGTTTACAAGTATTTAGGTCTAGGAGAACTTAAAGCTATACCGGTCACACTACAATTAGTCGATAGGTCAAAAAGGAATCCTAAGAGTGTTGTGGAAGATGATTTAGTGCCAACCAAAAACTTTTATTTTCTAGTGGATTTTATAGTTATCGATACTGCACCTGTAAATAGTTCACATCTCATATTCCTGTTATTCTTGGATATTCATTTTTAGCTACAATTAATGTAGTTATTAATTGTAGGAATTGTGTGGTGAAGTTTTCACTTGGAAATATGACTCTTGAGCTTAATATTTTTAACATTTGCAAACAACCGAATATTTATGATAAATTGAAAAATATTAATTACATTGAACAAATCCGAGAAGAAGGAGATATCATATCATTGTGCATTTCTGATCCCTTAGAGCTTGCTTTAACAATGAACAATGATTTCCTTAATTATCTCAAATCCGAACATGCTGTTGAATTATAAAACATTTAACTGATGCTCAATGTTCATATATCACGGAATGGATATAAAAAATGGAAGTATATGAAGAGTTACCTCAAATTATAAAGTAATTAATACCATTTTATATCCAAGTACCGATACTTAAACTGAAACCGCTACCTGAAAATCTCAAGTATGTATTTTTGGGAGCTAAGGAAATTTTTTCGTTAGTCATCTCAGTGCATCTTGATGAGAATCAGGAAGAGTAACTACTATCGATATTATGAAAGTATAAGGGAACTCTTAGAAGAAATATAGCAGACATTAAAGGTATAGACTCTCTTATTTGTATACATCGTATCAGTTTGAAAGTTGGAGCCAAGCCAATTAGGCAAATACAACGAAAGTTTAAACGTGCCATGAAAAAAATGGTTAAACCTGAAGTGTTTAAACTTTTTGATACTGGCATCATCTATCCAATTATTGAGAGTAAGTGGGTAAGTTCAACTTGTTCCAAAGAAGAGTGCGGGTAATAGTCATTAAAACGAGGATGGAGAGATGACACTCATTCCTACTACTACGACTTGGCATATGTGAATTTTATACGACAATAGAGAAGGAGTTCTAGTTGTAATTTTCCTCTTGATAAATTTCGTTCATATATTTTGGGCTCACATGTAGTTATTTTAATAGATCATACGGTGCTCAAATATCTTTTATCAAAGAAAGATGTAAAACCACAATTAATCAGATGGATATTGCTACTCTAATAATTTTATCTTGAAATTAAAGACAGAAAGAGAGTAGAGAATGTAGTTGCTGACCACCTCTCTCATCTGACTTTTGATAACACCAATTAGGAACTAGTTCGCTAATGAGCAGATATTTTCAATCAGAACAACTCCCTGGTTTGCTGATATTATTAATTTTCTTGTTGCAAGTGAAATTCTGAATCACTAGAGTTAGCAAGACAAACGACGATTCTTACACAAAATACGTCGTTTCTTTTTTGATGACTCTTACCTATTTAAATATTGCTCAGATTAAATTATTAGGCATTGTATGCCTGATGATGAGATTCAAAGTATAATTACTTTCTATCATACAGAAGTGTGTGGGGGCTACTTTTCGTCTAAAAAGACGGTAGCCCAAAATACTCTAATGTCGATTCTATTGGCCTACTATATTTAGAGACACGTATGATTTTGTAAATGATGCGAGTCATGTCAGAAATTAGAAGTATTAATTTGGAAGAGTGATATATCTCTAACACCCATACTTACAATTGAAATATTCGATTATTGAGGTATTAACTTTATGTGACCGTTTTCTATTTCTAACAGATATGTTTATATCCTCGTACCAATTGATAATGTTTCTAAATGGGTAGAAACTACAACATATAGAAATAATGACTAACAAGCCATTGTCGAATTTCTAAAAGAACATATATTGTTCAGATTTGGAGTTTCTAAAGTTATATAATAAGTGATGGGATTCTCATTCTATAACAAAACGTTTAAAAATTTGATGAAGTATCACATCACGCATAAGATCTACACCTTATCATCCACAGTCGAATGGACAAGTCGAACTAGCCAACAGAAAAATTAAGCAAATTTTAGAAAAAATGGTAATTCGTTTCACAAAGATTGGTTGTTTAGACTAATTTATGCTTTATGGGTTTACTGTACTACATTTAAAACACTCTTAGACGTATCTCTATATAGAATAGTCTATGAAAAACTTGTCATTTACTTGTAGAGATAGAGCGCAAAGCATATTGGACAATCAAATTAGTTAATTTAGATCTCAATTATGCTGGCCCATTACAAAAATTACAAATAAATAAATTAAACAGAGTTAAGTTATGATGCATATGATAATTCATGCATTTTGAAGGGAAAAAAATGAGAATATGACATGATCACCATATCATACGCCGTGTTTTTCATCTTTTCAGCAAAGTGCTTCTATACGATTCATGCCTTCATCTATTTCCAGAAAAATTGCTTTCACGGTGGACCGTACTGTTCATAGTTAAAACCGTGTGTCTGCATGATGCAATTATATTGAAAATCCTAAATATGATCATACATTTAAAATAAACAGAAAATTATTAAACCATTACTTAGAATGTCAAAGTACATAGAGAAATCTCACGATCTAGTGGATCCTTTGATATCTCATTGATATGAGCTAAAGAGATACACAATGTATATTATTATATATTATATGGTAACAATTTTGTTTTGTAGTTGATAGGTCATGAGTACCGCACGGAGGAGAGGTAATTTCTAAGCACTCTCTCTTAAATTTTATTTATTCTTGATTGATTAAATAGAAATATCAATTCATTGAGGACGATGTACATTTTAAGTTGGGAGAATTGCTTATAAAGATAACTTAGATTTGATACCCATAATGTTTTCAACAATTTTGTTTAAGAAAAAAAAAACAAAAAATAAAATTTTTTGTTTTCAAAATTTTCACATTTTCAAAATAAAAATCTTTCCCAACCATAGTATAGTTACTAACTTAGAATTAGGAACTAACTTTTAGTTTTAGAAATAATTTTAGAATTAGGAATTAACAACTAGATTTTAGAAATAACATTAGTTTAGGAACTAACTCTTGAAACAATAAAATATTTTTTTTGCCGTGACTCAGTTCTGAAAACAGAGCGGCTGTCGAAGCTGCAGTCGAAGCGACTGTCGACAGCCAGCCTCTACAAAGCAAAAATTGTTCTGCCCAAGAGCGGTTGTCGAAGCCCCTGTTGAAGTGGTTGTCGATAGACGACCACAGTTATAAATAGATCTTTAGATTTTATCTTTAGATTTTATTTTCTCCACAACCATACCCTAGCCTCCTTTCCACAGCACCTTTAAGAGAAATTTTTCCCTTTCAAAGGCTAAAACCAATCTCACGCAATTTGTTTCGAATTTTCGAAGATATCTAGGCAAATAAGTCTTATTCTCTTTGATTTTTCACGGATTGTTCTTTGTAAAAAGTAGATTTTTGTTTCAAAAAGTTAGATCTATAATATATATGAACAAATTTGAGTAGTTTGAAGATAGATATTTACTTCTTAGTTGATTTGGAGTGGTTTAGCAAATTTTTATGGATTTTTGACAAATTTCTCAGAATAATTTAAATTATATGTTAATTCAAAAGTAAATCAAATAAAAATCTCAACATTTTAGTATAACAATTTATGGGTTGCTTGAATAACTAACATATATCAAATTGATGCATTAAGAGTGAAATTAAAATAAATTTTGATATATATTTGAATGAGGAATTGGAATTATAAAATTAAAAAAACAAACTAAAAGGGAAAAAGAAAATAACTTAAACAAAAAAAAACTATCGAATAGAAAAAATATATAATATGTCTTTTAAATTCATGCACAAGTTTGAGAAATAATAATATTATGTTAAGATGTATATTTTTGTAATTATTTTTCAAGATAAGACTGAGGAAGCAAATCATTTGTAAGAAGTTGAGTGCATGCTCTTCAAGCCCTTCTCCTCCATAGAGATACATAACTATAAAAATTAATAAGAAACTCTTGGAAAACTATGAAGAGTTTAAGCTCTTACCCAAACGAGCAGTTGATTATTCTAAGACACATGAGAATCCTGCCTTCAGAGTACAAATGCAGCAGGATTAAAAGAATATACAATGCATAGACACACACCGGCATGCAAAGAAATAGTGCATGAATTTTATGCCAATTTGCAACTGGCAATTAGAGACAATATGCATTCAATAGTAAGAGATAGAGAAGTGCCATTCACAAGAGAAGAGATTTTAAGAGTCATTCCTGTACTTGATGTGCCTGAAAAATATCCGTCATTTTTGTTGATAGAGTCAATGAAATACTAAGCAGCTCCCGAAGATTTCAAGAGATCTGCACACACATCAGTGATTATGCTTTCAATGAGAGTTTCTTGGAAGTTTGTTGGGGATCAAATCCCCATCAAAATCGTAGAGATGAAGGAAACAATACAACACAAAAAAAATACAAGAATTAACGTGGTTCGGCCGACTAAATTCGACCTACGTCCACGGGAATAACGAGAGAAATATCCACTATGAGAAAAATATGTTACAAGAAGAGATTCAAGTATTTCTCTACCTCTCGAATCTCTCATAATAAATGAAGCATCTCTCTCAGCCATTTGCTCTATATTCTCTCATATCACATACAAGAGATATATATAGTGTTCCTATCCTAATCCCATTGGAATAGCACTATCACCATCTAATTGGTGTTCCAATCCAATTAAAACTCTGGTCTTCCAACTCAAGTCCAACTGGGACTTCTTGTAATTCTTGATCACATATGCATACTCAACGGATGCGAGACACAAACCCAACAATCTCCACCTTGGCTCGTATCCGATGAGCCATGTATCTTGGAGAAACTCCGTTGCTCTCGTCATCCACTTCGCAGACATTCACCGCACGATCACCATGCTCCAACGATTGGGAACAACTTGTATAATCATCACCGCCTCTATACTTGAGCATTCATGATCACTAAACCATGCTCTCCTCCGAGCACTCATGATCACTAAACCATACTCTCTTGAACACTCACGATTACTACACCACGCTCTTCACCAAGCGCTCATAATCGCTACACTGTGCTCCACCTCGGTCAAAACACCTTGACCTCCTGAGTACTCACAATCACTTATCATGTTGAGCATCACACAAAAGTAATCGATACACCATACTCCACCTTGATCCAAAAACTATGACCAACTCTAGAGACATAGACGATTATACATTACCATGTGATTCATCATGTCACGAAGTAATTGTATCCATCACCATGAATTACCACGCCATACTTCATCATTATACAATCAACCAATCATGATCGACCAATATCGATACCTTGAACATTATCAATCACTGCTGATCTATACAGAATCTGCTCCAAACAGTGGATTTTACCTAATCCGTATCCGCCACTGTGTTTAGAATGCTGAAAAATATAGGATTCGACTCCTAGATCACCTTAATCGGACACCGATTCTTCGATCCACGCTCTGATTAACCATAACCGTCGATCTGTGCCTCAGAATCCATCTCAGTTATCAGCCACTCCTTTTGATGCATATTGCTAGAGTCTCCAGTTGTGCACATGACCAGTTGTATCTGGCTTTTTTTTTTCCTCTTCTTCTTCTTATTGTATTTTGCATTGATACCTCCGCCAACCTCCTTGTCGACTCGACATCAGATCCACCATCTCGCAATCTCGATTCCGGATCCATAACTCTGGCTCTGATAACACAAGAAGAACACAAAAATTAACGTAGTTCGGCGACCAAATTCGACCTACGTCCAAGGGAATAACGAGAGAAATATCCACTATGAGAAAAATATGTTACAAGAAGAGATTCAAGTATCTCTCTATCTCTCGCATCTCTCATAATAAGAGAAGCATCTCTCTCAGCCAATTGCTCTATATTCTCTCATATCACATACAAGAGATATATATAGTGTTTCTATCTTAATCCAATTAGAATAACACTATCACCATCTAATTGGTGTTCTAATCTAATTAAAACTCTGGTCTTCCAACTCAAATCCAACTGGGACTTCTTATAATTCTTGATCACATCTGGATACTCAACGGATGCGAGACACGAACCCAACAGAAAGTGGGATACTTGAGGCAGGAGTATATTTTGGTAAGCTTATTTATCAAATATAACGTCATGCCATCCTCTGCAACAATGGAATTATATTCAAGAGATATGGTGTTATTAAATATAATTATGAAAAGGCGCCCGTTTGATATCATTTCCATCATGCACTTCGCAATAATTCAATGCTTGGGGCAAGCCCATGAGTGTATCCAGCATCTAATAGTGGCAAAACTAGTTCTAGTTCTGCCATCTCTAATAACGAAAATTTGCATGAACAATGGAATCAATTTGTCATCAGCTGTCACATTTGCCCAGCCAATGCAACTATTTACGGATACGACCATTCGAAGGAGCATGAGTACTTGACACGCCCAGCAGGAATAGCATATACAACAAGAGTAACCAGAAGGTCCTACCTCGCTGCCGTCCTTGGCGAGCAACAATAAGAATAAGGAGGTACAGTAGCTGTGACCGCCCAACCAGAGGAGATTACACTTCAAATGTTGAATGAGTTGATAATAAAAATGACCAACACATTCTATGAAAGGCTATAGGTCATCAAGACTCGGGAAGCCCAAATCGAGCATCGTCAACAACGTCAATATCGGCTTCTCACCAAAATATATAGACGAATGGCTAGTGAGGATGTCCCTATTTCTCTCGATGAAGACGAAGAGATGAGCTAGGGACCATAGGATTCCACCGGTGTCAAAGACACAAGTGACAAAAAAGGCAATCACTAGCAGCATCATTAATATCGACTACTTGAGGGAGCGAATTCTCTGCAGAGCGATCAAAACCAGGTGTTTCAACCCTTAACCTTTTATGTTATTTCTAAGTATATTGTTTTAATAATTATATTCTTGATGCACAAAGGACTAGGAGTGAGCAGAGTTTGGTTAAAACCGAAATAACTGGCCGAAACCGACCCGAATAGGCAAAACCGAGCCAAACCAAAATAATTTGGTCAGTTTTCAGTTTCGAGCTTTGAAAATCAAAACCAAACCGAACCGACCAAATTATTTAAAAATTATATATTATACACAAATAGTATACATATAAACATATATGAATACATATATAATACACATATATACTTATATATATTATAGATAATAATTTTAACACAAATTGGATACCTTGAAAATATATGCTTACTAAAACAATTAAAATATAATTTTAAATAATTTTTAATTCAAAAATCGGTTCTAACCGAACCGAACCGAATTAGTTCAGTTCGGTTTTGATTCCCATTCCTAATCGGTTCAGTTTTGCCAAAATTGGCAAAAGTCCAACCGAAACGGTCCAATGCTCACTCCTACTAAGGACACCGCATAATTTAAGTTGGAAGTGAGATATATACACTTTACTTTACTGTATCATATGTATCATAACTAACGAATTAACCTATTAAAAAAATTTCAAAAAATTTCATTTCTATGAAGTAAGAAGTATGATTAGAAGTATTTTACATAGTATATTTATGAGATAAATATCTTAATATTGATGCTTATATGATAGCAGTTTTTATATAATCTTAATTGAGATTTTAAATCCAATAATAAGATGGATACTGAAGATTTAAATTAATTATGCACTCTAAACACTTACATAATGAGCCATAAAAATTTGATATCAGAGAGAACTTAAAAGGAAGGTCTGTTATATATATATATATATATATATATATATAGAGAGAGAGAGAGAGAGAGAGAGAGAGAGAGAGAGAGAGAAAGAGAGAGAGAGAGAGAGAGAGAGAGAGAGAGAGAAATGAGAATGAGCTGACAACTCACGCAAATTACCTGAGCTGCAATTTATTTCCACTATCTCCAATAATATTTTTCAAAAAATTTCTTTTGGATTATGATCTCGACCCCCTAGATTTCACTCATATTTCTTGGGATTTAGTTTTGATTTGGTCCTCCATCAAGTTAACAAAATTAACGGTTTTCAATGAATAAAACATTTTGTATGCACTTGATGAAAGGAAAAATGAACTCCGAAATTTATGAAATTTAATTTGAAAGAAGTTAAGGAGGTAGAGGTAGTAATTGTTAAAAAAAATTGAAAAAAAAAATCATTGGATCATTATAGTTTTGCCCCTAGCTCATATAACTTTTCCTGAGCTGGCGACTCACCTACAGTAATCCCATATATATATATATATATATATATATATATATATATATATATATATATATATATATATATATATATATATATATATATATAAGAAGTGAGCCTAGCATTAAGGCTATACTTGGGAAAAAGATAATAAAATAAAATATATATAATAAATAAGAGAAAGTAAGTGTAAGTAGTTGGATTCATGCGCCTCAATAAACGTGCATATTCACATGAACAATAGTTATAGACTTTTATTACAAACATGAGTTAAGTAACTAAGCATTTATATCTCAGTATATATATATATATATATATATATATATATATATATATATATATATATATATATATATATATATATATATATATATATATATATATATATATATATATATATATATATATATATATATATATATATATATATATATATATATATATATATATATATATATATATATATATGAAATGGATTCGTATAAGTTTGATTGGAGTTTGAAACTTGACAAGACTCATATATATATACACGATCATAAGAGTGCATAAGAGAGAATAATTGAAAGTAAAAGTATATCTATGGTACGATTTAAATGATCATGATAGATATATAAATGTATTAGATTATAAGTAATTTGTTACGGTTGACATCTTTCCATATGTATATTTCTAATTGAGCTTGATCTGAAAAACAAAAAATATAATATAAAAGATAATTTATTTACTTTTCTTTATTTTACACTTATCCTTATTCTTTATTTTATTTATTCCTTGAACCCATACTCTCCTTGATATTTGTGTGTAACATTACTGGAACCTTTCACGAGATAACACTCGTCCACTATGGTAACTTTGGTTTAACAGTTTGTTGCACATGCTAAGTGCAGCCGTGATTCCTACAAAATTGAGTTAGGATTTATTTTCTTTTTAGTTAGAATTTTAACTTATTTTCTTAAATTGATAATTTTGCTAAAGACTAGCATAACTCAAGTCGGGGGTACGATTACGCTTGAAAATATAGTTATTTTAGTTTATTTTATGATGTGTAATTCAATTTTGGTAATTATTACAAGAAATTAATAAAAAATTATTTTTATTAATCAAATTCTCCACTATAATACTTTTCTAGTGTTTTATGGTCTTTTGAAGAGTTTTATATGCAAGGAAATTGAAGCATTGAAACGTATCTCAATAATTAGCCCAGAACTTTGATTTTATGATTCTGCTTATCGATAGCTACCTACTGGCTGTCGATAACCATTGACCGTAATGCAACCCAAGAGCGGCTGTTGATGGAGCTATGGAAAGCCACGTTCGCAGTTTGATTTTTTGGAGTATTTTGAGAGAAAATAGAGTTTCCTTATAAATAGAATTCTTGTTAAGGTTTTGTAAATGGCTATAAATACCCATTATAATTAAAAAAGAGAGAGCTATAGAAAGAGACATCAATAGAGTAATTTAGGTATTCAAGATTTTAGTTTTTATATTCTTTCGTAGAAATCAATAAAAGATTTTTTTTTTCTTTATTCATAGCTATGATGAGTATGATAGCTAAATTCTTGCGTTGGTTCAGATGAGATAACAAATTCTAGGTAATTTACTAGTATGCAATGTTTATACTTACTATTTTTAATTGATTTATGTAAAATTGATATCTTTGTTTCCCTATTATCTTTGAAAGGATTAAGATATGATTTTGGGTCTTTGATATTTTATTTTTTGACAATATATTCGTTGCTTAGTTTTTGATATACCATAGATTTTTTAGATACAGTGTATACTTAGATTTTGAGCGTTTATTTTTGTTATTCATATTTCATGTTTAGATAAACTTTATATATATATATATATATATATATATATATATATATATATATATATATATATATATATATATATATATATATATATATATATATATATATATATATAATTGGGGAAAGTTATTCAAAGTATGAAGTTTACAACTTTGTTAAATTTTATACTTCAATAATATATTTTTCGGTTGTAAGAAAACCACATGATCTAAGTAAATAATATTAAAAAAAGTATAAACACATCCAGTAAATTATTCTATAGGGAGTTATACCATCTGATTAACAATTTTATTTCAAGTAAATTTAGACCATTTTTAGCCTTAGTTGTAATTTTAGTTAATAAAAATCAAATCTTTATTTTTAACTCCGTAATTTATTTTTCTTTAGTGTCACCACAATAATCAATGTCAACACAATAATCAAAATGATTCTTGACATAATGATATTGGGTTACTATTCTTGTACTACTTATTTGATCTCTTATACTTGGGAGTGTATGATTTAGATTGCAGTCAATATAGTAGCATATGCACTTCTAGTTGTTAAACAAAATATTCCTACTATCTATAGGGAAGTTAAGGTGATTGGTGAGACTTAGGATTGGAAGGATGTGATGGATATGGAGATGGATTCACTCCATAAAAACTCCATGTGGGAGTTGGCAAAACTTCCAAAAGGAAATAAGACCATTGGAGGCAAATAGGTGTTCGCTAAGAAAATTGATCCTTTTTCTTAACGAATCAGATGCAAAACTAGGTTGGTGGCTAAAAGTTATTCTAAGTAGGAAGGAATTAATCACAACGAGATATTCCCTCCAGTTGTAAAGCATTCTTCTATTTATATTTTGATAACTATGTTTGCACATTTTAACTTGGAACTAGTTCAAATGGATGTCACAACAATCTTCTTGATACTACTTTGAAAGAGGTTATGTATATGACAATTGAATGTTTTAAAGGCTGTTGGAGAAGAAAATATAGTCTGTAAGTTGAAGAACCAGTACAATTTAAAGTAGTCTCTGAGATAATGATATAAAAAGTATGATCAATTTATGATTAAGAAATTGTATGCTATAAGTCATTTTGATCATTATATCTTCTTCAAGAATCTAATGGATACTTTATCAATTTGCTCCTATATGCTGGAAATATGTTAATAGTACCAATGAGGAAGCTGGGATAGTGGAATTGAAGGTACAACCGAAAAACGAATTTAAAATAAAAGATCTTGGAGAGGTAAAGAAAATTCTAGTATGAAAATCGAGATGGATAGAGTGAAGAGAAAAATATGTTTGTCTCAGAAACAATATTTGCAAAAGGTTTTGAGTATATTTGGTATTGACAGATCTGTTAAGCCAGTTACTGCAGTATTAGTCCCTCACTTCATATTGAGTTTCAATTATCTTCGTATATTGATGAGGAATGAGAGGTTATGACTTGAATTCCATATGCTTGTGTTGTTGACAGTTTGATGTATACAATAGTATGTACAAAACCTAATATCTGTCAGGCCGTCAGTATGGTAAACAAGTACTTATACAATCTTGGTAAAAGACATGGCAAGTAGTAAAGTTGATGTTGTAGTATAGTCTAGTTACTGTGAACGTTGATTTGAAATTTGAGCAAGATAAGAATCTTGATTAGTTGGTGGGATATATGGATTCTGACTTTGCAGGTGATTCGAATAATTGTCATTCGACTATAGGATACCTTTTTACTCTTACTAGAGGTCCAATTAGTTGGAGATTGACTTTGTAATCTATCATGACTTGGCTATAATAAATACATAGTATATGGTGGTGAAGAAGGCTTTTAAGGAGACAATTTGTCTTCTAAATTTGCTTGATAACTTAAGTATCGTTTAGGAATATGTAGATGTTAATTTTGATAGAAGAATACTATCTAGTTGGCAAAGAAGCAGGTATGTAATTCAAGGACGAAGCACAGTGATATTTGGTTTTACTTCAGTAGTGAGAATTTGATGAAAGCAGTATTTTTCTGAGGAAGATTAGCATTACAGATGACCCAGCTGATATGCTGACCACTGTAGCATCTGGACTCAAGTTTCAATATTGTTAGAATTTGACCAATATATTGTAAGTTGGAAGAATTTTGGATTTGTTTGGCCAATTGATATTTTCATTTATATTTGTAATGATGTTATTTGTTATCTTGGTTTGTTGTTGGAACCTCATTTGTTGATATTCCAAGTTGATGGGAATTGAGAATTAGAAATCTCTTTCCAAGATGGAGACATATATGTTGATATGGTTCAATTTTCCATTGACCATCGATGGGGTCGTCGATGGGCCTATGCACCATCGATGGTGGGAACAAAGGCTGGGCTATATAGACAGACCTGTGGTTGCTGTTACATTGGGACACTATCGATAATGCAATGTCTAGGATGCGAGATTAGGCATGATTTGGACTCAGAATAGGTCAAGGCTAACCTTATTTTGATTTAGGTTTGTACCAAACATCACTAATCTATAAAAGTGGGTTAGACAGGCTTTTTTTTGGGTATCCAGAGAGATCATTTGTGAGAAGAAAGGTCTTCTGCATCTTTTATGAGCTTTCTGTTGTCTTTTCAATTTGAGAGTGTATTTTTTGTAACTTTGAGAGATTCCAGAAATTTCAACGTTTATAATTTGTAAACATCATTAATAGTGAAGTTTTATTCCATCCGTAGGTGTAGGATTTCTCCGAACCACGTAAATCTCAGGTACCTCCGGTTTGATCTTCTGATTTGATTTCTCTCTTAAAGTTTCTTTTTTTAAAAAAAAAATCAATTTATCTTTAAATTTCAATAATTCCTATATTTTTGTTTGGATTGTTATTTACGTCTTCACAACACAATATAAACAACTATGAGGCTATAATGAAAACGTAATAATATTGACATACAGTAGGAAATATTTAATTTGTTCGCAATGGTTGTTGATGGAAATGCATAATCAATTTCATCTAAACTAGCGCCAAATTTTCTACGCGTGTTGAAATAATGAAACAATAAGTCCCTGAATTCACATGACCATTGCACAATCATTTAATGATGTATTGATTACTTGATTAAGAAGTCAACAAGCATATATTTTAAGACTACTAGAAGCGATGTTCACTAGTTAAGTTGATTCACGTAACCACTGCAGTATCATTTATCATACATACTCTAACTACTTGGTTTAAGAGTCTAAAAGAAGAATCACTCGCATTCTAGTTACTTGATGGAGAATAAGTTGAGAGCAAGAGAATACTAAAATTGTTTGTTCACAAGCTTCTCGAGTTCGCTTTACATTTGAAACACAACTTCATTACTCCCACATCCAGGCACCTGATTAAGAAGAGTAGTACTTTCATCCAAAAGAAATTTATAGCTACAATGTGTGTAAACTTGCTAGTGTAGTATTCCCACCTAGCTAAGTGCTCTTTACAGTGTATTCAGTTTAGAACTACACTGCATTAGAATGAACCACACTTTAATTAGCTTGTTTAATTCAGAGATTCATATAATTTAGGAGCTACTATCAACAGTTGCTTCTCTAGGATCCATTATATATTGGGTTGCGGACCCCGAAAATAATGTACACCAATATTAAACTTTATGGATCCAACTTCATTGTAAGTTGGCAAGAGATGGTACCCTTGCCCATAGGTGGGGCTTAGATATTTTTCACATGTTGCTAGGCTGCAACCCAAGTATATATAATCTTTCTGCACTAATAATGCTAATATTCTCAAATAGTAAAATTTTTATTCGTGTGATTTTGTTCATTATCTTCTGTAACTTGGCTCATTGAAATTATTAACACTACTCTCTCCACATGATATCTTCTTTTTCTTGTTTTACAATTCTAAGATTCATTAAACCTGCGCAGAATCTTTTCAGGTACTTGTCCAATCAGACAGTCATCATTATTATGGAGATTACTTTTATAGATTTTTCGATAAAAACTCTCTCTCTCTCTCTCTCTCTCTCTCCCCATGATAAAAATCAACACGCATGCCATCTAAACTTTTGATTTTTAGGACGAGAACACGCATCTAAACTGTCCAATCAGACAGTCATCATTATTATTGAGATTACTTTTATAGATTTTTGGATTAAACTCTCTCTCTCGCTCTCTCTCTCACACACACTCCCCCCATGATAAAAATCAACACGCATGCCATCTAAACTTTTTGATTTTTAGGACGAGAACACGCATCTGCATGAGGCTGTAGAAGAGAGGTGTTAAATTCGAAGATTCGCGTAACCAGGTGTCTCTTGCTCTTTATACAAAGCTTTTAAACTATAAGTTATGCCATTGGATGCAGTAAACAAGATGATTAAATTATGAGTCGCAAAATCTCACACATCACTCGTGTCGATCGTATTTATTTTGATTTTTTTGCTAGTACTTTTGGCAATTGAGTTTCCATCAGAATTTGAACTCAAAAATTCTCACAAATTAGAGAAGAGTGATATTATTTGAGTCAAAACTCATTGAAATTATATTCATTTTAATGCTACTATAATATAGGAACCCACCCCTGCACAGAGCATTAAGAGTACCGAAACAATTTATATATTAGTGAAAAAACTGTGCCATCCCTTCTTTCATTATGCCTAAAATTAATTACGACATAAGCCCGTTGGTAGGGACAAGAGAGCTGGGTAAATAATCAATGCCTTCAAGCCCCCAAAGAAGAAGAACAATGGGTAAAAAAGATACAATAGAAGGAGAAAAATAGAAAAACGAAAGAAAGAAATAAAGAGAGATCAGGTCATATGAAAGCACTTGTCTAGTGAAATGAGATCATATGAAAGCAGTTGCATGTCTCTTCGGAATTATTATTCCCACCGGTCGGTTTAACATACACATGGGCGGTTAACTCTGTCGTATTTACACCTGCCGACGTCGACGATCCTTCAACGAAGCACGCTTCCAGTCCACCAAGCGACGTAAAAAATTCATAACCTCGGCAGGTTCTTGAAGAGAGTAAGAAGCGTTCGTTTCCTTTGGGGATTTGGAAACTAGGATTCCCAAACCTTGTCCTCTTTCGCTCAAAACCTAGTACGTAGATTAAGGACACGAAGCACAACTGTTATTATTATCGATAACATATATACTTCGACATTGATTAGGAATATAAAATCTAAATTCTCGAGTCGTTAATTTAAATATAAGCAATAACTAGTTACCTTGAAGACTAGCAAAAAAAAAAAAAAAAAAGCTAGTTACCTTGAAAGCGTCCTCATCGGTTCGGTCATCTCCAATATAAATGGGAAAAACATTGTTATAATCCGCGAAACCTATAAGAAAAACACATGTATGTATTAAGAAAGTGTCACCAGGTTTGTTTATTTGTTAAGTAAACAATATGTTTCCTTAATATGTTACTTGACAAACTATAATAGAGAAAAATATGTGATGTGATGGGCGTCAAGGTACTCACCAACAGACTCTAACAAGAACTCCAGAGCCTTCCCTTTGTCCCACTTAATACTAGGTCGTATCTCCAAAACCTAAAGGTTAAGTAACCAAACAACCTTAAAGTCAACTTCATGCAAGTACATATGAAATTCCAAAAAAAAAAAATAACCTATCATCATCTTAACAAAGTGGTTGTTTTGAAGAAAGTTTGAGGAAAGTAAATAAAAATATGACTCAAAATTTTCTCACTTACTGTATGAATTTATGAAATGAGAATGCAGAGAGTTAAAAATAAAGTTTTTTTTCTTAATTTTTTAATTTTAATTTTAATTTTAATTTTCCGTATATTTTCTTTATTAGTTTCCCTTTGAATAAAAGAACAAAGAGAATTTTTTTTTTGAATTTTTTTTTCCATTGTTTTCCTCTCTCTTTTTTTTTCCCATTTATTTCCTTTTTTTGGTTTCTATCAAACCAAATATAGCCTTAAGAGAAATGCTAGTTAATACATTTGTTAGATAATATCACCGTACCTTTCTTCCTTGAGTTAGATGTAGCTTTGGGTAATCCTTTAACACCAATTTAACTTGATCGAACAATGTGCTCCAACTCTGGTCATAGACAAATATTCATAAATACTTCACACATGATAACAATATATCAAATATATATAGCATTTTTCTTTTTTAGTTCGATCTAATTTATTAAATTTTTTACCTTTTCATCTACGCAGCGAAAATGAACTGATAAACAAAATTCATTGTTCTCTACTCTAGCACCAGGGGTTGTTTTTGTTTTCTCTGACAATTTATTAAAAACCTTCAAAAAGTAAAAGGACACGAAAGGCTTGTTAGATGACTTTTTCTTGTATTAGTGACAAAAAATGCAATCTAAGAATAAGTTAGAGAGGAAACAAACCTCATCTATCATGGGCAAGTACTCTCTAGCTGGCTGAAAGAGAACTGATTTGGCCTGAAACATTCCACACAAAACAAAATTCTAGCGCATAAAAAACTACAATTGGAAAAAAAAAAACAAAACTACCCCATAATTTATACATTTAATTATTTTTTAAATAATGTGCACATACCTGAGCTTTTGTGTGCTTGGACAATTTGCTTGGTCCTTTTATGTCCATGCCATGGCTACCAGCATAAAAGAGCTCTCCCAACTTTACGAAGTTATACACCTGCATGTTATTAACATAAATGAGTTTAATTACACAACGCAAAATTTTCAAATTGGAGGGTGTTGGATGCAAAAGAAGAAAAAATAAAAATAAATAAAAGCTGATGGAGTAAAAATGTACCTTGTCTCTGCTCCTCCCGCTCACAATCGCAGTGGGAAAAAACCTTGCTACATCCTTCAATGCAGCTCTCATCTGCAAATCCCAATCATTTCATATTCTCAATCCTGATAATTTCCAAAATTTACAGCAAAAACAGAGGATTAATTAATTAATTAAGGTGACGCAGTCGAACTCACCGAGTCAGACATGTAGGCTCGGTCGGGGTCCCGAACGATTGGCGAGAGAGTCCCGTCGTAGTCCAAGAACATGGCAATCTTCTTCCCTTTTGAATGCTCCACTATCTCCTCAAAGCAAGCCAGTGCTGATGGATGCTGTCTCTGATGACAAACTAACTAATTCCCATTAATTTGCCAAAAAATAAAAGAAAAGAAATGACGAAAATGCAACCAACTTACCATCCAAGCACTGTATTCATCGTCAATGACGGAGGAAGACGTAGTGGAGGCGGTGGCGGCGGTATTGAAGGATAGAGCAGAAGCAGCTTTCCTATGAGTGGGCGAGGAGGCGAGCATCGAGTCGACCCACGAGTTGACCCGATTGATCCCGGTCAGTTCGAGGTGAGTTCGGAGTTTCTTGCGGAGCGTCACCCTGCTGCCGCAGCAGGCACGTGGGGGCGGGTAAGCAATCGGCATGGCCATCATGATCTCCTCCGACAGCACAGCGCTCTGCCTCGGCATTTCAAAGATTGATCACAAGAAGAATGAGAGGGAGAAGCAAAGACCGAGACTAGGCCACTTGGTGGGGCTTTGCTTCAATTGGAGAAGAGTTCGGGGTTTATTTATAGTAGAGGAAAGGACAGCAGAGGACAAGAAATCGGGTGAGAATAGTGGGGCCCGTCAAAGCGGATCCAAATGCGGAGCGGGTGGTGTCCAATGTCCTGTGTTCCCGCTCTGGGGAGTTTCCGTAGGAGCACTGCATCTTTTTTACTGAGCCCATTTATAGTGTAATTTGGTCCGTACAGCCAATAGGCTTACTAGGAAAAATGGTGTGCCAAAACATGGGAGTTTCTAAAGAGGCACACTATTTTTCCTAGTGAGCTCACTTTACAGGGTATTTTTGGTTCGCCGGACAATTATTAAGTGGGCAATCTAGGAAAAATGTTGTGCCTCTTTAGAAACTCCCCTTTTGGGTGCCATTGCACTCAGTCGTCGAAGCTCGGATCCAGTGGACCCGATTCTTAAAGTACACATTTTTGCGTTATCAGCGGTCCTGGCAACGGACAACTCAAGAAAGGTGAGAGAGAGTTGTAGGGACAAACATCGTCATGAGAATGCATTCCATTGCGCGTTGGGAAAAGAATTTTCTACAAAGTAGCCATCTCCCCAATCATCAACTTTTCCCTTTAATTTCTAATTTCTAGATTTTGTTTATGGAATATTGCCATGTGAAAACATCCTTTCAATTTGAAAATCTTTCTTTGTCGCAAACTTCTCTCTCTGCAGATATTTATGCTTTCCCAACTATTGACCCCATCGCGGACGCAAATCAACTGACCTGTTTGCTTTGGGGAAAATGCAAGTTGGAATAATATATGGTCTTTTGCACCACGCAGATTTGGTATCGGGGGCTCGTTTGGATTATGGTCGGGTGCGCTAGTGGAGTCTCTAAGCAATGAAGCCACCCTAAAGATCTAGCATGAAAATGAGAATTGAAATAAATTTGGAAGTGTGAATTGAGATAAATTGGCTGACCATTCCATAACGGAGGTGGTCAAACTCTCGTGTTTGGACAAGTTAGGTGAGAGCCTATTTTCTTAGCTCGTTTTGTACTTTTTTTCTTGGCAATTAAGGTTTGGTTGGCCATGAATTGCATGGAAATTCTACTCAAAGCCATGCTTATAGAAAAATATATGAAGGTTAGTGACGCAAGACTGAAGGAATTTAGATTTTGTGGTGGAGTATTGAGAAAGAAATTAGGGTTTTGAATAAATTAGGGAGTTTGGATTTCACATCCAAACGAATCACCCACCTCCTCTCTCACGAACCACTCATGAAAAAAATTTGAGAAGATACAAATCACATGCTCTCAATTTTCATTAATCATTTTTCTCTTTCTAAATAAAATTAAAGTTTTACAATCAATATATAACAAATCCTAATGCAATAAGATAATAATAAATTTTTTAAGGTCTAATTAAATAACTAATCAAATCCAATATTGATTTTATTTGATCTCTATGGCCCCCATCCTGGAAACATTCACTAAAAATTGGATTTTATTTGATCTCTATCAATTCTCCTCTCTTGGAAACATTCACTAAAGATTGGATTTTATTTGATCTCTATCAATTCTCCCCTCTTAGAAATATTCACCATCGGTGAATGGCGGTAAGAAAAAAATCAAGCATTCGGATAAAGGCGAGCAAGCTTTATGATATTTGGTAAACCTTTCTATCGAACTAAATATAAGAAAATCGAACAAATTAGTAGCCAAATGTATGTTGCCTTACACTTCAATGGTGGCGACAGTAATTGTTGTGGAAGGTCTGAAAAGAAATTGAAATCAGTCGTTTCTACAAAAAAATGAAGAATTTAGAATGGAAACTGAAAAGACAAAGAAAATATGGTCTGCAGCTAAGAATTTCTGTATTTTGCCATGAAACTCTACAGGTGTGCTAGGCCTCAAGTTCTCCTCATGAACATGATTATTGAGTGCCTCTATAGTGGTTCCAACAGAAAGTCGGATCACCAATTTCTGGATCTGTGGCAAGTTATATATTGGACTCGATCTTGTCACATAAAATCTCGAAAGCAGATATGTCGATATTTGGACATTAATATTCATAATGCAAAAATTTTTTATAAGCTGAACATTTGATGGAAGGACATTGATAAGTGAGTGCCTATATCCTTCACTTAGAGTATTATTTGGTCTTAAAAATTTTTGATGAACAATTGAAAATAAGATGTGGAGTATACCATGTACGAAGAAGAAACTTCAGCCAATTCCAAGTTGGATGAAATTTATAGTTGTTAAGGTACTAAGCAGAAATTTCTCCAACCAACTTCAATTTAACATAATTATATTCCTGCTTTAAAATCAAAGGAAAATAATGGAAAAAATGCTCTAGATAGTTCTCTCAATTTTCATAACCATTAGGGTCATTATATCTGTGAAAATATGGGACTGTATCGTATATATCACATTCCACTTATTTGAAATCAGTATCAGTGTTAATATATTTACCATAAAATATGATTCCCAGCATAATCTCCAAAATTTTTCAAGCAAAAATTTCAGGAATACCAAAGAATTGCGAGGTCTTGACTATAGCTCGAATCCGAGCAAATCAGGCACAAAACAACTTCAAAATGACATCCAAACTCTTAACGGTTCTGGAATCGCTTAATGGGGCGGTGCTATTGATTGACCTAATCAAGTGGTCTATTATGTAATTTGGGTTGGGTTGGATTCCAGTAGATGCAAATAGACCCGAAATGAAATCCTCTACGTCTACATCTAACTCAATGTGCGACTGGGAGATTGGAGGCTTCGGTAGCTTGCCATGGTGGCAACCGGAGATAGTGGGTCGGGTGCTATGAAGAAGCTACTACTGATGTCGTTGGGTTGTGGCAGCGTTGATCAAGGAAGAGACGATGCTTCAGCAGCAAGAGGAGACAGTGTGGAAGGGGCGGTTTTGAGAGTGAGGTGTCACTATCGTTGTCGCTTGGATGAGAATGAGGCATGGTGGTTGTTGGATTAGGAGGCATTTCTCGCAAAACTTGTGCTTCCTTCCATTGCCTTAGATTTTTAAAATTACAATAATTCTCCAAAATTATAATGAAGGAAAACATGAAAACAAACGAGATGACTTATATAACGTCTCTTTTTTTTTACAAAAGGTGTGTGTTCTTAACGTGGTTATGGAGCGTTGATCTCGTACTCTGTTGACGATCTGATACTTGAATTGGTTTTGAACATGAAGAGTTAATGAAGAAAGCTTCTGGCCGGCAGCTTCTTGCTACTAGTCAATGTGTCTTCGCATAGGAAATCAATTACTAAAGATCTCCAAAGTTGCTCCTCCCCTACTTAATTCTCCTCTCATGACCCATATTTATAGTTTTAGGAGTTTTCTTAGGAGATAAGGACAGAATTTCAATTCAATCTATGAACTTATATTTCAGTTCAATTTGAAATCTTCAGTTCAGAGTAATTGTATATGATTGAATTTGAAATTCTGATAACAATCCAAAAGAAAATCCTCTTTAAAAACTGAATCAGCCCCACGCACGTGAGGCTATCATCCCCGCGCGAGGCTGTTAGCCTTACGCGGGGTTGATAGCCTCGCGTGTGAGAGGTTATCAGCCTCGTGTGCACGAGGCTATTAGCCCCGTGTGGCTTAGTTCTTTTTGAAATCGAATTTTTTCTACCTACAATACCCTCTCCAAAGTATTTAAATCTCGTTGTTTGATTTCTAACGAGTTTTTAAATACTTTGTACTTTAATTCATCAAATTTTTATCACACAAGCTACTTTTGTACGCGATGCTAATTAGCTTCGCGAGGCTAATAGGCTCGCAGAATAAATAGCCTCGCAGAATAGCTTTGCGAAATTTGTGCCGGAAATCTAGCCTCCCTAGGAGCCATTTTCCCTTTTAAAGCCAACCTTTCATCTTCTTCCTCTCATTCTTTCCTAAGAAAACCTATTCCTTCCTCCTCAAGAGCTCCTTCGAATTTCCATCAAATTCCTTCAATTTTTTTTCTTTTCCTTTGGATTCTCCTTCTATTTTTCAATCAATGGCACCCAAGAAGGTCGTAGTTAGTCGGAGCGGCGCCCCCACACCTTCCCGACCATTTGCCGCCGATATAGGAGGAGTTCTCCCCATTTTTGGAGGTAAAATCCTTCTCAAATATTATTTTCTTCCTCTTTTTTGAGTAGAAATGTGATATGAAACTTCAATGGAGGTTTTTTGCCAAAATCTTTTGATCAATTGGAGTTAAAAATCCTGTTTTCACCGTCAACGATGTTGGAATTCGCTGCCCATGGTGAACCGCGCTTGGGCTCTTAACGCGAGGCTGTGTAGCCTCGCGTAAAGTCACGCAAGGCTACAGCTTCGCATTATGTTGCACAAGGCAACAACCTCGCGATTGATTTTGCGTGGCTGTTAGACTCGTGTTTTGCTTCATAGCCTTGCGTTTCTCTACTTAGAGAATTTTTTGGAACTTTTGATGAGTTTCTAATTTTTTTCTTTGTCTATTTAGCAGTAAACTATACAACCTCTCTGACGAGATGTCATCACTTCGACTTCCGAGGGGGCCCTAATGGTAGAATTTAACAAGGATTTCGTAGACCAATCCTCTCCTTCACTTCGGATAGCAGAGTCAATTGAAGAGACAGACTATCCAGCTGTAGCCCGTCTACCTTAAGAGAATTAATAAGCAAGCCACTCTCAAAGGTACAAACAGAGAAGAGCTTGAGAAGCCAGCCTTCCTCTTTGGTTAATCGATATTGGTCTCGGAGAAATCTCTATTTAAGGATGAGTGCAAGTGGTTTTGCCAAATGAGAGATGCGAGAATGTTCATTCTGGAGATAACAAGGAGCTGATCATTGACTTATCTTCAAAATATCTCTGTCGCTCGCCAAATGGAGTAGAGTCTCACAAAAAACCAAGATGGCATTCCCGTTGATAGTTTCAGTAGTCAGGGTCCTTATTAAGATGACCTTGGTAGATGTTTGACTAGTCTATTTTCAAAATGAGTAGGAAATGACTTTTCTCTTGGTGAGTCTCTTGGCTTGCTAGTACATTTCTTAATGGCTTATTGAGGTTAAAAGGATAGTGCCCTGTCCATAACTTCTGCACTCCTAGATGATTCATTCTACCGACAGGATGTGGTGGAGTAAAATGATCAACTTCATTCTTTCCAATTTTGAAGCAATTCTGAAGGACATCGAGTTATATGGGGCTATTAGAAATGTACAGTATGGTCTTTCATATAGTGCCTATCACCTGTTCAACATTTTGGAGATGTACAACCCAAAGTTTGGAACCTTCTTTACTCCTATAGGCGAACTCGACTTCGCTCTCCATGAAATGTTTGAAGTTTCTTTGCTGTCAATGGGGAGCTGCCATATAAAGAGATAATCCCGACAATGGAGGAATTATGTTGGATGAAGAACCCTGATCCTCAGGTATACGAGATGTACTGGGAGGTTATGTGTCAATTATGTACCTGTCAGAAAGTTTCTGGCATAAGGCACCAAGGTATTCGCAAAAAATTATGGGCTAACCACTATTTTCGAGACATTGATCATCCTGAAGTTGCAGTTACGAAGTTGGACTCTCTCAACCAGGCTGCTGTTCGCAGCAGAAATTCTTTGTTTTCCTCCCATTGAATTAATTTAAATTACAATAGAAGTGAACAAGATAAAAAGAACAAACGAGAGGATTTTATAATTCAATCTCTCTCTTTTACAATATATTTGTGGGATCAGTGGCGATGGGATCTATAGTAGTTCTTTTGGACGATCGAACGTCGAACTCTTCTTCTCTCGAAGGGGGCCGGCCGACTGTAGAAGATCTTCTCTGGTCTTTCACGAACTCAAGGCTCTGTGCGTAACTTGAATTCTCTAAGAGGAAAAGATCTTAATTGCCGAAAGAAGACCCCTAGGGTTTCACCAAGAAGGTATTTATAGCCCCAGGTTAATGCAAGAGTTTCTATCTAAATAGAACTCGCATTCATCAAGGATTCCAATAAAAAAATCTTAGTTTTGATTTAAATCTCTTGATTTGGAATTCTGATTGGATTCAATTCGGGTGTTTGGATAAGCCCAAATCATAATCTCAATCAATTTGAGTTTCTGGTTATCTGCTCACGCGGAGCTAATCGTATCAAAACGCGGCGCTAAATAACCAGAATGCGGAGCTAATGCGAAACTATTGATAGCCCCGCGTTTTACTCATCGCGAGGCTAAAACTAGCCAAACGCGGAGCTACAGAGTTAGCTTCGCGTTGTTTTGTGGAAAATCCTTTCAACTTAGAAATTTTCACTGCCAACAGAACCCCCTCCAAATTTTTCAAAATGACTTAGAACTTAGCAAATTTTGAAATACTTTGGATGTTCAAACAGAAAACGCGGAGTTAAAATACCAAGTTTATCTCGCATTTTTGTTCATCTACGCGGAGCTAATAGCTTCTTTTTCAGTGGAATGAGTAATTGTTTCATTAATTACTCTGAATTTCCGCGCCGAATACCAAGCGACGGATCATCCTATTTAAATAGAGGTTTTGACTCATCTTCTTCTTCATTATGAGAAGTTAGAAAATTCCGAGCTCCGATAGTCGAGCGAGCAATGTCGACGAACGATCTTCAATTGATCTCCGTTCGACTCTCCATAGATTTTCATCATAGGATGTCACTCCAGAAGAGTACAGCTTCGTGCATGGCGGTCGGCACTAACGGCGACGGCAATGGCCGTGGAAGTAGACACAATGGCGTATCAGTCCATGCTGTGATTATTGAAAGTAAAAACCTAAACTTTTTGGTTTCCTTAGAACCATTTTGGGATGTTTTGGCTCGGTTTTGACCAGCCAATTGTTTACTTCATCAGCGAGATCGCCGTTCTCTGGCCGTAAGGCTTAATGGAGAAGGAGAAGACAGAGAGGAACTCTGGTCTTTCTCTACGCGAAGTTATCGCGTCATCCCTGCGGTGAAAGCGTGGGGCTATCTTGATCAGCAA
Organism: Dracaena cambodiana; assembly: GCA_036321105.1. NCBI lineage: Eukaryota > Viridiplantae > Streptophyta > Magnoliopsida > Asparagales > Asparagaceae > Dracaena > Dracaena cambodiana. The sequence goes on along the minus strand of JAYEPQ010000012.1, from coordinate 19,863,117 downwards.
TCGCGTTGAAATCGCGAGGCTATTAAAGAAAAGGAAACGGCAGAGAGAAACTCTGTTCTTCCTTTACGCGAAGTTATCTCGTCCTCCTCTGCGTTTAAAAACGTGAGGCTATTTCCTCAGCTACACGCGGGTTAGCTTAGCTCCGCATTTTTATACTTAGACAATTTTTTCGAGTTTTGTCTAACTCTTGATTTTTCTTTTGCAGTGTAGTGCTTGAACCAGATCCTTCTTGAAGAGGAGTGCATGTGGCTTTACCAGTCTTCGTTAGCAAAAGTAACTCTAAGGAAGCAAGAAGCATATGCTTTACAATATAGTTGCAGGTTTCAAGTTCTGGTTCCAAGAACTAAACTTTTGAAGGAGTTATAAGAACTCTGCGGCAGCTCATTAAATTTTCTTGAGGACCATTTCTGTTAGATGACAATCTCTATCGCTTTCTAAAGTGATAGAGATGATCATCTAAGGGCTTGTAGCATGTCGAATCCAACTTGTGCATCTTCATTAGGATTCTTATAGCAGTATCTTCAGATGATCCACTAAAAACTTTAAACATATCATAGCTGATATTTGCAGAGGAGATCTTTTGCATGTGAACCAAGGAATTGAGCTTCAACATCCCGTGGAGGAGTCTCACCGTTAGGTTATTGATGAGTCGATGAACATGTAGAAGCTTTTGGGAGAGCTATAACTCCCTCTTTGTAATCTCTTCTTTTATGAATAAAGAGCAAATTATTTTCCTCTCTATCTGTCGGCTTCAAGAATCTTTCTTGCTCAACAAATAGATGGTTTATAATTTTGGTAAAATAATCTAAGGCTCATTTGCGTAACTTAGATCACTAATACCCAAAATGATCGGATAAGGATCATCTTAACTTAGATGGAAGCGCCTAGTTGCACTCACCAAAAATCCAAGTTCTTAATAGGAACGCGAAGTTAAAAGCCTAGCGTTTTGCATAGTTGCGCGGAGTTAAATGACTTCATGTTTTCCATCGTCACGCGAGGCTAATAGCTTTGCGTTTTTGGAGAGTAACTGATCAGTCATTTTCTTCGAAATTCGCGCCGAACTCCAAGAGGCGGTTTCTTTCATTTAAATGAAATCTCTATTCCTTATCCTTCTTACTTCACTCGAGAATTTTCCAGAGACTTAGAGATTCAGGCGATTATAGTTCAGGCGACCCGAGCTTTTTCCGATCGAGTTTCTCCCGATTTCCCGTCGATTTTCCTCAGGTTTTTAAGCAATGGCACCTAAGACTCGTGCTTCTTCTCGCGCAACCCCATCGTCGGCAACTGGCGCAAGCAGTGGTGGCAGCGGCCATGGCGGCAACGCGCTAGCCCACATTTCGCCTATTGGAGGTAAGAATCTCTATATCGAGACTCTTTAAAACATTTCTAGAGTGATTTGGCTTAATTTTAACCGATCGATCAACTCTTTTACCGGCGAGATCGCCGTACTCCTGCTGTAAGGCTTGGAGAAGAAGAAAAGTCTCTGATTTTCTTCTTACGCGAAGTTATCGCGTCATCCTCGCGTTTTGAAGCGCGATGCTATTTGATTTAGCAGTCGCGTTGAAACACGAGGCTATTTTGAGTAGCAGTTGCGTTGAACGCGAGGCTATTTTGAGTAGCAGTCGCGTTGAAACGCGAGGCTATTTTGAGTAGCAGTCGCGTTTGAAACGCGAGGCTATCTTTTTGACTTCTGCGTGGTCTAATTTTTAGCTTTGCGCGGAGTTACTTTTAGCTTCGCGCGGTCTAATTTTTAGCTTCGCGCGTCCATACTTAGAAAATTTTCTGTTTTGTAGAAACTTCTCTAACTCTGGTTTTTCTTTTTGCAGTAGGGTACTCAGCGGATGCTCTTCCCCATTAGCACTACTTTGGCTTTGCTGGTGGTTCTGATCCATCAGCTCAATTTCGCTTCACCACCATCCTGGCCGCATACAAACCTGACTCGAGAGGGCGTAGGGAAAAGTTGATCAAATATCATCCCACTACTGCACGTGAGATCGTCACTGATGCAGCCTTCGAAGATGTGAACAGAGAAGCGTTAGAAAAACTCGCATTTCTTTTTGGGGACCAGATGGAGCAATCAGACGAGATCCTCTCTGAACAGGATTGCATGTGGCTCTATAACTCTGGCGAAGCTTTAATGTTTCTGCCTGAAATGGATCGTGGTTACCCTCTGATCTACCTTCAGAGGTTGGCGATGCCTCGTGAGTTAAAGTGGGGACTATCTCAAGAACAAGATGGCGTCCCAACGGGCAAATTGGCCGCACAGGGGGCTTATCAGGATGGCCCCACTAGATGCATTACTGGTTTGCTTCCAAGCCGTTTTGGCAAGAAGCTCCCAGTAGGAGAGGTTCCGATCCGCGCAAGAACTTTCCTAGGTGAGTTCTTGGCGAAAGAAGGTCAATACCCGACTAGCGACTTCAGGATGCCTGGCTGGGTTTACTCTTCTGGCAACATGTGGTGGGCCCGCCTTGTCCAGTACATGTTGGATTCTCATGAACCCATTCTGAAGGAGATTGGCCTGTATAAAGCCATCAGGAACGTTCAATTCGGGTTCCCTCAGAGTGCTTATCATTTCTTCAGCTTTCTTGAGATGTACAACTCCGAGACCTGCACTCTTTTTACGCCAGTGGGTGAGCTAGGGTTTGCTCTCCACGAGATGTTTGAGGTATCTGGGCTCTCAATGGGCGAAGTCCCCTACGAGGAGTATATCCCTACTACCGAGGAATTAAGCATGCTGCTGGCGAAGGACGAGCGCATCTATGCTACATACTGGGAGATGATGTGCCACTACCGCATCTCAATGGGCGAAGTCCCCTACGAGGAGTATATCCCTACTACCGAGGAATTAAGCATGCTGCTGGCGAAGGACGAGCGCATCTATGCTACATACTGGGAGATGATGTGCCACTACCGCATCTGTGCTGACTTAGCAGGTGTGTGTAATCAAGGTATCGGCCACAAAAAATGGGCCAATTACCTCTTTGCCAACTTGAACTCTAAGGACAGTTCAACAACCGTACATGGCCATGCTACTGTCTACATCACAGAGATTGATTGTCGCATTGCCAAGACCCGGCTAATGTATTATACGACTGATTCCAATGAAGGTGGATTCGGTCTTGGTATCTCTTTCAAGAGCTACCACTATCAGGCTCATTCCCAAGTGTCTAACAGAGGCCTTATTGCTGGGTTCCTGATGTTGTGGCTGAAGAGATGTGTAGTGCCATCATTACCAAAAGAGGCAATTGCAATGACTGTGGTCTATCCAGCAGTCCTCCTCGCATACAGCCGACCTTTCGGACTTCTTTCCGCCATGGTGTGCAATCTACAGCATGGATTGCGAACACTCTGTGATGACTTTATCCCTGCTGATAAAGGCAAGGGGAAAGGGAAAGAAAATCGAAAGCGGTTGCCTCGGTGAAGACTCCGAACCCTAGGGTGGAGCTTCCTTATACTTATCTGATGGCATGGCTTGTTATGCACTGCCCGTCTCTAATGAGTGCTGCTTCACGCCGCTCTGGTGACAAGTGTTTCTTTGTGGAGCTATACGAGCGCTCTTCATGGAAGCACTACTATATGTCCCAAATCCGGAAGACTCTCCGGCACCACCAAAATTATGAGATCTTTCGGTGCTTCCCTGATTTTCCTGGTGGAGGATACGGGTTGAAGTTGAGGGATATTGCAGGAGCAGATAATTTTACTGCCTTATCCTCAGGAGCATTCTGGTGGCTTCTCAATATCCGGCCCGGGTATCTGGTGTACCGTCAAGACAGTAAATGTCTTATCGAACCGTACATTCCGAGTCGCTTTGCTCACCAATTTGGATATTCCCAACTTTATATGGGCAATCCAAATAAGAATTTAGCCTATGAGGGAAATTTGTATGATGTTGCCCGCGGCTGGTTTCATTTTGTCGTTGGTGGGACTGGAGCTAAATTCACCCTGCCCCAGAAGTTACCAGAATTGGCCATGACTCTCAGTTTTTGCACATGTTATAGCGTTGCAAATGCTGACGTGTCTCATTTCTCGATCAACCGAACCTATTGCAAGGAGATTGAGGCTTTCTACATTAGCCGCCAAGGTGCTTCCAGAGTTAGAGTAAAAAGAATGGATGAATTCCTTGGCGCCGCGGCCGAACCATCAGATGTCAGCGAGTCTGGCGATGATGATGATAATAACGACGATGACAATCCTGATGTTGGAGGTGCTCCCCAATCTGTCGTCATTCGTCCCTGGAGCCCGACCCTCAAACGCCGCGGTGCCCTAAAGAAAGGACCTGCCAAAAAGAAGCAGAAGTTGGCTCGGGGAACTCTAATAGCCCCACAAGAAGCAGCTGTTAAGTTCGCTTCGGATCTGCTGGCTTCAACTCTACCTTCAGCGCCGACAGGTGAGAGTGGACCCGTTGGAGCTCCAGGTGTTTCCGAGGTTCCGGCTCCTCCAACCATAGAACCTGTTGAGTACCCTGTTGCGCAACCACTTGGTAGTGAGACGGGTACACTTATGGAGATGACGGTGGCTTCCCCTTCAAATCCAACAACTGGACTTGTATCTCCAGGTATGACTCTTAGTGTTCTGTCTTTTGTTCGTTATTTTACTGTAACACCATTTTTCTTGTTTCTTGAAAAATAGGTGGTCAGCTCTTCTCGCCAATGCATTCAACTACCCAGGTGGAATCTGACGATAGGGTGGATTATTCGGGCACCACTGGCTCAGTGGGTGGTTTGGGTAGCTCTGCAAGTGATTTTGGTGCAAACTACTTTACGACAACTCCTCCCTCTGTTCCTTCTTCGGTTCCCCCAATTGATGAACTTGGAGTGATGATAGGACAGAGGTGATTATCGCAGCCGCGGCAAAAGAAGCCACTCCATCTCCAAGTTTGCCGTCTCCAACACCAAATATTTGTTCCGACGAGACTTTCCCAATAGTTGTCGGTGTGCCTACTGCTCCTCAGCCAGCAATACTAACGCCTTCTACCATAATGGCTGTTGAGACACCTGCAACTCCTCCAGCTCCAAGATTGGGAGGAGCCAGGCCGCCATCCTTAGCGCCCAGGAAACCATTGCTAAAGCTCGGGCGGTCTTAGTAACCAACGAGCTTCAATTAGGGGAAGCCGTTAAGAAGCAGGAAGCGCTGATCCTTCAACGGGAACAGGTTGATCAGGAGGAGACAATAAGAAGCCGTGCTATGGAAGAGTCTCGTCAGCATCTAACCCAGCAACTTGCAATGAATGATGATGACTTACTTCGGCAGGCTCAACACTCTGTGGAAGCAACTCGCCGTCGAGTGGTCGACAAGGCGACGAATAAGTTGAAGCTCCTAGGAGATTCATAGTTTTCTTCTGTCCTTTTATTCTTCATTCTTTTTTGTAATAAAAGAGAGAACTTTACTGATTCTCTGACTTCTTTTGTAAATCCATTCCTTTTGAATAATGAATAAAGATAACTGCTTTTTGATTCTTTTATTTGTTGGCTAGGAAATTTGCTTGCACAACAAATAACTTGTCATCAAAAGTATTTTTATCTGGTTTTAGGCAAAGTGCTCCAAGTCATACTGTCAGAGGTAAGAGTTTAACATGACAGGGTTTATGGAATTTTTAGCAAACCCCTAACTATCAACGGGTTTGATTAGCCTTTACCAATTACCGTTTGAGTTGGGCTAGCCATGTTATTCCCCTCAACATGGTGAGTTGTCGAGGAATTAATTTCCTCTTCCATTTTAACAGCATTGGGTAGTTAATTTCATACTTTTACCCCCAGTATGATAGGGTTGGCGAGGAGTTTGATCTCCTCTTCCCGCTGCTATAATAGCATTGGGCAATTGATTTCATACTTTTACCCCCAGTATGATAGGGTTGGCGAGGAGTTTGATCTCCTCTTCCCGCCGCTATAATAGCATTGGGCAAGTGGAGGCGGTCCAAGAGTCAATGGTGAAACTTTGAACTGGGCACACCACGATGATCTGATCAGGATTCATCAAATTTAGGTCAGAGGCGCCCATTTGCGCATGCCTAAGAAGAAGATTGGAGGCGGTTCATAACTTGAACTGGGCACACCAAGTTTTAGGTCAGAGGCACTCAATTGCGCATGCCAAAGAAGAAGATTGGAGGTGGTTCATAATTTGAACTGGACACACCAGATTTTAGGTCAGAGGCGCTCAATTGCGCATGCCTAAGAAGAAGATTGGAGGCGGTTCAAGGCTCTCTCGCGTAACTTGAACTGGGCACACCAAAGATGATCGGGTTAGGATTCATCAAAGAAAAAGTCCAAGTGCTCATCTGCGTAACTTGAACAAGTGGAGGCGGTCCAAGGCTCTCTCGCGTAACTTAGACTGGGCACACCACGATGGTCGGGTCAGGATCCATCAATTTTTTAGGTCAGAGACGCTCAATTGCGCATGCCTAAGAAGAAGACTGGAGGCGGTTCATAATTTGAACTGGGCACACCAGATTTTAGGTCAGAGAAGCTCAATTGCGCATGCCTAAGAAAAAGATTGGAGGCGGTTCAAGACTCTCTTGCATAACTTGAACTGGGCACACCAAATTTTAGGTCAGAGGCGCTCAATTGTGCATGCCTAAGAAGAAGATTGGAGGCGGTTCATAACTTGAACTGGGCACACCAAGTTTTAGGCAAGAGGCGCTCAATTGCGCATACCTAAGAAGAAGATTGGAGGCGGTTCATAATTTGAACTGGGCACACCAAGTTTTAGGTCAGAGGCGCTCAATTGCGCATGCCTAAAAAGAAGATTGGAGGCGGTTCATAACTTGAACTGGACACACCAAGTTTTAGGTCAGAGGTGCTCAATTGCGCATGCCTAAGAAGAAGACTGGAGGCGGTTCATAATTTGAACTGGGTACACCAGCTTTTAGGTCAGAGGCGCTAAATTGCGCATGCCTAAGAAGAAGTCCAAGCGCTCAATTGCCTAACTTGAACAAGTGGAGTGACGTACTTCCAAGGATATTAAGCATAGTATTTCTTCAGAAACTTGCCATTGATCGGCATCATCCTCCTATCGCCATTCTGATTCATTAAGCGGTAGGCTCCACTAGATTATACAGTCTCCATGATGAACGGTCCCTCCCACTTGGGTTCAAATTTACCCTTAGTTTTGTGGGTTAGCACCATCGGCCTTTTAACAGCCAGAACCAAGTCTCCTTGTTTAAAGGTCCTTGGTTTAACGTTCTTATTGAACGTTTGCGAGATTCGGGCTTGATACAACTCAATCCGTTGTTGGGCCCTGAGACGCTTTTCATTCAACGCCTCTAGTTCTCGCAGTCTTTTTTGATGGCGCTCTTCTGTCGTCATCGTTGTGGCTAAGGCCACTCTTAGTGATGAAATCTGGATTTCGAGGGGCAAGACATCCTCGCTTCCATAGACCAAAGAGAACGGAGTAGCTTTTGTAGGGGTGCGAACGGTGGTGCGATAAGCCCACAGGCACTCTCCTAGCTTCTCATCCCAATCTCGTTTATTGGAAGAGGCGAACTTCCGAAGGAGTTTAATAATCGTCTTGTTGAAGGCTTCGGCCAACCCGTTTGCTGCAGTGTTATATGGCGTTGAAGAAATATCTTTGATTCTAAATTTATCGCAGAATCTGGAGAATCTCTCGCTGACGAATTGCGGACCATTATCATGGATGATCCTCCGAGGGATGCCAAAACGGTAAATGACATGATGCTTAATGAACTTAGTCACATCTGCTGTTTTGACCTCTCTCATGGGAACGGCTTCGGCCCACCTTGAAAAATAATCAGTTATCGCAAGGATAAACCGATGTCCTCTGGATGACGGGGGAGTTATAGGCCCCACTATATCCATTCCCCATGCCTCAAACGGCCAACTAGCAACAGTGTTGTGCAAGTATTCTAGGGGTTGGTGGATGAAGTTAGCATGTATCTGACATGCATGGCACTGTTTAGCGTATGCCATTGCCTCGGTAATCATCCCTGGCCAGTAGTGTCCTAGCCTTCTTATGCGGTTTCCGAGTTTTGGGCCAGGCTGATGAGCTCCACATACTCTATCATGTGTTTCTCTCAGCACTTGTTCTGCTTCTGCTTTTGATATGCAGCGTAGTAGCAGACCATCTCTTGACTTTCTATACAAAGTCTGAAGCTTATGGTCATAATAAAATCTCTGGGCCTTCCTCTTTATCGAGGTGGCTTCCTTTGGATCTTCTGGTAATATCCCATGTAAAGCATAATCCACAAACGGAAATCGCCAATCACGGGATTCCAACATTAAGCCTGTCTGGCATACCTCTTCGGCTTGAGACACCGCGTCTGGGTGGAGGAGTTCTCTGCTACCAATGGTGATACTGTTAGCTTCACCTGGCGGGATTGCCAGTGTTGCGGCTAATGCGGCAAGAGCATCTGCATAAACGTTCTCATTCCGAGATATGGGATATATGTAAAACTATTCAAAATATCCTGCTAGCTCAATAGCTAGCTGATGATAGGGGATGAGGGCTTCATGTCTAACTTCATACTCACCGTCATCTGATTGACGATGAGCTTAGAGTCTCCATATGCCTCTAGATGGTTCACCCCCAGTTGCAGAGCTATTTTTAAGCTGATAATGAGCGCGTTATATTCCGCCACATTATTCGTGCACGGTTCTGTTAATTAGTAACCGTTAGGCAATACATATTTATGTGGGGATATAAGCACAACCCCCACTCCAGCAGCAGATCGTCTGGCAGCACCATCAAAGAACATCTGACATGGTTGTTCTTTGCTAACTGTGTTGACCTCTGACGCCTGCTTGGATTTGGACCAAATTGGATGGTCTGCAAGGAAGTCGGCGATTGCCTGTCCCTTCATGGCCTTTTGTGGGACGAAGTGTATGTCATAGGGCGATAGCAATAATGCCCATTTCGCCAACCGGCCGTTTAAGGATCCCGGCTTTGTCATCAGAATTTTCAGGGGATTAACCCGTGATATGACATTGATTGTTTGCCCTGAAAGATGTGCCGCATTTTCTGAACAGCGAACACTAGGGCTAAACACTCCTTTTCAATCGGGGTATATCGCTGTTCGGCCCCAATCATTATTCTGCTTAAATAGTAGAGGGCATGTTCATGGCCGTGCTCGTTATATTGAGCAAGTAATGCTCCTAACGCATCATCCATGGCCCTTACATATATAAGGAAGGGCTGTCCAGGGACCGGTGCCATAAGAACAGGAGGCTTAGTGAGGTATTCTTTGAGGTCATCAAATGCCTGTTGAAATGCCTCATCCCATACGAAAGACACCCCCTTTTTCATAAGTTTAGAGAATGGCTGGCATCGTCCAGATAGGTTGGAAATGAAACATCGAATATAGGCGAGCTTTCCTTATAATCCCCTTAATTCTTTAAGATTGCGGGGAGGTGGCATCTTGATAATCGCTTTTACCTTTTCAGAGTCGAGGAAAATTCCTTTTGAAGTTATTATGAACCCAAGAAATTTCCCGCTGGACACCTCCATAAATGACTTAGTGGGATTCATCTTCAGATGATGTTTCCGCATAAGATCGAAGACCACTCTTAAATCATGAAGATGATCTTCTTTGTCTTTGCTTTTGACTGCTAAGTCATCCACATAGCACTTCACTGTTTTGCGCAGGTGTTCTTTGAATATGACACTCATTGCGCGTTGGTAGGTGGCACCTGCGTTCTTTAATCCGAACGGTATCACCGTATAACAGTATACCCCCAGCGACGTTCTGAAAGCTGTATGCTTTTCATCATCCGGGTGCATTTTAATCTGGTTATAATCTGAGAAGCCATCCATAAAGGACATCCTCCTATAACCACAGGTATTATCAATCATCACGTCGGTGATGGGAAGTGTAAACTCATCCTTAGGACATGCAGTGTTTAGATCTCGAAAATTGATGCATATCCGAATTTTGCCGTTCTTCTTACGAACCGGCACTATGTTAGCCACCCAATCAGGATGTTGCTCCTCACGGATGAATCCGGATTTTATAAGTTTGTTGACCTCAGCAACTATTGCCTCCATCAATTCTGGTCGAAAACGCTTTTACTGTTGTTTGACGGGCTTGGTGTCTTCTTTAATATTTAACCGGTGTGTGGCAATTTGAGGGTCAAGTCCGGGCATGTCTTCGTAACTCCATGCGAACACGTCTATATACTCTTTGATAAGAGATATAAGTTCCTCCTTTTCCAAGGGAGTCAGCGTGTCACTTATGAAGATGGGCTTTGGGTTTTCCTCCGTTCCCATGTTGACTTGTATTAATATGTCTTCCGTGGGCGGGTCACGCTGTTCAAAGCGAACATCCCAGAGAGTGTCCATATGCTTAGCCCAGGAATCATCTTGAATATCAATTGGTTCCTCGTCGCTTTCTGGTGCGGCTGAAACCATGTTGGCTGTTAAGGATTGAAACCAAGCACCAGTATTTTGATCCGAGTCATGATTGGATGAAGATGTATCTTCCTTGGCCGAAGAACTCTCTTCTTGTCCAGATGGTGATGAGGGAGGAGTAGATACATAGCCTAACCCCCTGCGAGTCTTTTGATAATAGTCTGGGCTCTTTCCTCTCGGTCTAAATGAGGGTATAAGATTCCGTCGCCCTTTTTCAAAGTTTAATCCCGGTTTCTGGGTAAGATCATAACCCATTTTCTCCATCATTTGCCGGGATTTCTATTCATACAAGTGAAATTGAGGCGATGTTTGTTCATCACTTTCACTACTTAGTCTTTGTCGAGGTGACATAATTACCCTATCGAACATGATCGGCTTTTGGGACTCTTGTCGAGAAGGCACTTCGAAGTAGTGACCTTTTCCCTTAACTATTTCGGACCGAGAGAGGAGGGATGACCTAAGTGGTAAATGATATGCTGCTAGAACTTCAAGTTCGGATAGGTCGTCCACTTCAGTGGAAGTACAAGAGGGTTCAGATTCATTAGCTACAGCATGCTCGTAGACTAACTTTATGTTTTTATTTATAATCCATTCTTCCTCTATTACATCGGCTATATCAAGACTCAAATTAAAATCTAAGTGAGGGTTGATTTCATAATCACCCCCGTCGTCTTCTTCAGGAAGTTCGTATTCAGTATCGGCTTCATTACCGCCTTCATAAGGCTTTGGAGGCTTGCTAGGATCGTCATTAGAGGCTTCATGGGCTGGCTTATAGAGTGCAGTATCTGTGAAGTAATTCTCTAGCCCTTTGAATGGTTGCTTATTTGCAACAAGTGTCCGGACTTCTCCTTCCTCATCGCAATATTTCATGCATTGGTGAAGAGTCGACGGGACTATCATGTGAGCGTGGATCCAAGGTCGTCCCAGTAAAATATTGTAGGAGGTATCAGCATCAATAACGTAGCATGTAACCTCCGTTCTCAAGTCTCCAATTTGGCACCGCAATCGGATCTTACCAAGAGGATGGCTGTTATTAGCGTTGAATCCATAAATAGTGGTGTTTGTAGGCGTCAAACGATGAAGGAAAATCCCCAATAGCTACATCAACCTTCTGGGCACGACACTTAGTGCAGAACCCGGATTAATTTGAATTCGGTCCATCTTTATGGATCCGACATATCCGGTGAAATATAAAGGCCTGTTATGCTTCATATTCCTCACCTGCATGTCTTCTGGAGAGAAGACAATTTGTGGGGCCTGCCTCCTCACTTGATGACAGTGGGGGCAAGAGTCCTGTTCCTCGTTGGCCGGCTCGATAATCTGAGCTAGGAATGACTCAGAGTTTGCCTAGACCTCTCTCAACGCCTCACGAGTTGACTTTGACAATCCAAGCAACTCATATAATGTGACTCGTGCTGGGATGTTAGCCAGCTGAGCTATTATGTCAAATTTGAAGGTAGTCTCCTTGGCTCCTTTATCTCTAATATGATTCTTCTGAAAACGAAGTCCTTTCTGCTTTGCGGGTTTCGCAAGTTCCGCATATATATCTTTTGGATCTACTCTGGTGTAGTCCTTGAGATATGTTTTCCCAGATCGAGTACCGGAAGGGCCTGCCCCATCTTGATGAGTGGCCATAGTTTTGGGCTCTTCTTCAGAATCTGTGAAGGCTCCCGAAACTATATATTCTTCCCTTATCTCCGCGGAAATAGCATTAACAGTCCGCTTTCTCCCTTGACCAGCGGTAGTCCACTGCTCATCTTCTAACAAATCGGGGTGAACCCACATAACTTCCTCCTTTTGGGTTGTCACAGGGACAAGTCCTTCTTGGGCTTTTTTATGAGGATCGAGGTTCTTTGTAACCAACTTACCCTTTGGAATTGGGGTCACCCTTGCGGGGAACTCATGGGTTCCAACAACTATAGTTGCCATATTGGTAGTGACCTTCTTCTGTTCTTCCTTAAGCGTCAGAACTCCAGCTTCTATTAGTGCTTGGATTCTGTTCTTAAGAGGATAACAATCCCTAGTCGGGTGCCCAACATTTCGGTGATAAAGACAGTAATTAGGGTCATTGGTCTTGCCAACGTCTTCTGGCTTCCTGTTTTCTGGAAGTTTTAGCATTCCCTTCCTCATGAGGAGGTGAAAGAGGATAGGTGTCTGTTCCGCCTTGAAAGTATAATTTCTCTCCTGCTGAGGTCTATTTTGCCTTGTACCCTACTGATTTTGGGGCTTCGGCTTTGGTGGAGGGTTTGTCTTCTGAGGAGCGGCTTCTGATGCCATCACCGCTTTTCCTTTACTCTTATTGCTGCTATTTTGGGCATATGGCTTATTACCCCCAGTACTTCTTGATCCACGAGATTCTTCAACTCGCCGAATCAAGTCCTTAGCTTGCTCTCCTTGTTTGAGCAAATCCCTCCATGTCTTAGACTCTATGGCCCCCATTTTTAGGAGCACATTGGTCTTAAGATTGTGTCGACAAGTCTCGACTAGAGTTTCCTAGACCATTCCGTATTTGCAATGCACGGACTTCTCCCGGAACCTTTCTATGAAATCTTTTACCGTTTCTTATTCCCCTTGTGTAGTTGCAAGGAGGGAATGAACCGTAATCTCGGTATCATCCTCAAAGAAATGCGAGAGAAATAATTTCTCAACATCGAACCAGGTATTAATAGAACCTGGGGGCAACTGCATGAACCAAGTAAAAGCAGGCCCTCGCAAAATACTTGCAAATACTTTGGTCATAATCGAGTCATTACCCATCAGATGTCCTACTTGGAACAAGAAATAATAAATGTGCTGACTGGGCGATCCCTTCCCGTCATATGACTCTAACTTGAGCGACTTGTAGTTCTGGGGGTAGGGTACCACATCCCATTCAGGTGGGTATGGTCTTGAGACCCCTGAATCTTTCAACTCCTTTTTGTGCATCAAAACTTTGAGTTGAATTTGTAATTTTTCTATCTTTTCTCCATGCGGATCATGGAAAGAAAATCCATCATCATTTTCGTGCGTTGAGTGGGCTTTTTCTTCTTTTTCCTCTTCGTTCATAGTCTCTTTGCCCTTTTTATCCTCAACAAATTTGGAGAGCATCACTTTAAGGTCTTCAATCGTCTTTTGTTGCTCGCGAATCATTCTTTCTTGAGCTTCGAATCTCTGATTGATATCATCAGATTTATCTGCCATGTGCGATGCTGCCTTTTATAGCCGAGATGACGTAGAGGATGGAGGCGAGGCTATAGCTGAATTATCACTGTCCTCATTGTAAGAACCCTTTGTAAGCCTCTTATAATTTTGAGGCGGGACGGCTCCTGATTTAAGTCGAGTGATGTGATGAGGTTCTTCGTCGCTCGATTCTGAATCATCTTCCGTCTCTATAATTTTCTTCCCTTTTTCCACCATGTTGGAAGTTACAGCTCTCCATTCTTTTAGGGAAGCGGTTCTTGTCTTCTTAGCAGGGTTCTTGTCCGACTCGTTTAATCGGTTGAACACTGAAACCCTGCTCTTGCTGCAGCCACAATTGTCCATTACAGCAGATACTGCTGTCATAAGCTGCTGGCAGTGACAAACAGGTTCAGCTTGAATTTGTTCTATGCCTCGCTTCTTGGACAGATACTCCCTGAGATCAACGCCTTCAGCTATGGGGTCATGAGACTCATTCATCGGTTTAGAAGGTCTAAGGACCCACTGAAACCTTTTAGGATCACTGGAATCTAGCTCTGGCCTTCTGATGTGAGGATCAGTCCTGATTCTGCAGTTGGGTTGATTTACGCGAGATTTGGAAATAGCTTCGCATTTTTTCTCGCGGGGCTGAAGAATAGCTCAGCGTTTAGCTACGCTAGCCTTGCATTTCGCGCTGGCTTGGCGTGTCTTTAGAAGTCTAGCTTCTGGAATAATAGCCCCACGTGAAGGGAAGTTCTTGCACGCTGACTTATCTTTGCGATTAACGCAAATCATAGCTTCGCGCCTAGCACGATTTTTACAACTGACAACTATTTGCCAATCATCCTCGCGTTCCTCGCGAGTATCAGAAATCCTGCATTTATTGCAAGTATTATTGGCCTCACGTTTATCGCTTGGCTCTGTATTAGCCTCGCGTGGAAAATCACACACTGGCTTTAAAGAATTTTTATACTCGCGTTTCTCGCGAGTGTCAGGAATCTTGCGTATTTTGCAAGTACTAGCAGCCTCGCGTTTCTCGCTTGGCTTAGTATCAGCCCCGAGTGGAAAATCACACGCTGACTTCAAAGAATTTTTATACTCGCGTTTCTCGCGAGTGTCAGATATTTTGCCACTAGCGCAAATCTTGCTGGCTTCGCGTTTCTCGCTAGGCTCAGCAATAGCCTCACGTGGAAAATCACACGCTAGCTTTAAAGAATTTTTATACTCGCGTTTCTCGCGAGTGTCAGATATTTTGCGACTAGCGCAAATCCTGCTGGCTTCGCGTTTCTCGCTGGGCTCAGCAATAGCCTCGCGTGGAAAATCACACGCTGGCTTTTCCTTGCTTTTAAGGCAAGTTGTAACTTCGCGTTTAACGCGATAATAACCGGTCTCGCAATTAGCGCGAGCCAGTTTGCGAGGGACCATAGCCTCGCGTCCATTAGCCTTGCATCTGAGGCAGGCTTTGAGGGCTTTCCGCCTTAGTCTCCGATTCCTATTTCGGAGTTGGGTTCTGCTCAATCCAGTTCCTAGGTCTTCTTCGGCAGTAGGAAGCTCTTCCTCTGCTAGGATTTCTTGTTCGAGTATCGGCCCTATAGCCGCAGTCTCTAAGGATCCCCGTATCTCGGTGGATACCTCTTTACCCGTTGCTCGGGTATTGGAGTACAGGCGACGATAGTGTTGTGTCTCGCCCAAGTCACCTGATTCAGAGGAGAGGATCTCCTCGTACTTCTGCTGGTCGATTTCTACAACCAACGTGTCTACTTCGGATCCGATCATGTCAACGTCCGATTGCGCCACAATCTCTTCATCAGTGAAAGAGATGGCTCCCACTGTAGTCTCCAGTTTGTTAGCAGCAGAAATTCTTTGCTTTCCTCCCATTAAATTAACTTAAATTACAATAGAAGTGAACAAGACAAAAAGAACAAACGAGAGGATTTTATAGTTCAATCTCTCTCTTTTACAATATATTTGTGGGATCAATGGCGATGGGATCTATAGTAGTTCCTTTGGACGATCGAACGTCGAACACTTCTTCTCTCGAAGGGGGGGCGACCGACTGTAGAAGATCTTCTCTGGTCTTTCACGAACTCAAGGCTCTGTGCGTAACTTGAATTCTCTAAGAGGAAAAGATCTTAATTGCCGAAAAAAAGACCCCTAGGGTTTCACCAAGAAGGTATTTATAGCCCCAGGTTAATGCAAGAGTTTCTATCTAAATAGAACTCGCATTCATCAAGGATTCCAATCAAAAAATCTTAGTTTTAATTTAAATCTCTTGATTTAAAATTCTGATTGGATTCAATTCGGGTATTTGGATAAGCCCAAATCATAATCTCAATCAATTTGAGTTTCTGGTTATCTGCTCACGCGGAGCTAATCGCATCAAAACGCGGCGCTAAATAACCAGAATGCGGAGCTAACACGAAGCTATTGATAGCCCCGCGTTTTACCCATCGCGAGGCTAAAACTAGCCAGACGCGGAGCTACAGAGTTAGCTTCGCGTTCTGTTATGGAAAATCCTTTCAACTTAGAAATTTTCACTGCCAACAGCTGCTATCGAGACTCGAATAGCTAACCTAGGAGCTACTTCATATGTAACTGAATCAGATGAAGATTAATTCAAAACAGACATGAGTTTCCAAAGCTTCCACTATCAAGCTCAGACACCTATTTCTGATAGGGGGTTGATAGTAGGGTTTCTCATGCTTTGGTTGAAATGATGTGTCGTCTCATCTGTGCCTCAGAATGCCATAGCTATCGAGATAGTATACCTGGCCATTCTTCTTGCTCACAGAAGGCCCCTTAGACTCTTGCTTTCCATGATCTGTAAGCGGGAGCTTGCAATGGAGTTTTTCCCATGAGGTAAGAAGAAGAATAAGAGCAAAGATGCTGAATCCGAGGTCGAGGTGCCAACTCCAAACCCCAGAGTGGAGTTATCTTATACTTATCTCGTGACATGATTCGTAATGCATTACCCGAGCCTGATGATTTCCCCTCCAGAGGACAGTAGTGAGGATTCATTTATTTAGAGGCACGAAGGATGTAATTGGAGAAACCATTACATGCGCGCAATTCGTAAAACTGTGCAAAGTCATAAAAACTATCACATCTATTGACATTTCCCTAACTTCTCTGGGGTGCTTACAGAGAAGAATTCAGAGATGCTACCGATACTGATGGTTACACCATCCTTTCTTCCGTCTGTTTCTAGTGGTTGATTAACATTAGACCACAACACTTGTTGTATCGTCAAGGATCAATTTGCTTCCTCGAACAATACTTTCCCAGTAGGTTCGCATGTTAGTTCGAGTGTTCGCAGCTTTATGCTGGCAATCCCAACACTTTATTGCAATTTCAAGGTAACCTGTTTGTGGGTGTTAGAGGATGATATCACTTCTTTACTAGCTGTATGAGAGCTCATTTCGCCCTTCCTTAGAAAACTCCTAACCTTTACATGTCTCTTGGATTTTTCTCTTTGTATCTAGTGCCAACACCATAGCTACCACCTTTTCGATCAACCATTCATTCATGAAGGAAATCGATGTGTTCTATTATCAAAGAAGAGGCGTCAAGGTTGTTCGTGTACGAGGTATGGATGAGTTTCTCTCCATTGATGGTGATAATGATGATAATATCGGGGCTGCTCTCGTGGCACCCGTTCAAGGAGATGTGCCTGTTTAAGGTGATGTACAGGTTCAGGCTGCTGTGCCAGTCCAGACAGACGTACCTGTACAAGTTGATGTGCCCGCACAAGTTGGCATGCTTGCACAGGCTAACGTGCCATCTCAAGCTGCTGTACATGATCGAAGAGATGCACCTACTCGCGGAGATTATGAAGCCGTGGACAAGCACACATGATCTGCGAGTGCTCGTAGTTCTGCTTATCCAGTCAAGAAGCCTCGTCGTTCTCTCACGACTGAGCTGGCCAAGGAGTTACCATCTCCTCAGCATGCTTTGGAGGTTCAGGAGTAGTTGTGGAGGTTTCTAAGACTGTAGCCGCTACTCAAGAGATTGCTTCCGAAGTAGCCCCTGCTACTTCTGAACCAGCAGTCATCATTGTGACTGGCTAGGGTACCAGTGCTATTGCTTCGCCACTAGTCATGATGCTTGGATGATAATTTCACCTTGCAGTCTGACAACTAGATTGGTGTCTTCTTGTAAGTTTAGCACCTTATTTTTTTTTCAGTCTCTTTATATCTTCGTCCTTGTCTGTATATTGAGTTATATTTTTGATGTCAGTTCACCGAGACCTCGTTCTACCTTTTATTGGTCGTCTCATCTGAGCGTATTGATTACTCAAGCACAAGTAGCCATGGTGATGATGAGGGTGGTGCTACATCTGATATAGATGCCTATGAGGAGAGTTATTTTTCTCATACTCCCAATACGAATAAGCATAGTTATCTCCATCCCGAGGAGTTGGAGATAGTCATTCCTGAGAGTGTTCCTCCTCTGGCTATATCAACTGTCCTTTAGCTATTCTTTTTTCTCGTAATCCTCATTTATCACTTGTGTCTTGCTACATTTTTAGCCCTTATTTATTATGCTTGTTTTGTAGATGTCGATGTTCAACTAGATAGTTTGCCAGGTGCTGCTCCCGTAACCATGCCTCCATCTATGGCAATGAGCATAGAGGTCATCACAATCTCTTCATCCACTGATCCTGGTGTAGAGCTCTCGACTAGGGTGCCTCCTACTTTTGAAGTTTCATTGATGTTTTCTTTAGAAGGGGCCGAGTCTAGCACTGGGGATGTTTTAGAGGAGAGTCCTTCGGAGTCTGCTCCCATCACCATAATTATAGTAATTCCAAGGGGTTTCCGTCCAAGATTCAGAATTCTGTTTGCCTACTGCTACAGCTATTGGCACCACACATCCCAGCAGTGCTAACTGGTCAAACTTCTCCTACCATTGCGGCACCACCTCCTACAATGCCTTATGTGGCTCCTGTTCCAATACTAGTATTGGCCTCTAACCAAGTTATTCCTGGCGATTATCCACTCAAAGAATTTTTCCAATATAACGTCATAGACTTCTTGCATTTATTGCAGCAGTGTGTGTCCATATTCTTGGACGGTCGTCATTCCATAGAGCTTGGGCGCCCAATGTTATTGAATTATCTAAATAACATTGTGAATATCGGTAGTTCAGAATGAGCTATTACCGGACCTGCCTGACTACTCTGGATGGCTAGATTTGAGCATTGGACACTCTTCGCGGACTGATATTACTGCTATAATGGATATTGAAGTTTCTTGTTGAAGGGCGAAAATGATTGTGCGGCAAGAAAAGTTTCGTCGTCAAGAGGAAGCTCGGACTGCTTAAGTTGATAGCCTCTAGGCAAACCAAGAGGCTATCAATGAAGAAATAGAGCAAAAAAGATTTTGAGTTCAATGCCAATCAAGTTACGATAGACCGTGCTTGTGAGACTATTGCTAAGACTCAAGCTATACTGGAAGCCACCCAAGCAAAGCAAGATGAGGTGCTGAAGAGGCATGATGAACTTGTTCTATATCATGGAAAACTTCAACAAGCGGTCAATATACAGAATAAGGTGCTTGAGGATGGTAGGACTCAAGCTACTCAGCAGTTGACAATCAATAAAGACAAGTTGCATCGTCAAGTATTAGTGTTGGTGGAGGAACTCGTCGGGAGGCCCTTGAGAAAACAGAGGCAAGTTTAAAAGTTTTGGCCAACCCTTAAATCCCCCCGTTTTTTTTCCCATTTCATATCCTCTTCTTTTTTCCCATCTTGGTGAAGAATAAGGTTGTTCGTGCTGCTTTCTCTCTTTCTTTCTTTTTCTTCTATCTTGCGAACAAAAGAAATATTTCAATTAGTTTCAATATATTGCCGTGTTTTGAAAATTCCTGTGCGATGTGCTTGTGTCCATCTAATGAGTGTTTTGGTAATATTTGTAAGAATTGACATTGATGGGGGTTTGGGGTTGATTTCCTGAAAAGGAGATTTGTTGTTTGCGGAGCTCGGTGAGGTTGTGTCACTTTCATAGCCAGGTGATCTTTTTTTTTGAGGACCGTGTGAAAATTTGAATTATGGATTTGTGGAATTTTTGAAAGGTAGAGTTGCAGAAGATGGATCTTGCTACGGATATGGTGTGGCCATAATAAGCTGAGTTTCGGTATTTGTTATGAGAGTGACTTTCCTGGATAACAAACAGAGTTGGGATAATTCGTCTAGATAACAGATAGAATCGATTTAAGATTAGAGGGTGACTTGTTTGGAGAGTAGACAGAACCAGTGATCGGATTAGAAACATGGGATGACTTGTCTGGAAAGCAGACAGAGCCAGTGATCGAGATAAGATAAAAAAACCGTAGACAGAGGTATGACTGACATGCTTACGGGGTGATTTACCTAGAAAGCAGACATAATAAGTGATCAAATTAGGATCATAGGGTGACTCGGCTGGAAAGCAGACAGAGCCGGTGATCGGGCCAGAATCACATAACCACAGATAGAGGTATAACTGACCGCCTAGGGGTGATTCGACTAGAAATTAGACAGAATAAATAATCAGGTCAGGATCATGGGGTGACTTGCTTAGAAAGCAGAAAGAGCCGGTGATTGGGTCAGGATCATGGGATGACTCACCTAGAATGTAGACAGAGCCAGTGATAGGATCAAGATCACAAAATCGCAGACAAAGATATGGCTGATATGCTTACTGTGTGATTTGCCTGGAAGGCAGACAAAATCAATAATCGGGTCAGGATCATGAGATTAGTCACCTAGAAAGCAGACAGATTGGTGATCAGATCAGGATCATGGGATAACTTGCTTGAAAAGCAGATAGAGTCTGTGATCGGGTCAGGATCACAAAACAACTATTCTCAAAGTGTGTTATGAGATGATTTTGTGAGTTGGGCAAAATAATTCAAATCTCGTTGTCAGAGATAAGAGGTTAACATGACAGGTTTGTGATGGATGACTATATGAAGTAATATGGGTGAGATAGTTCAAGTCTCACTATCATAGGTAAAAACTTAACATGACATGTTCACAGGATTTTTGGCAAACCCCAAACTATTAATGGATTTAATGTGTTTTTACCAATTGCCGTTTGCGTTGGGCTAACCATACTATTTCCCTTAGCATGATGAGTTGTCAGCGGGTTTTGTTTGGGTTTAGATACCAAATATTTCCTCTTTCCATTACTTTTTGAGCTTTGGATTGTTTGTTTCATACTTTTATCCCCAATATGATAAGGTTGACAAGAATTTTAATTTCTCTTTCTGTTTCCCGAGTGATAATAGGTAGAAAAATTATTACACACATATTTGTATATATTTACATACATTTTTTATCGTATATTTTTTATATATAGTATTTATTCAAGAATTTTCCATTGATGGGCATCATCATTCTGTCACTATCTTGGTTAATCAGACAGTAAGCTTCATTTGAATAGACAGTTTCCACTATTAAGGGCCCTTCCTACTTGGATTCAAACTTTTCCTTAGTCTTATGAGTTATGATCATTGGTCTTTTGACAGTTAAGACCAAGTTCCCTTCTTTCAAAGTTCTTCATTTTACTTTTTTGTTGAAGGCCTTTGAAATGCGTGTCCGGTATAGCTCAATTTGTTGTTGCGCCTTTAAGCACTTCTCATCCAGCATTTCCAGTTCTTGAAACTTTTGTCAGTGTTGTTCTTCTGTTGTCATTTTCGTGGCTAACACAACTCACAGAGATGGTATCTAGATTTCGAGTGGTAAGACAACTTCGCATCCATAAACTAAGGAGAATGGCGTAGTCTTTGTTGGAGTTTGAGCTATGGTCCGGTAATCACATAGTCACTCCGCTAACTTCTCATCCCAATTGCGCTTGCTAGAGGACACAAACTTTTGAAGGAGTTTGACGATAGACTTATTAAAGGCCTCGACTAATCCATTTGCTGCCGGATTATATGGTGACGATGCAATATTCTGGATCATGAATTTACTACAGAATTGATTGAACACTTGGCTTGCAAATTGGGGATAATTATCATGTATAATTCACCTTGGTACTTTGAAGCAGTATATCACATGGTGCTTGATAAATTTAATGACATCTGCTACTTTCACTTCCCTCATAAGGACGGGTTATGCCCATTTGGAAAAGTAGTCCATTATGGAAAGTATAAATCAGTGCCATTTAGATGATGGAGTAATCGGACCGACGATGTCCATGCCCCAGGCTTCAAATGGCCAGCTAGTGATGGAATTATGTAGATACTCCGGCGGTTGGTGAATGAAATTGGTATGTATTTTGCAGATGTGGGAACGTTTTGTATAATTCACTGCATCTGTGATCATCTTAGGCCAAAAGTAACCAAGTTTTCTTATACGATCCACAACTTTGGTTCTGGCTGGTAGGTTCTGTAGGTACCGCTGTGTCTCCTCAACTAGTTCGTTGGCTTCTTTTTTTCGAAAGGTAGCGTAGAAAAATACCATCATGTGATTTTTGGTACAATGTACGTAATGTTGTATTGTAGTAGTATTTGCATATCTTCTTTCTAATCAAAGCAGCCTCTTTAGGTTCTTTTGGGAGGATTTCATATAAAGAATAGTCTATTAGAGGGAAACACCAATTACGAGGTTCGAGATCCAATCCTACTTGGTATACTTCTTCTTCTTCGAATAGTGTCTTTGGGTGCAAAAGGTCCCGACCCCTTATCGAGATTTGTTTATTAGTTCCTGGTGACACAGTAAGGTTGCAGCCAGAGATACAAGAGCGTTTACATATGTTTTCTCATGTCTGGGCACGTGATTGATGCATAAACGTTTAAATTTGTTGGCTAGCCTAATTGCTGCTTCAAGATAGGGGATGAGGTCTTCATGCTTCACATCATATTCTCCAGTCATTTAGTTGACGACGATTGGAGTCTTCACATGCTTTGAGATGCTTCATCCCTAGTTGCCAAGCTATTTGGAGGCTGACAATATGTACATTGTATTCTGCAATATTGTTTGTACATATTTCAGTGAGTGAATACCCCTGGGTATCACATGTTTGTTGGCACTTATTAACACTACTCCCACTCAAACTATAGTTCTTCTCACTGCGCCATCAAAGAACAATTACCAGGTTTGTTCTTCATCAACCATATTGGATTGGGCAACTTCGTCAATGAAGTCATTAGGGAATTTTGAGTTCTCTGGTATAGGATGTTCTGCAAGAAAGTTCGCTATTGCTTGTCCGTTTATGGTCTTCTGGGAGACAAAGTGTATATCATACGGTGACAGGATAAATGCCCACTTTGCTAATCTCCCATTTAACACGCCCAGTTTTGTCATGAGTAATTTTAATGGGTTAACCTGAGAGATTACGTGAATTATTTATCCGGCTATATAGTACCACATTTTCTGGATTTCAAACACTAAAGTCAAACACTCTTTCTTGATCGGGTTATATCTGTGTTTAGCGCCAATCATAGTATGACTAGATAATAGATTGCTTGCCCTTAGCCTTGTTCATTATATTTGTGCCAACAAAGCTCCAAGGGTATGATCCATCGACCTTACGTAGATGAGGAAATGTTTCTCTTGCATTGGAGCCGCTAGAACAGGTGGATTAGTAACATACTTTTTTATGTCGTTGAAAGCCTACTGACATGCTTCATCCTAGACGAACGACACCCCCTTCTTCATAAGTCTCGTGAACGGTTGGCAACGTCATGATAAATCTACAATGAAATGTTGAATATAAGCTAATATTCCTTGCAACCCTTTGAGTCTTTTGAGGTTACGAGATGACTGCATTTCTTGAATTGTCTTAATTTTGTCAGGATCAAGGTGGATTCCTTTGGAGGACACAATGAATCCCAAGAACTTGCCACTGGAGATTCCCAGGAAAGATTTAGCGGGGTTCATCTTTAACTATGCCTCCTCATGAGGTCAAATGTAGTCCTCAAGTCATTTAAGTGACCTTCCTTCTTCTTGCTTTTGACCACCAAGTCATCTATATAACACTCGATAGTTTTTCACAAGTGCTCTAGGAAGATGACGCTCGTTGCTCGTTGGTAAGTAGCACCAACGTTCTTTAGTTCGAAGGGCATCATTGTATAATAGTATATCCCTAACAGTGTTCTGAAAACTGTATGCTTCTCATCTTCGGGGTGCATCTTGATCTGATTGTCCCCTGATAAACCATCCATAAAGGACATTATCTTATATTCGCATGTGTTGTCTATCATGACATCAGTTATCGGTAGTGGGAATTTATCTTTAGGGCAAGCGTCATTGAGATCCTAAAAATCTATGCATATTCGGATCTTGCCGTTCTTTTTAAGTAAGAGGACATTATTTGCCACCTAATCTGGATATTGTTCTTTGCGAATGAAATCTGAATCGACAAGCTTCTTGACTTTAGCTTCTATTGCTTCCATTAATTCTGGGCGAAAGCATTTTTGTTGCTGTTTTACTAGTTTAGCTCCCGATTTGCTATTGAATCGGTGGACTGCGACTTCTGGATCTAAGCCCGACATGTCTCAATAGCTCCAAGCGAAGACGCCAATGTACTCTTTTATTAGAGCTAACAAGTCTTCTTTCTCGGATGAAGGCAGGTCCTCACTTATGAAGATGGGCTTCATGTTCTCCTCAGTTCCCATATTAACTTGGGTGACTCTGTCTTCAGTGGACAGTTCTCATTGCTCGAACTGCACATCTCATTGGGCTTCCATCTATTGGACCCATGGATCCTCTAATGAGAGAGGTGGGTCATCTTCTTCCGCCTTGAAGGTTGCCAAAATCATGTTCGATATACTAGCTTAGAATGATACACATGAATCTTGATATGGTCGCCCTGTTACGTACCAAATCATCGATGATAAGGAAATCAAGTCTCTCATGAAAACTGAATATATTTACTGTAAGGAAACTAATGAGATCTCAAACTAAAATTCGTATACTCCCACAAATACTATACTTCAAATACCCCACATTTTCCATAGGAGGGAGATAGTTCTTTCTCAACCGAAGAGAACAAGTAGTTTGTAATCTCGAGAGGCAAAAGAGAGATATGTTGAGAGTTGTAACTTTCAGTCTCCAATAACGCTCATGTTAGATAACGAACTTTGCTGAGGACGTATACCTGAGATCCATCTCGGTTGAACCTCATAAAATCTTTATGTATGTGCATATATTTTTGTTGCTTTATTATCTAATAGTCTCTCTGTAGGTTACTCATCCAAATTTTGTTAAGTTGGAGGCTAGCTCTCAAAATTCAACTTAGCTCATGATATGTACCGAGTCCAATTTTTTGTTTGACACTTAAGTTATCCCAATAAACTTAGTAGAAAAATTTTGGCTCAAATAATTACCCAGTTTGTCAAAAATTTTGATCAATAAACAATGCCTAATGCCAGTCTAAAGGTCAATCGAGCTAGCAAGCTCCTCCTTGAGAGGATGACAAAGTGTCCACAAGCACAACACACGAATCTGAAGGCTCAAGTGCTTTGGTCAACCGTTCCAAGTTCGTTTACTCACCAAGCAAATCGCTACTCTCACATAACTCATGGTGAATACCTTGACGACTCAATCAATATTGGAGAAACGCCAGCCCAACTGCACACTGAGGTGCTGACAAGACAATCTTGGCAACTTTTCCATTGCTAGAAGGGATTGAACTGTGTCCCAGCTCAACTAACCGACATCGAGACAATGAAGATGGCAAATCGACTTTGGTCTGTCAAAGGAGAGCTCATGAGTATTTAGACTTAGAGTTCGAAGATCATGAGCTATGCTCCAGAATCATACTGTAGAAGGAGTACACATCTATATGACCATGTTGCTAATTACTTAGCTTAATGCATCTCCACGGGGCAAGTGATAATATCATTCACATAGCCTTCTTCATAACATTAGAAAAAGAGATGAGAAACTAGTATAACGGTCTTCCTATAGGATACATTCACTCCTTTTGTTAACTATGTCTCAAATTTACTCAACAATTCGCTGCAAGCAAAAGTATAAAGAAAAGTATTACTTTCCTTTTTGAAGGGAACAAACACCTAGTAAATCGCTTCATAATTTCCTAAAGCAATTCAATGAAGTAAAAACTCTAAATGAAAGACTTCTCTTCCAACAATAATTCCTATCGGCGCTTATTAGTGGTATGAGACATATTGAGCTCAGACAATCCATTGGAAAGGAAAAGCCCATGTCACTATCTAAATTCCTTTGAATATTTGATAGCAAGAAGAGTCTGATATGGTCGTAAAAAAAATGAGATTCCTCAAGGGCAAAAGAATCAATTGACATAGAGTCCAAATATTGCGAAAGAAGATGGAGTCCTCCAAAGTGTCATAGCGACTCTACTTGGGAAAGTGTTGGTGAATATACACCAAGCTTACACTCTGAACCAGGTCCAAAAGGAAGGAGGATCTTATCCCACAACCACCTCTGCCACTCCAAACTCCTTCAAGAAAAAAAGGCTCCCGATAATCTTATAACTATCACCAAGATATCGGACATAGTATCAAAGATTATCATTAGTTGAAGAAGAATATTGAGAAAATCATCAAATGAATTCATCTTAAGAACTTTGTCGACAAGGAAAAAGCAAAAAGACGGTTGGTTGGCACTCTCTCTCCGAGCCTCGAATCAACAAAAAAGCCTTAGAAGTCAAAGCGATTATATTGACCATATCAGACAGGTCTAAGGTAGGAGGGAGTAGCAGCTCCATGCATAAGCTCTAGTGTGTACCATAAACACTGTTAAGAGATAGAGGGAGATGTGTTTGAAATAATTCTGTATATTTCTTGTATTCTGCTTTTCAAAATATATAGATGTACAATGAAACTATTTATGGAAATTTACATATAAGGAAAATATTCTATTGTTACATATGCCAAATAATAGGAAATCCCTGATTTTGTACAATCAATTATTTTGGAAAGATATGATTCTGTCAATACTCCCCTTCAAGTTGGAGCATGGAGATCCGTAATGTCCAACTTGCGTGAGAAATGATGGAAAAGGTCATGGCCTAAAGCTTTGGTGAAAATATCCGCAATTTGCTCATGTGATGAGTATGAACTGCTTTGAGGAGACCGGAGCAAATGTTATCACGAACGATGTGGCAATCGATCTCGATGTGTTTAGTACGTTCATGGAACACTGGATTGTGGGCAATGTGAAGTGCAGACTGATTGTCACAGTAGAGGTTGAAAGGCTTAGGATGAGGGATGCCAAGATCAATGAGAAGTTGCTTTAGCCAGGTGAGCTCACAGGTGGTAACAGCCATGGTGCGATATTCAGCTTCAGCAGAAGAACGAGCAACGGTAGTTTGTTTTTTTGTACGCCAGGAGATCAGACTGGTTCCGAGCTGAATGAAGTAACCTGTGGTGGAACGACATGTGGTGGGGTAGCTGGCCCAATCAGAATCAGTATAACCTGTAACTTGGGTGGTGCTAGAGGAAGAGAAAAAAATGCCTTGGCCTGGACTCCCTTTGATGTAACGGAGAACACACGTAGCAGCAGTCATATGAGGAACACGAGGGGGGGGGGGGGGGGGGGGCATACATGAACTGACTGAGAATGTTGACGGCATAAACTATATCAGGTCGAGTGATGGTCAAATAAATGAGACGACCAACCAAACGGCGATAAATGCTAGGATCAGGAAGTAAAGATCCATCTTCATTGGAAAGCTTAAAATGTTGTTCCATCGGAAAGGAGGCAGTTCGGGCACCAAGTTGACCACTGTCAGAAAGTATATCAAGATCATATTTTCGCTGATTGAGGAAAATCTCTGCAGAAGAGCATGCAACTTCGAGACCAAGTAAGAACTTTAGAGAGCCAAGATCCTTAGTTTTGAAGTGAGTGGAGAGAAGGTTCTTGAAGAACTCAATTTGGGGAAGATCATTGCCTGCAACTAAAATGTCGTCAACATATACAAGAACAGTAGTGATGCTGGTGTGAGTGACAAGGGTGAATAAGGAGTGATCGGCTTGAGATTGGCGAAAACCTGCATCAAGAAGCACAATGGTTAGTTTAAAAAACCAGTTGCGGGATGCTTGCTTGAGACCATATAAGGACTTTCTGAGTCGACAAACACGGGTCTCCCCCTGAGTGCAATAGCCAGGTGGTGGGATCATATAGACTTCTTCATCAAGGTCACCGTGCAAGAAGGCATTGTTGACGTCGAGCTGATGAATGATCCAATTTTTTGTAGCAGTGATTGCCAATAAGCAGCGAAACAATGGTCATTTTGGCAACCGGAGCAAATGTCTCATGATAGTCAAGACCTTCAACTTGAGTGTAGCCCTTGGCAACCAGTCGAGCTTTGTATCTCTCAATGGATCCATCGGCTTTGAGTTTGGTTTTGTAAAACCATTTACATCCAATGAGTTTCTTACCAGGTGGAAGTTGCTCGAGGGTCCAAGTGGAGTTATCTTCAAGGGCTCGAAGCTCAACGGACATTGCCTCACACCAATGAGGATGTTGGATAGCCTCAGAATAGCATGAGGGTTCAATACAAGAGGTGAGAGCATTTAAATAAGTAATATGTGAGGGAGAAAAACGAGAATATGAAAGAAAGGCAGATAAAGGATGAGCAGTACCTGAAACCATTGTAGCAGGTGAAGACACTATGGGCTTTGCATGTAAGGTGGGGCATATGTTGTCATGGAGGTAGGCAGGTCGTGTAGTGTGGCGGCAAGGACGAGAGACGGGCAGAGGTGAGGGTGGGGAAGGTGAAGTTTGAGTAGGATTAAGAGGTGGTTGAGAAGTAGGTAAGATGGGTTCGGGAATGGGAAGAGGGATGATTGGGGAAGAGGGTGGGGAGGTGTCTTGAATATCCTGAAAGGGAAATTGTTGTTCATGGAAGGTGACGTCACGGGAATAGAAAATAGACTGTGTATCAAGATTGTAGAGCTTGTATGCTTTATGGTTGTTGGGATACCCGAGAAAGACACATCTAGTAGCACGTGGAGAAAATTTATCACGATGAGCACGAAGAGTTTGTGCATAACAGAGACACCCAAATACGCGAAGGTGATCGTAGTTGGGTGTTTTGTTGAAAAGGACCTCAAAGGGTGATTTATTTTGAAGAGTACGACTGGGAGTGCGATTGATGAGATATGTAGCGGTGAGAACACAATCACCCCAAAAAGGGAGGGGTAAGTCTGCTTGAAAGCGTAGACTGCCGGCAACATTACGAAGGTGCTGATGTTTACGCTCTGCAATTCCATTTTGTTGAGGAGTTTCAACACAGGTACGCTCATGAATAATGCCATGGTCAAAAAGATAGGTTTGAAATTGATGAGAGAGAAATTCTTGTCCATTATCAGTTCTAATGATCTTAACATTGGTGTTAAATTGATTTTGGACAAGAGCAAAAAAATGTGTTAAATGAGCGTAGGCTTCAGATTTAACACGCATTAAATATATCCATGTAGTGCGAGAAAAATCATCCACTATTGTAAGAAAATAATGCGCTCCACATAAGAAAGAAGTATGATACCCACCCCAAATATCACAAAAAATTCGATCAAAAGCAGAAAGACTTTTATTAGCAAAATTTGGAAATGTTAATCTTGTGTGCTTAGAACGAGCACAAACATCACAATCAGAAAGAATACAAGGGGAATATAAAATATTAGGAATAGTAAAACTGGAGGGATGACCTAGACGTTGATGCTATAAGGTCTTATTAGCAGTGGTTTGAGCAGCAAAAACCATAGGGGGTTCGGGACGATACACGTAAAGCCCATTGCATAGTTCACCCACTCCAATCAGCTTCATCGACTGTGGGTCCTGAAATAAACAATTATTAAAAGAAAAAGTAATAATGCAAGAATTTTGATGGGTAATTTGGGAAACGGATAATAAATTAAAGGTTAAAAGAGGAACGAAATAAACATGAGTCAAAATGAGAGAGGCGGAAAGGGTAATGGTGCCGAGACCCTCGGCTGGAATTTCCTGACCAGTGGGAAGCCGAATAGAATGGGGGGTGGCTAGGGTTTGAAGATTGGTGAAAGCAGCTTTGTGGTGGCAGATATGGTGGCTCGCACCACTATCTACCACCCAATGGAGGCGCCGATTGAAGGGAAAATCAAGTTGAGGGGAGAAGAGGTTACCAATGAAGTTGACTAAGGAAGGCTCAATCGGAGATGGGGATGGCGCAAGCAAGCCGAGGAGCTTCTGGTATAACTCCGATGACAAGCCTGGTACTGGACTCGAGGTCGACGGAGCAACGGCGACCTGGTTGATGCTTGATGAGGGCTGACCGAGAATGGAGGGTGATGAATATCATATATTGTATTTTTCCTCTCATACTTTATCTGTTTTTTGTATATAAATAAATGTTACTTGGGTATTTTTAGCGTTTTTTGCAGGTAATCCAAATTATACAAGGAAAAGGCATGAAATCAGAGTTGGACTAGGAAATCAAACGCCGAAAAATTTCTAAAGCGGGCGAGACTACAACATCAAAGTACTGCAGGAAGTAGAAGTTAAATACAGTCAAGAAAGTGAAGAGTACAAGAGAAGATACTTCTGCAGAAGAAAGTTTAATGCAATTGCTCAAAATTGAGCCGCTAAATAGCTGTATTAGCCGCTAAATAGCGGATCATAAGTGGTCTAATCAGAGTAATTTTTGTCGTGGGCTTAATTGTAAATTGATAGGTCTTGTGGTTCTGCTAGAAAAAGGGTTTGGTTTCCGATGCCTATTTATGGGCTAACCCTTGTATTTTGACGGATATTCTGGACGCTGGAATTATTTTTGTATTCGTTTTTGCTATTCAATAAAGTTGGGATTTTTACTGAAGGTTGACGGCACAACACCGTGATCAGAGGTAACCCATTGCTCTTGATATTCTTATTTTCGTTCTGCATAAATTTTACTGCTTTCTAGATTAGGGTTTACTGCTTTCTAGATTAGGGTTTATCATTGTATGAATTAAATTTGATCTTCCTTAGCAAAAATCATGAGTAGCTAATTAGATCAGCTCTAGGATGTAGATGAAGCTAAGATCCACCATGCAATTATTTTCTAATATTTTTCTTCTTAATTAAAATTAATAAAAGCCATGATTTTTCAAATGAAAGATTAAAATATAAGGACCCGAAGTTTAGAACTTTGATAGGTTATACTTGAATTAGGATTCTTGATAATCTATGCTTAGTTAGGGATTGGGGTTGCTGGTTTTGTCTTTTTATTTGAATTATCTAAAAGATTTAGTTTATTTTTATATGAAGTAGCATCTTTTGATGAGCTATACTTGCACAACACTTGATAGCTCATGCTTAGGGCACTTTAAGTAAAAATTAAACTAAAAAAATTAAATTTTTTATGATAGAAGAAAATAGTAGAAGTAAGAACATGGTTGGAAATTAGTGGATTCTATATCCTAGGCTACTTAGATTAATCCGACCTCACCTAAAACTTTTGGTTAGTCCGGTGAAGTATTGAGAAAGTAAGAACGCAGAAACACCCTAGATCCCTGTGAGACGACCTGTACAGCTCTACAACGATACTGTGCGCTTGCAGTAAATATAACACATCAAGTTTTTGGCGCCGTTGCCGGGGATCAACGGTATTTTTCTTACTTTTTCTAGCATTTTACGGGTTAACAGTGTGTGTGAGTGTGCAGGAAATATAAAGTACAGATACAGGAAGATTGAAAGAATTGGAAGAGTCTCTGGACCAAGTGGAAAAAACATTAGAATCTACTTCTCTATTTTAGACGCTATTTGGCGGGTATAACCGCAATTTGGCGGCCAAGGAGGTACGTTTTGAATCCCAATTTTCTCTGTTGCTGTATTGTTGTTTCCTGGTTGTGTATAAAAATTAAAAAAAATAAAAAAAATTAGGAACAGTAGAAACCACATTTTTATTTGCTCATATCATTCCACCGTTTTATCTCTCCATCACACCCCACTTCTTGCATTAGTTTAGGAAGTTCACGCATACACTCACGGTCGCTGGTTCATGCCACATTGGACCCGTGATCAATTTGGTCGACTTGTGAGATTAGATTTGTTCATGGGAGACAAGATGGACCAGCCGATCCCGATCCTTCAGGATCGATGTTACCCGTTGCGTACATCATTACCATCATGCATCAAACTTCCACACGTAGCGGGTAATCACTACGAATTAAAACCGCAGTACATTAGTATGCTTCCCAAATTCACTGGTTCTGATTCAGAAGATGCATATCTCTTTATCAGTGAATTTCAAGAAGTATGCGTAATGATTAAACTGCAAAACTTATCGGAGGACGCAATTAAGCTCCGTTTCATCCCGTTTGCACTTAAGGATAATCCCAAGAAGTGGTTGTACAGTATGCCTACTGATTCAATCACTAGTTGGGATGAATTCATTACAGTATTTCTCAAGAAGTATTATCCTACGCACAAGACGGAACGAATCAGAAATCAAATTAATCAATTCCGTCAAGTGCCAGGAGAACCCTTCTGGAAATACTTAGAACGATTTAAGGATTTATTAGCTCAATGCCCCCACCATGCAATAGAAAAGTAGCAGTTGTGTCAGATTATATACGAAGGACTTGATTACACATCCAGAACTCTTCTAGAATCCATGTGTCAAGGGGAGTTTATGAGGAAAAACGAGGATGAAGCATGGAACTTTCTTGAGGACTTATCATGGAAGACTATGCAGTGGGAGAGTTCCACTGAGAAGCCCAGTATATCAACTTCTGCTCAAAAGAGTGGGATCCATAGCGTAGACAGCTCTATAGCTGCTGAAGCAAAGATCGCAGCTCTTATGAGAAGAATTGAGGCACTGGAGACTCCTAGTGCTCAGTCTCCACCAGTGGGTCAAGTGAATCAACTCCAAAGTCCCACATGCTTTAATTGCAGAATTCCCAACCACGTTATGGAGGAGTGTCCATTGTTAGTAAATCCTACGGGTCCCACACTTGAGCAAGCTAACGCTATGTATCAAAGACCCGTCAATAATCCATACGCTCCAACATACAATCCTGGCTGGAGGAGCCATCCAAATCTCTCATGGGGTCAAGGGCAATATCAGGGAGCCCCGAACTCCAACATGCAGCCTCCAGCTACTGGTCAGTTCTCAAAACCAAATATGGGTGCTTATCAACACCCAAATACTTCAAATCATGGGAACAACCAGAATAGACCACCTGCACAAAATCACTCATATCCACAACAGGGGTCTAATAATGATCAAGAAAAGCGACTTCAATTACTTGAGAAGAATGTTGAAACTCTTCTGAAGTCTCAGTCCAACCTTGACACATACATGCAGAATCTTATGAAAGTGTCAACTGATTTCATTCAAAGAACAGATCAGCACCTGCTCTTAAACTCTCAATCCATTAAGAGCGTAGAGCAGCAGGTTGGACAACTAGCAAATCAAATGAGTGAACCTGGCAAGGGCATTTTTCCAAGTCAACTCATAACAAATCCTAATGCCAGTTCCTCAAATTTGAATCAGTCGCATGTCAACCAAATTAATTCCATTCACACACTTCGATCTGGCAAACTGGTTGACAATCACGTAGCCATGCCACCTGATTCCACTCCTATTGTACAGCAAGCTACACTCCCTGATACCACGATTCCATCACCACCTCATGATTCATCATCATCATCCCACGATCTACCCACTGGCACGACAGAAGAATTTGATCCTTCTAATTCTAATCCTCCAATTGACCATACTTATAAGCCAAAGGCTCCCTATCCAAATCGTTTGAAGAAAAATTCTCCTCAGGTGGAGCAATGCTTGAGTTATTCAAGCAAGTTAAGGTCAATATTCCTCTTCTTGATGCAATCCAACGAGTACCTACTTATGCAAAATTCTTAAAGGATTTATGCACAAAGAAGAGAACAACCAATGTTCCAAAGAAAGTCTTCTTAGCTGCTAACATATCTAGTATCCTCTCTCAGTCAGCACCTGTAAAGTATAAAGACCCTGGAATTCCTACTGTCTCCTGCACTATAGGGACTACAGTGATTGAAAGGGCTTTACTAGATTTAGGAGCAAGTGTCAACTTGCTTCCTTATTCAGTATACCAGCAGTTAGGACTGGGAGAGTTGAGACCAACAAGGATTACGTTACAGCTAGCTGATAGATCCGTAAAGACACCTATGGGAGAAATTGAGGATGTCTTGATTAAGATTGGGGAGTTTTTCTTCCCAATTGATTTCATAGTCCTCGAAACTCAACCTGTGGTGAATCCACACCATTGTATCCCAGTTATTTTGGGACGTCCATTCTTGGCCACTTCCAATGCTGTTATCAATTGTCGGAGTGGATCGATGAAACTTTCCTTTGGAAATATGACACTTGACTTGAATATTTTAAATCTAGGGCGCCAACCAAGTGATCCACATGACGAGCCCCTAGAAGTGAATATGATCCAAGGGTTGTCCAGTGAACACCAAGAGGAGAAATTCTTTGATGAGCTGAATGGTTTAGTTGATGAGAGTGCATCCTTGGAGACGCTCGATGAATCATCTAACTATGTGTCTTCCACTCAATGGAAACTTCCACCTGAGCCATTGATGACTGAACCACGAGTTCAGTTACGACCATCTATTGAGTGTCCACCCGAGCTTGAGATGAAGGCCCTTCCGAGTCATCTCAAGTACGCTTTTTTGGGTGAGCACGACACACTACCAGTCATTATCTCTTCAGAATTGACTAATGCTCAGGAAGAAAAACTCATATCAGTGTTGAAAGCACATAGGGAAGCCATAGGCTGGAGTATGGCCGATATTAAGGGGATAAGTCCTTCTATAGTACAGCATAGAATTCATATGCTAGACAATGCACGACCTACAAGAGATCCTCAGCGTAGGTTGAATCCGGTAATGAAAGAAGCTGTGAGAAAGGATATTCTTAAGTGTCTTGACAATGGGATTATCTATCCTATCTCTGATAGCGCATGGGTAAGCCCAGTTCAAGTAGTGCCTAAGAAATCCGGAATCACTGTAGTCAAGAACGATGCAAATGAACTTATCCCGATGCGTTTGCAGACGGGATGGTGAGTCTGCATTGATTATAGGAAGCTTAATGCTGCAATTAGAAAGGACCATTTCCCCTTACCATTCATTGATCAGATGTTGGAACGGTTGGCCGGACATGAGTTCTATTTTTTTTAGATGGATACTCTAGTTACAACCAAATTCCCATCGCTCTGGAGGATCAAGAAAAGACCACGTTCACATGTCCATTCGGCACCTTTGCATACAGACGCATGCCCTTTGGGTTATGCAATGCACCTGCTACGTTCCAAAGATGCATGGTAAGTATTTTCTCTGACATGGTTGAACGATTTCTTGAAATTTTCATGGATGATTTTTCTATCTTCGGAGATTCATTCCAAGAGTGTCTGCATCATCTAGAGTTAGTTCTTACACGTTGTAATGAGAAGCATTTGACACTCAATTGGGAAAAATGTCATTTTATGGTCAAAAATGGCATAGTGCTAGGGCATGTCATCTCGAAGAACGGTATCGAGGTTGACAAAGCCAAGGTAGACCTCATCAATAATCTGCCACCTCCGTGATCAGTGAAAGATATACGATCCTTCCTTGGTCATGCTGGTTTTTATAGAAGATTTATCAAAGACTTTAGCACAATTGCTAGGCCTTTGACACATTTACTAGCTAAGGAAGTACCATTCAATTTCACGCCTGATTGTCTAAGAGCATTTGAGCAG
The DNA here is from genome assembly GCA_036321105.1 of Dracaena cambodiana. Classification (NCBI taxonomy): domain Eukaryota; kingdom Viridiplantae; phylum Streptophyta; class Magnoliopsida; order Asparagales; family Asparagaceae; genus Dracaena; species Dracaena cambodiana. Next base: position 19,827,952 of record JAYEPQ010000012.1, on the reverse strand, counting down.
CTTAGGAAGGCACTGACCACCACTCCTATTATTCATGTGCCAGACTGGAGCTTACCCTTCGAGCTTATGTGTGATGCATCTGATTACGCTATTGGTGCCGTCCTTGGTCAACGTATTAACAAGCAGCCACATGTGATTTACTATGCAAGTAGGACACTTAATGACGCTCAGTTGAACTACTCTACCACAGAGAAAGAGCTTCTGGCAGTCATTTTTGCGCTTAAAAAGTTTCGTACCTACTTGATTGGATCACAAATTACAGTATACACTGATCACGCTGCTTTGAAATACTTGTTAACCAAGAAAGATGCAAAAGCAAGGCTTATTCGATGGATCCTCTTGCTACAAGAGTTTGATCTTGAGATATTAGACAAGAAAGGTGCGGATAATTCAGTAGCTGATCACTTATCTCGTCTGCCCAATGCTCCAACTAATTTGTGCCCCATAAATGAATCATTTCCTGATGAGCAATTGTTTGCATTGATGCATGAACCATGGTTTGCTGACATTGTGAACTATCTTGTGACTAAGGAGAATCCGTCCCATTGGTCCAAGCAGGATCGATATAGATTCTTATCCCAAGTAAAATTCTTTTACTGGGATGAACCATATCTGTTCAAATATTATCCAGACCAAATCATATGTCGATGCATACCTAACGATGAGATACAAAGTGTCCTCTCTTTTTGTCATGATCTAGCTTGTGGAGGACACTTTGGTCCCAGGAAAACGGCCGAAAAGATATTGCAGAGTGGTTTCTATTGGCCAACTATTTTCAAAGACGCCGTGGAATATTGCAAAGCATGCACACGATGCCAATTCGTAGGCAAAATTTCACGGCGCAATATGATGTCTCTGCAACCCATCCTTGAGGTCGAAATCTTTGATGTATGGGGTATAGATTTTATGGGACCGTTACCCAACTCGTTTGGAAACCAATACACATTAGTCGCTGTCGATTATGTTTCCAAATGGGTAGAGGCAATAGCCGCAAAATCGAATGACAACAAGGTCGTTGTCAAATTCTTGAAAGAGAATATCTTTTCTCGATTTGGTGTTCCTCGAGCTATCATTAGCGATAATGGTACCCATTTCACCAACCGGTCATTTGAGGCGCTTATGCAGAAATATTCCATTACCCACAAGTTAGCCACACCGTATCATCCGCAAACTAGTGGGCAAGTGGAAGTCTCCAATCGCCAAATCAAACTGATTTTGGAGAAAACAGTAAATCATAATAGAAAAGATTGGTCTTGTAAGCTAGCTGATGCATTATGGGCTTACCGTACGCTTACAAGACTAATCTAGGCATGTCTCCATATCGTTTGATATTTGGAAAAGCGTGTCATTTACCAGTGGAGCTTGAGCATAAAGCTTTATGGGCAATCAAATTTCTAAATTTTGAGCTCAAAAAATCTGGCAAGCAGCGGAGATTACAAATTAATGAGCTTGATGAGATAAGACGGGACGCATATGAGAGTGCCAAGATTTATAAAGAGAAAACAAAAGTGTTTCATGACAAAGCAATTATTCGCAAGTCATTTGCACCTGAACAAAAAGTTCTCTTATATAATTCGAGGCTACATTTATTCCCAGGAAAATTGAGGTCAAGATGGAGTGGACCGTATATAGTACGGACGGTGCACCATCACAGTGCAATTGATCTCGAGGATCCTAAAAATGGTAATTTATTCAAAGTAAACGGTCACCGATTAAAACCATTTTTAGAGCCTCGAGTGAGCGATAATGTAGAGGTCGTGACACTTCACGATCCAATCTATGCATAAAGGCATGTAGTTATTTGTATAATAGCATGTATATTAAGTATATTATGTTACTAACATGATGCAGGGTTTTAAAGTAAAATTAGGGAAAGATGAGGAGCTGACTATAAGTTTCCATCCCTATATAAACCTAAGCAGCCCTCATCTTCCCCAAATCATTTCTTTCAAAACCCTAGCTGCCCCCTCTTTTCCCCACTTTCTCCTTTGTTTTTTTTTCTTCTCTCTTTGCAGGATAGTGTAGGATCTTCAACTTTTCTTCAACCAGTGGTGCTACAAAGGTCTATATCACCAGTGCAGACAATTTCCCCGAAGCTCTAGGCCAGTCGAGAACACAGAGCCGCTAAACCGCGGCTTTTACCGCTATTCAGCGGTCCATCTGTGGAGTTTCCCCCTAAATCTTCAGGGGAGGTAATATTTCTTCCTTCTACGTTTACTGGGTTGATCATATTGCAAATTGATAATTACAGTACGATATCATGGGTAGATTTGTTTGTGAGAAGTTTTTTGGAGAAATTTTTGCGACATTTAGTGTTTATTTTGCCGCTGCAATCGAAACTCTTGGTTGGAATTACCTCATTTATTCATCTAATGCATTCTACATCCCAGAGTTGGTGGAGGAATTTTATGCGAGTTTTGCGAAATCCGACATTTCGGACGATCGCAAAACCATAAACCTCCATTGGCGCGGCCAATTATATGAAATGAATGCAGGGGCCATCTCGGCTTCTACAGGTATCCTCCTTCACACCGGGAATCACACTCCCGGTAAGATTGAGGATTATCTTACACGGATGGGCCCAAACTGCAAAATAACACGTGATAAAGGGATCAGCAGCAAGACACTCTATCGCAATATTCACGCAACTTGCCGCTGGGTCAACACTAATGTTATGGGCATTACACATATGTCGTCTTTTTACACGCCCACACTTTATGTTGTTGACTGTATTATGCGTCAAGATTATCACTTCTGTATGTGCACACAGCTACTCGACACTATTATTGATGCTAAGATGCGGTCGAGGACTAGTTTGCCTCTGCCGTGTTTAATTACACAGTTGTGTCGCAAGTTTATATCTAGTGCCGAATTTGACGCGTACGCACCCTCACGCGTGTTGATCACTACCGAACATTTTTCAGTGACATATCATGCTGCTGTTCCAGAAGATTGGAATAGACATGCTGATAACGAGGATATATATGCCACTGACTTGACACAAGAGGAGGAGGATGATGCCTTCTTTGACCAAGACTTGCCAGCTAATCCCACTGAGCAAATCAACGTCGTCTGGAAAGATCTTGGAAAAATTTGGCACCGGTTGAAATAGATTGATAGGGGTGAGTCTTCTACAGCACGAGCACGTCCTGCACATGGTGAATCTAGTAGAAGGCAAAGAGGACGACACCAATGATTTGTGTATGAGGGCATACACAAGTTTAGGTGTGGGGGAGTGTATTAGGAAATGTTTATTTTATTTTATTTTATTTTTTCTTTTTTTTTTTAGGATTTTTAGGATTTTATTTTTATTTCATTTTATTTTTTCTTTTTTTTTTTTTTAGGTTTTTGGGTTTCTTTATTTTACACTTTGGGTAGTTTTTAGGGTGACCAACAAAAAGATTAAAAAGATAATTTTTTTTTTGTTTTCATCAATAGATCAAACTAATTACAGATAAAGGAATAAAATTTAGATTTGAAATTGGATATGAGAGTAGATTGGATGATACACTTTGAATTTTATGAAAAAAGATTAAAATCCGAAAAATAAATATCGCTAACAGTAGTTTTGAGGCAATTATACATCTATTTTTTACCTCACAATAGTTTATTAGGTTAAGGATAAAGATAATAACGAATGAATAAGTCTTCTCTCTCTAAAAAAAAGTGAGAATAAAAAATGGGGTGCGCCTGGTATTAAGGTAATAGCCTCAAGAGTAAAAAAAAAAAAGAGTATGATCCAAGTAATTGAGTATTTTGCGCCTAAGCAAGCGTGAATATTCGCATGAAAGGTGAAATATTCTTAAAAAGAAAAAAAGAAAAAAAAAGAGTATGAACTAAGTAATCGGGTATTTTGCGTCTAAGTAAGCGTGAATACTCGCATGAAAGGTGAAATATTCTTAAAGAAAAAAAAATTATGAGAGAGGAGATGAATCATGAGTTAGAGTTGAAGTCCAAAAACTAAAGTAGACTATCACACATTCACGTAGATGTATAGGAGCCAATAAATTATCTGTTAGTAGGTATTGAAAGATAAAATTTAAATTTTTTGATTAAAATGATAAGTGTATCTGATATGATGCTCGATTAAAAAATTGATAATCTAAATGCATTCTTAAGTTTGTATATTAGTGAGACCAATTGACGAAAATATAAAACAAAGATTTTTTTCTTTCTTTTGTATAAAATTTTTATTTTTCTTAATTTTTGATTATCCTTATTTTTCTTTTCTTTATTCCTTAATCTATTTTCTTCTTGAATTTTGTGGGTATATTCACTGCAAACCCTCACGAGACAACACTCGTCCACTAGGGTAACCTAGGGGTTTAAAGGCTTGTTGCACGTGCTAAGTGTAATCGCGATTCCTGCGAAAGTGAGTTAAGAATTTTGTTTTTCTTTTTAGGTTTAGGTTTTGCTCGAGGACTAGCAAAAGATAGGTGTGGGGGTGTGATGAATATCATATATTGTATTTTTCCTCTCATACTTTATCTGTTTTTTGTATATATATAAATGCTACTTGGGTATTTTTAGTGTCTTTTGCAGGTAATATAAATTATACAAGGAAAATGCATGAAATCAGAGTTGGACTAGGAAATCAAATGCCGAAAAGTTTCTAAAGCGGGCGAGACTACAACATCAAAGTACTGCAGGAAGTAGAAGTTAAATACAGTCAAGAAAGTAAAGAGTACAAGAGGAGATACTTCTGCAGAAGAAAGTTTAATGCAATTGCTCAAAATTGAGCCGCTAAATAGCTGTATTAGCCGCTAAATAGCGGATCATAAGTGGTCTAATCAGAGTAATTTTTGTCGTGGGCTTAATTGTAAATTGATAGGTCTTGTGGTTCTGCTAGAAAAAGGGTTTGGTTTTCGATGCCTATTTATGGGCTAACCCTTGTATTTTGACGGATATTCTGGACGCTGGAATTATTTTTGTATTCATTTTTGCTATTCAATAAAGTTGGGATTTTTACTGAAGGTTGACGGCACAACACCGTGATCAGAGGTAACCCATTGCTCTTGATATTCTTATTTTCGTTCTGCATAAATTTTACTGCTTTCTAGATTAGGGTTTACCGCTTTCTAGATTAGGGTTTATCATTGTATGAATTAACTTTGATCTTCCTTAGCAAAAATCATGAGTAGCTAATTAGATCAGCTCTAGGATGTAGATGAAGCTAAGATCCACCATGCAATTATTTTCTAATATTTTTCTTCTTAATTAAAATTAATAAAAGCCATGATTTTTCAAATGAAAGATTAAAATATAAGGATCCGAAGTTTAGAACTTTGATAGGTTATACTTGAATTAGGATTCTTGATAATCTATGCTTAGTTAGGGATTGGGGTTGCTGGTTTTGTCTTTTTATTTGAATTATCTAAAAGATTTAGTTTATTTTTATATTAAACTAAAAAGATTAAATTTTTTATGATAGAAGAAAATAGTAGAAGTAAGAACATGGTTGGAAATTAGTGGATTCTATATCCTAGGCTACTTAGATTAATCCGACCTTAACCTAAAACTTTTGGTTAGTCCGGTGAACTATAGAGAAAGTAAGAACGCAGAAACACCCTAGATCCCTGTGAGACGACCTGTACAGCGCTACAACGATACTGTGCGCTTGCAGTAAATATAACACATCAGAGGGCTGGTTCTTGGATTTCGGGTTGCGACCCGGAGGATAACCCACTAGGGTCCAACATCGATCTCGGGTATGTCCTTCTTTGCCGGAAGCCGTGCACTTGAATGGGGATTTTGGGCGCCCACCAGGTTGGACTGCCATGGCCATGGTTTCCGATGAAGAGGGTCGAATGTTGAGGATCTTTTTTTGCTCTTCCTGATACAGAATGGAGAATACTTTACTTATGGGTCGAAGTGGATCCATGGCTAAGATTTGAGTGCGAAGGCCGGCGAAGGAATCGTTGAGGCCGAGGAGGAACAGGAACACACTTTCATCATCGGCTTACTGCTGCTGTAAGGCTTTAAGGTCAGTGCTCTGTTGGAGGTGACCGAGTTCATCCCAAATTTGTTTGATTTGGTTGTAGTAATCATGGACTAAATTTGTGGTTTGTTGTAGGGAAGCAAGTGCTCATTTGAGTTGATAAATTCGGGCATTATTGCCATGAGAAAATTGGGAGGAAAGATCGACCCAAACATCACATGGGTCGGTATGATATTCAAGAGAATTGGCAAGGGAGGGGCTGATAGAATTGAGAATCCAGGTAAGAACCATATCCTTTGTTTGGTTCCATTGGGTGTATTCAGGTGTGGTAGGTGTTGGGGGTTTGAGGGTACTATCAACAAAACTAAGTTTGTTTTTTTGCATTGAGAGCCCGTGTCATGGCTTTTTGCCATTTGGGGTAGTTGTCACCAGTGAGAAGCCCATTGACACGGGTTAAGCTTGGTGAGTCTGAGGGATGAAGAAGATAAGGGGAAGGGAGGGTTGGGTTGGATGAAGGAGGGGGGGTTGGGTTGGATGATTTGGCCATGGCTTTGCAGGACGTGTTCTAACTCTGATACCATGTTAAGAGAGAGGGAGACGTGTTTGAAATAATTCTGTATATTTCTTATATTCTGCTTTTCAAAATATTTAGATATACAATGAAACTATTTACAGAAATTTACATATAAGGAAAATATTCTATTGTTACATATGCCCAATAATAAGAAATCCCTGATTTCGTGCAATTCATTATTTTGGAAAGATATGATTATGTCAATAATAAGAAATCCCTGATTTTGTGCAATCCATTATTTTGGAAAGATATGATTCTGTCAATAAACACCACCGAGCATGTCTCAATATGTTCAGGAGAAAATCGTCTTCTCTGACAAAAACCTAGCCAATGAACTTCCACACGACAATTTTGTCATCATCACATTGAAAGTTGCAGGTGCTGAAGTAAGCAGAGTACTCATTGATATGAGAAGTTCTTGGACAATAGTTTTGTCAGCACCTTCAAATATATGGGGATCGACAAGAAAAAACTCGACACCTCAGCAGATCCTCTCACCGGGTTTAACGGGTCGAGACCACTGTATTTGGCTCTATCACTCTCCATACCTCATTTGGTGAGGCTCCAATGAGACTAGCTCTTAAAGTCAACTACACCATCATAAATGTGCCCTTTCACTATAATGTGATTCTGTAGTGACTGGCTCTAAACATTCTCAGAGCTGCTGTATCCACTCTCCATCGGGTTATAAAATTCTCTACAGAGAATGGAGTGTGCTCAATCGCAACAACCAAAGAGTTTCGAGTAGTTGTTATCAATGGATAGACGTGCACATGGTCCAATGTGGCATAATGATTAGTTTGGTTCTTGATATGGATATGTCTATGCTTAAGAGTTGGATACACCATGATGTCCTAATTAATCATGTATATCTTATATATAGATACAAGAATAGGAGAAACTATCTAGTGGATAAGAATAGTATCATATAAGGTTTCAAGTTGGTTGTCAAGTTAGAAGTCGGGAACATTACTACAACAGCACCTACATGTATATCTACACAATATTTCAATATCCTCGGGTGATACATCCAAATCTGTTATATAGTTTGGTATCTACTGTATAGTGCATAGTAGTACATCATGGCTTAAAGTCATGAGTTATGGCTGAATTTCGGATATGTTTAGGTACTTGTATGATATTGGGTTCCAATGCACATTTTATCCAACTTATAGTTAATTTCTAGTAATTAATATTAGATGTGAGCAAGAGCTGCACCATTTTTATTAGTATATTGCTTACAATTACACATGATTATATTTTACATAGCTTACTTTTTTATATGATTCATGTTGCCATGACCATTACTGTATTGCATACTCACCTGTATTATTTTACTAAGTACTTTATTTGTATTTTTTCTTCTATTATGTATATTTATTGGTTTTAACTCTCTAAATTTCTAACCCAGATTATGAAGAAGAGGGAGAACCTACCCCAATGAATGATCGTGCATCATCGACAAAGCCAAATGACAGTGACAGTAGGAGATCTGGCCCTTTATAATTTGTTATTCATACATTTTTATTTATGGGCACTGTTTCTCATTCTTTTGATCTTTTGTATTTGTATGTATAGGAGTCGTGTGCTACCATAGGTATAACTCTTGTATATATAACAGTTTTCTTTTACTGTTATTGGCATATTACTATATTTTCTAATGTAGCAGTAATTATGATTATTTCAAGATTCTATACTTGTGTGCTAATTTTTTAACTATATAAAACTCTCCATTTTGGAAAGTATCTGGTAAAAGGAAGCGTTATAGGGGTGGTATCAGAGCTTAGATTCTGGTGGAAGACTATAGAACTAGTGCTACATAAGAACATGTTTATAACTGATTTTTTGATAATTATATTTTGACTTTGAACATCTATTCTATCTAAAATCATGCCTATAGTCTCTGGTTTCTCATGATGTTTCAATCTAATCCATTACGAAGCAAAGTCAAAAAGTGTGTTAGCCGAAATTAGTTCAAAAAATGATGCTATTGAGTTCAAAATTCTAGTCTAAGGTGTGGCATAGGCTCAATAGACTAAAGCTACACTATTAGAAAGCATAATATAGACTAGGAAGTCAGAGAATACCATAACAATGTTTGATTTCAGATGGCTGCAACTGACGATATTCTCAGAAACTGAGGGTTTATTGAAGCTAAAATGGTAAAGTGAATATAGAGAATTTTTTGATAGTAACATGAAGTCCAAAAAAGAATTGGATAGAGGTGACATGCAACCAGCTGGTAGACATGGCCGGGATATGATGGCTCGATGTGGAAGTGAGGTATACAGAACCTCCTATATATGAGAAATTTATAGAAGTATTCCATACTATATTCTTTCATGCTTTAGCCAAGTAAGAAGTGCATAAGATGTTTTTCGACCTCAGCTAAGGGGATAGGATTGCTGATGCCTAGTAGATGAGTTTGTAAGATTTAGAGGTTTTGCTCGAACTTTGGTGGCTAAGGAGGGTGAACGAGCTCATTCATCTAATTGTGATAGAGGCAATATCTCAAAGTGCAGGTAGCATGCTAGAACTACAAAAACTACTCAGACATTTTTGAAACAGCACATTGTCTAAAGCAAGTATCTAACGAAGGAAGATTGGTGCTATTCAAGAGACAGTTATATCGTGGAGCATATTCATCAGCAGGGAAGTTTAGTGGTTTGCTAGCAAAGAAATAGATTATGTCAAATCAAGCTTCAGTCATCTGCAGATATTGTCACATGCTGGGACATGTAAAGGAGTGTTGGAGGGCCCAAGGACTATGTTTGGCATGTGGACCTGCCAATTACCAACTGACAGATAGTTTGAGAGTCAGGCCGATGTAGCAACTGCCAACAACCAGTGAACTATACCAGCTAAGGCCAACAGTACTAGCATAACCAATCTAGAGGAACCAATCACAGAATCAGATAAGGCCGTTGGAGACTCAGTAGGCGTATGCTAGAGTATAGGGTGGAGCATGGCGGAGGCAAGGCTAAGTTAGAATGATGAATGTAGAGAAGGTTTAAGCAGTTGGAGGAGTGCTGACAAGTACGATCTTGGCTGGAAGTGTACATACATCAATATTATATATTTTTGGAGCTTCTTATTTAGGGCCGCCTATCGGGCCGTGCCCGGCCCGGCCCGGGCACGGCCTGTGCCCGGCACAGCCGTGCCGTGCCGGGCACGGCACGGTTGCCCAAGCCTAGGCCCGGGCTCGGCCCGCCGGCACGGCTTTTTTAGAAAACAAAAAAAAATTAAAAATAAGGAGGAAACATATTACATATAGTTTCATTTAACAAAATTTAACAAGAAGTAATAACAATAAAAACAATATTATATTATATCTAATCTCATTACATTCATATAATTGCTCTATAAGTCTCTTTAGAAGTTATATAAAGTCCGAAGAGAGGGGAGAGGACCCTAACCGTCACCCTCAACTTATTCTTAATATATTTTCTAAGAGATTTATGAGTTAAAAATTACAAAAAAAAAAAAAAATTGAAAATACATGAAAATCCTTACAAATTTAAATACTTTTAATCAAGCTTCATTTTCTTCTGGTAAGCCTAAGGTCTCTAGTACAACTTCATTAGTCAAGTCTTGTTCTCTATCTTCTGCGTCGTACCAATCCTTTAAGCAGACACACATCTCCAATGTGTCCGACGCTATTGAGGTTCTCAAGTCCGTGAGCACTCTATCACCTGCGCTAAAAGCAGACTCCGATGCAACAGTAGACACTGGAGGAGTTAGTAGATCACGGGCCATGTTGGAAAGCACGAGATATGTTTTTTCCTGTGATTTCCACCATGCCAAAATATCAAAGGATTCATAATTTTCAGGGGATGCGTTATCTTCATAGTTAGCTCTCTCTAAATAATAATATAATTCATTAAATATGTACTAGTTTGTCTTGCCTTTTTTCTATGAAATACAGATGATATTATTGTATTACGAATTTCCCTAGTAGATGGTTCTTTTGTAGTTTGTGTTGGCACACTATACATATCTTCATATGTTTTATACATAATATCTAAACATGTTTTAATATCATTAACTAAATCCATCACATTATTTTCATAAGACATATTTGTATAAAATAAATCTATTAATATTTCAAGTCCATCTAACTTGCAACGGGGATCCACAACAGTTGCAAAATATAATAAGTATGGAAAATCTTTAAAATATTTATTAAATTTAATTTCTATAGGTTCAACAATACTTTCAAGTATAGAGTGATTTCTACATTCATTAAAAACCGAACTAATTTTGGTTAGATAATATAATGCAATGTGTGTAGTTGGGTAATAAGTTCCTGACAGTGCTCTAGATGCATTTTCAAATTTGCCTAAAAACTTAGAAATGTAATGCAACTGGTGCCATTCATTATTATCTAAACTATACATTGGTGACTCCATTTCATTAAAAGTATTTATTGCATTTTTATACTGAATAGCTATGTTTAACATTTTATATGTAGAATTCCATTTTATTCTAACATTTATAGGTACAATTCTAGGTGATATTTTCATATTTTTACATATTTGTTTAAATGCTTGTCTTCTTGGCCCACTATCTTTAATAAAAAGTAATGTATACCTAAGTTTCATTAGTGAATCATTTACTATTTTTAATCCATCTTGAACGCATAAGTTTAGTATGTGGCAAATACACCAAACGTGGAATAATTTTCCATCTAGAATTGGTTTTGTCATACTTTTAAGAATTCTAATTGCAGCCGTATTTTCAGAAACATTATCTAAAGAAATGGTAAATATTTTTTTATCTATTCCAAAATCTGAAAAAACACTTAGAAGGGATTGTGATAAGTTATGTGCATTGTGAGGAAATTCAAATACCCTAAACCCTATTATTCTTTTCTGTATGCAACATTCTTGATCTATATACTGTGCCGTTACGCATAAATAATTAGTCATATTTTTATTTTCCCAACAATCTTCAGTTATAGCAACTCTAAAAATTAAAGAAGTAAAAATAACTATTAAAGTGTCCATCTGCTTTTTATATAGTTTGAACATGTCGGATGTACATGTTGAACGTGGGACTTTTTTATATTCGTCAGTAAATGCTAATTTACAAAATCTTTCAAATTTGCGATTTTCCGAAAAAGTAAATGATTGTTTGTCATGTATTATAAATCTTGCTAAATAGTTTTAATTAGATCATATTTACGTATACCTAATGATCCCTCAAATGTGCTTATTTGTGTTTGATGTAGTACATTCGGTGGGTGATTTTTTTCTAGGTGTCTTTTAAGATGACCCGTTCCGCTACCTAAAGGAAACGAATAAATTTTATGACAGTGTTTACACTTAGCTTTCCTAATATTGTTTTCTATTATTTTTTCAAAATGTTTCCATATGTCCGATCTAACAGCCCTAGTAGATGTGGTAGTTTGTGTTTCGGGTATGATTGTATCAGTTGGTTCTTCCTCAGATACAGAAAATGATACTTGAGGAGGTTGTTCTAAGGGTTGACATAAATTTTGATACTCTTCATCAGTTAAAAATGGAGTAAAAGAACCCGTGGCTTGAGAGCAAGAAGCGCCAGACGAGTGTGGATCCATTTTAATAAAATCCCGAAAAAAACAAATTAAAATTCTCAAAAAAATTTTAAATTATAAATACCTGTTAACCGATGAACTATTTGAGAGAGAGAGTCAAATATCTAGCTAGAGAGATGAAGCTGGAAACCGAAATAGTGAATAAAACCTTACTTCAATGAGAAAACTTGCTTGGATCTTGCTTGGGAGACTTGCTTGCTTTAGACTTCTTGATCACTTGATTGAAACTTGCTACTTGCTTTACTTGAGACTTCTTGAGAATTAAAGATTTTAGAAGATTTTAGAGAATGAATTTGGTGTATAAGAATGATGAATGGTAAGAGAAGATAATGAGGTATTTATAGAGAAAGAAAGGTTTTAATTTGCAAAAAAAAATTACAAAACCTCCCCAACGGCTATTTTGACCATTAGGAAAAAAATCTGCAATTTAAAATTGCAAGAAACCCCCAACGGCTATAAAATAGCCGTTGGGGGGCTATTTGCAAAAAAATTGCAAAAACCCCCCTAAACACCCTCAACGGCTATATTTAAAAAAAAAAAAAAATATTTCGGCCGTACCGCCTGCACGGCCGGCCTCGGCTCGGGCACGGCCGAGCCGAGGGGCCAGGCCGTGCCGTGCCGGGCCGGGCACGTGCCGGGCCGAGCGTGCCCAACGGGCCGCCCGGCCCGATAGGCAGGGCTATTCTTATTATTTTACTTCTGTTATGCTTGTTACCCACCATTGTATGCTACGAAATGTTGATTTTCCTTCCATTGAAGTCTCCGATACAATATGAAAACTTACAATAAAAATAAAGAGCAAATTGCAAGATCTACCATGCTAAATAGTGAGAAGAGATAATTTGATTATCCTCTCCTTTGTTTTGGCGGGATCTTTCCATATGATTCTTTTTTTTGACATGCATGGTGGATTTGGTGTAGGACAATAAGCGCTCTCTAAACTTTTCTTGCTCACAAGTTAGAAGCCAAGTTCACTCCCAAGATCTTCAGAAGCTCTTCTCCAGGTTTTTTTTCGAGGTCCCCTTTTCACTCCCTTGATACCTATTCTTAAGGGGGTGTAATTACTCATCCCTTTATTTCCTCCATAACAGGGGCTTAAAATCCCTCATTCAGTGGGGATAGCGGGATGTAACTGTTCTCCCTCTTCAGCTGGAGAGAACGAGGTGGGACTAACCCTATTTTAGTCGGCTGAAATAGTCAAATGCGGAGGTAGTATGAATTTAAATAGCTGCACTGGACCACAGGATAGCTACGCGCTAAAGCATTGTGATAGGCTTTATGATAGCCTCACACACATATTCTGTGTACAAGTTAGGCTTGCTCCATACTCTTACAGAGCTAGAGCTAAACTTTTGACTTTTACGTGGAACTTATTAGATTCATTTTGTGTTTCTTCATTTATAGAACCCTATCCAATGATTTCGAAACTTCATTGTCAAGTTGTAATGAATCTCAAGATGTTTTAGATTATATCTCTTCTTCATTGCAATCTTCATGGTGTACTTTAAAAGCATTTTCTAAAGGCGCTTCGCTTAGGGGTGTCTAACGGGCTTAGGATTAATTCATACAGATGTATGTGATTTAAAATCTGTTCAAACTAGAGGTGGAAAGAAATATTTTATTACGTTTATAGATGATTGTACTAGATATTGTTATGTATATTTACTTAGAACAAAAGATGAGGCAATTAAAATGTTTATACAATACAAAAATGAAGTTGAGAATCAACTTAGCAAAAAGATAAAAATGCTAAGAAGTGATAGAGGTGGTGAATATGAGTCACCATTTGCACAAATTTGTGCAGAACATGGTATTATACATCAAACAACTGCTCCTTACACTCCACAGCAAAATGGAATTGCTGAGCGTAAGAACAGAACTTTAAAAGAAATGATGAATGCCATGTTAATAAGTTCTGGTTTACCCCAGAACATGTGGGGGGAAGCTCTGCTTTCTGCCAATTATATTCTCAACAAAATACCCCAAAAGAAACTTGATAAAACACCTTATGAATTATGGACATGTTGAGCACCTAGTTATAAATTCTTAAGAGTGTGGGGGTGTCTAGCTAAGGTTGCAATTCTTACTCCGAAAAGGACTAAAATTGGACCTAAAACTATTGATTGTACATTCATTGGATATGCGCATAATAGCAGTGCTTATCGTTTTTTTGTCTTTAACTCTGATCATCCAGAAATACATAAGTACTCTATTATTGAATCTAGGAATGCAGTATTTTTTGAAAATGTGTTTCCTAGTAAAGAATATGATCCAAGTTCCTCTAAAAGGACTTGTGATGATATAATAAGAGAAACATAGTCTGATTCTGGAAATAAAACCAATGAGGATGAATGTAGACGGAGTAAAAGGGTCAGGATTAATAAATCGTTTGGTCCGGAGTTTCTAACATATATATTAGAAAAAGAACCTCAAACTTATAAAGAGGCTATGTCTACTCCTGAAGCTCCTTTTTGGAAAGAAGATGTAAATAGTGAAATTGAATCAATTATTCAAAATCACACCTGGGAACTTATGGATCTTCCTCCAGGAAGTAAACCATTAGGATATAAATGGATCTTTAAGAGAAAGATAAAACCTGATGGGTCTATACATAAATACAAAGCTAGACTTGTAATAAAAGGCTATAGACAAAATGAAGGTATTGACTATTTTGATACATATTCACCTGTAACAAGAATAACATCCATAAGATTAATAATTGCCTTTGCTGCATTATATAATCTTGAGCTTCATCAAATGGATGTAAAAACAGTATTTTTAAATGGTGAATTAGATGAAGAAATCTACATGGAACAACCTGAAGGGTTTGTAGTTCCAGGTAAAGAAAAGAAGGTGTGTAAACTTGTTAAGTCTCTTTATGGACTTAAACAAGCACCTAAACAATGGCATGATAAGTTTGACCAAGTTATGTTGTCAAATGGATTTCGCTATAATGAATGCGATAAATGTGTATATATAAAAGGGGATATGCACGACTATGTCATTGTATGTTTATATGTGGATGACATGATTATCACCGGTAGCACGGTGGCTCTAATTAAAGAACTAAAAATAAATCATGTTAACATGGAAATTTGATATGAAAGACTTAGGTATTGCAAATATTATTCTTGGTGTTAAAATCTCCAAGACATCTGATGGATATACCTTCTCCCAGTCACATTATATCGAGAAGATACTCAAAAAATTTGACAAGAAAAATACTGATATAGCTAAAACACCTGTAGATATGAGTCTACATCTTACAAAGAATATAGGTGCTAGTATATCACAGTTAGAATATTCTCAGATCATTGGCAGTCTTATGTATTTAATGAACTGCACAAGACTTGATATAGTATACTCAGTAAGCAAACTGAGTAGGTTTATAAGTAATCCAGGCGAAAACCACTGGAAAGCAATAGTTAGAGTACTCAAATATTTGAGGTACACTACTAACTATGGGTTGCACTGTACGAGATATCCAGTAGTAATAGAAGGATACACTGATGCTAACTGGATTACCGATTCAAAAGACATTAAATCCACAAGTAGATATATCTTTACTGTTGGAGGTGCATCCATCTCTTGGAAATCTTCTAAACAAACATGTATAGCCAGATCCACTATGGAATCTGAGTTTATAGTTTTAGATAAAGCTGGAGAAGAAGCAGAATGGCTTCGGAACTTTTTAAAAGATATTCCAATATGGCCTAAATCTGTGTCAGCAATATGCATCTATTGCGATAATCAATCAGCAATTGGAAGGGCACAAAATGTATTATATAATGGAAAGTCACGACATATACGTCGTAGGCATGAAACTGTAAGACAACTGCTTACAAACGGAATAATATCTCTTGATTATATAAAATCAAAAGATAATATTGCAGATCCATTAACAAAAGGCTTGACTAGAGATCAAGTATATAAGTTGTCGAGGGGAATGGGATTACAGCCTACTAAAGAATAACTCCATAATGGCAACCCAACCTAGCTGACTGGAGATCTCAAGATCTAGGTTCAAAGGGACAACCGAATTGTGGAGGAACTCGAAAGAATCATTGAGGAAAATATTTCCTATCTCATTTCTATGGTAAAATAGTGATTACCTGCAATGTGTTAGGATAAGCCAAGCTTTTAATGATCCTTATATCTTAGAAATCTAAGTGGAGTATGGCAGGATACTCTTGATAAGAGATCACTTATGTGAGTGAGAAGGGGCCGCTTCTATGAGAATGAGAAATGTTAAGTTCTCTAAGAGCACTCACAGAATTACCAGGTTGTCCAAGGCCAAAATGGACACAACATAGAATCTGATAAAGTTGAAAGAAGTCGTGTGAATATTATTGTCTTAGTTTACATTAAAAGCTGAACAGTTTAAAAACATCGTGTTCACTGGTTAGCAAGTAAACTCGATAATATTTCACTAGGGAAGGTTCAAAGCCAAAAGCCACCTCTCCCGATGCGGTAACTTTCTATTACACTCTCTGGTTATTTGCATTAGAGTCTAAGCCATTTCATTCATGTGGGGGATTGTTGAATTCATTCACTAATTTGAACCTTAAATTGAGCCAATTCACTAGTTCAAATTAAATGAATTAAGTGAATTGAAATTAGCTTCAAAAGATGAGTACATAGCAAAGGAACAAAAGGGGAAGATAAAAAGATAGTCCCACATTGGATAGAGCATTGTAAGGATGTGGGTTTATATATGGTAACTTGTTTCATTACTTTGCTTATGTAAGAAGAGGAAAACCTTGAGCACCACAGGTGGTGCTACGCACCGCCAGCACGCGCACGCGCACGCGCACGCGCGTGTGCGAGGGCGAATGGGCGTTTAGGGCGCATTGGGCACTTTAGAGGAGCACTTTGCACTTCGCACGTACGCAACGTCGCGAGGAGCCTTTGATTTTTGGTTCTATTGGATTCGGGTTGCCTCTATTGGGTTCAGAACTGAATGGATTTTTGGTTCTATTGGATTCGGGTTGCCTCTATTGGATTCAGAACTGAATGGATTCGACCTGCACCCGCCCCGTCAGTCAAGAGTCATTGAAGTCCAACGGTCGGCGGTCCAACAATCACTGGCCGCCGTCAACAGTTGCCGTTAAACGGTCACAACTGTTGAAACGACCAACTGTTGCGACTGTTGAAACCTCAACCGTTGCGACTGTTGAAAACCTATAAATAGGGTCTGGGTCAGAGTTTCATATATACGTTTTTCTTTTCTTTTCTGTTTCAGTTCATCTTCTGCAGACAGAAGTTTCAGAATTTTTGTCTACAGAAGATCTCTTTTCAGTTCCATTCAATAAGTCCAGTCCTGCATTACATAAACCAGAGAGAACCTTTATCAGATTCGCCAGAGCAGAGGGATTGCGGTTTCCTTCCCTCTGCAGATCGATCGTTGTATCCTGGGAGATCGACGTCCAAGAAATCCAGAAGCAAACAGTGGAGGACGAATCGATTTTAAGGAGATAGTGTCCAACACTAGCCTCGATATTCATCAGATCTTCTTCCTGTCATCTTCCAGTCGTCTTCCTGTCTTCCTTCAACCTTCTGAACCAGGTTTTTCATAATCCTGTATTTTCTTTATTCAGTTTGGGTTAAATAAACTAGTTAAAGAAAAAAATAGTTTAATTATTTCTGTAAACAGTTTAATTCTAGAAACTGTGTTAGGAAATAAGAACAGTAATAAGAACAAGTTAATTATTCTGTTTAACACTGAAACCTAATTACATAATTAATTTTGTGCAAGATAACAGTAGCAATTCTGTGTAGTAAATCTGTTAACTACAAATCTGCCCTCTCGGGTTAATCTAAAATATATCTGTATGCTTCAATCTGTAACCAGAGATTTAGTAACCTCCACATATACTTAAAAATACCAGCAGTTTCGTGCTCCCAGTCCTTATCAGAATGGACCCAAAAGATATGTCATTGGTCTTTTGCTAAGAAGGGTTAAGGAGGAAGTCCCTATTGGCGAGAATCCTTGATGCACTGACACTTTTAGCAACGCTTCATTGAAGCAAAAGGTTAGTATCCTGTCCGCAAGTTTAGAGCACCGAGATGGATACAGTCAGCCCTAAAAATGTGGAGGGCTTGGATGATGGACTTTGTCTCAGAGACCTTCGGAGATCAGCTGAGAGACTACAATTATTTCCAGTCGTGTGACATATATAGTTTGGCATCCCCATATTTCTATTCACCTTTTTAACATACTAGATCTATACAACACCCATAGTAGTCATTTTTTTGCTTATTCTGGGAGATAGGGAGACAGAAGGTTGAACCTATCGTCCTCTAGGGGTTGTCTCGGGGCCTTCACCCTAGAGTGAATCCTCCCGAGCTGGTCAGATTTCCTAGAGGGTTCGCATGAGATTGGTCACCTGGTCCATAGGATTTGAACTTGTGCTTGGATGACCGGGACATCTGAGTTCATCCCAGTATAACATTCGTCATTTGTTCTGATTTATACGAGGAAAGTTCTTATTTTTGGAGCATGTATATTTGCCATAGTTTGTGATCCTTTTTCATAGATGGTGCAAATTTACTAATGTCAATTTTGGTCAGCTGAGTCCATCAAGTCAAATTCAAACACAAATAGGGATTAGGTTCAGAATCGAATATTTAGTTAGGTCATATTCGTAGGGCAACTTCAATCTCAGATAACTGTAAGCACTCAAAAAATAAAACAAGCAGTTAAAATAAGAGCGCTAGATATCTACACCTAGGTACATGCAACTGAGAAGTACACACTGAGAAGCGCACAAACCTACAGCAGAGCGTGGTGTTTTTCGTGCACTTCGCTCCGCGTGCAGAGTTTGTTGTAACAATCCGAAAGATCAGTTGCAATCTCCCATAATTCAATCTCCGATTACGGAGAGATTTGATGAAACAGTTACGTTCCCTGAGTTTATAAAAAGACTTCTCTCTCAACAGAAAAAGGGAGAGGACACAGGCGGGAGGACACGGACGGGGAGAAATAATCATAGATCAAGAGATGCAAAAAAGAAGAGATCTAGAGACTAGAAAAATCTAGAGAAAAAAAATTACTGCACTTCAGGAGTTCCTGCTTCTTCTCCGGCCAGAGCTTGGTCCGAAAGGAATCAGTTCGTATTCGGACTGTCAACGGAAGACTTCAACGACCTTCCACCGTTGCCTAAAGATCCCACAAAATTAAAAGGAAAAATAGAGTCATCTCTTTTCGCTCCCTTATTAATCCGAATTAAAACTATAATTTTCTTTTATTTTGTTGTACTAAATTTTCAAATGGCAATGAAATGGAATTCCCCGAATTTAGGAGTATAGGAGTTGGCGACCACAATGGGAGCCTCTCTGTTCACAACACTGAACATGGTGGTGTAGTTCAATGCAAAACTTATTGGATCGGTGGTTGAGACTCTAGTCGTTGAATTCGACCAGCAGAGGTATAAAGAATACCTTTTTTTCAGTTCTTCTGGCTCAAAATTCGTCAGGTGTTATCGTCGGGTGACAACCAAAAAGTATGAGGCATTATCGCCTATTGACACTAACAAGACGTTATTGCCTATCAAAAAATATGAGGCATTATCGCTTACAAACAAAGACAAGATGTCATCATTTGTCGATAAACATAAGGCATTACCGCCTCTTAACAAAGTACAGTGTCATCGCCTTTAATAGTGAGGTTCGCATTAACCGTGGATCTGTTATCATACGTCTTTTGACGACCAGAACATTGCCAAGCTAAGCTCAGCCTTGATGCGGTCACATAAAAGAAATCAAGACCACCTAAGGAGATGCAAGATCTAACGGGCATGTCTCAACATTATAAAAGAGGCATTTGTTGAGAACTTACAATCTGAAGTGCCCGCACGTGGAGAACTCGACGCTTAGAACTCCGTGCCTAAAACTTAGCACATAGCAGAATGAACCGCGCGCAGCAGAACCAACCGAGTGCGCAGTAGAACGAAGAACATGCATAGCAGACAAGCGCAAGCGCAGACCGCACTGCTCTGCATGCGCCTGCCAACGCGCACATGTAGTGTGCTGCTTCGCGCATGCCTGCAGGCATGCGTGCGGAGTGTGCACCCATGCGTGTGCTCGAAGGCATGCGCTACGCACCCCGTGCACATTTACAGATGTAGAGTGCGCAAGTGCGCGTCTCTTCTAGGGCAAGGCGCGCGCCTCCGTGTGCTTCTTCAGGCATGGGCGATGAACACGCGACTCTCCGCTTTTCTTTAGATGATGAGCACACCCAGCGCGTGCTTTAGCCCCATCTTCCATGTGCTAATCATGAGGCGCACTATCACCCTTGCGCAGATATTGAGGAGCTCTCTCTATAC
The DNA here is from genome assembly GCA_036321105.1 of Dracaena cambodiana. Classification (NCBI taxonomy): domain Eukaryota; kingdom Viridiplantae; phylum Streptophyta; class Magnoliopsida; order Asparagales; family Asparagaceae; genus Dracaena; species Dracaena cambodiana. The sequence continues at coordinate 19,807,541 of JAYEPQ010000012.1, read as the reverse complement.
TCTCTTTCGAGCACAGCAATAGAGGCACGCGCTCTATGCGCTCCTCAACAATAGTCTTTAAAGCGCGCTTCAGAAGTGTGCGGGGCCTACACAAGTGCACAGGCCAGTGCGCGCACAAGAAGATTTAACAAGAGATTTTTGAACTCTTTAAATCATACTGCTGAATTTTCAGTTAACTATGAAATAATTCAAACTAATGAATACTATGTGGGTAATCAATCATCTGTGTATCAGATAGAATTTGGGACATAAGCATCAAGCTTTACATGTGAATGAGAACGCTTCCTAAGATTTGAGAGATTATCTGTCTCAAAAGAGGAGTGCGATGCAACCCATTCCTCGATGTCAGTGTGAACGGCTAATTTTGACCGTATTAACAAGTTGTAACTATATAACGAAGCCATGCGATCGGACTTTACCTCTTTTGGCACGTCAGGTTGGGCTATGACACAAATATCACAATGACTAAATACATGTCCGACCCGGCTACACTCCAGACACCGAGCCCTATATGCTCCACTATCAGCCTCTGGACTAAATACTTGTGTCTGCATTTTGTATCTCCAATCTACAGTTTGAAACCTAAGGAATTAAACCTAGTAAGTAACACTTAAAGGGAAGAAAAAGATGTACTATCATAGTACATGAGTATTAGTGCACGTGGACATGCTCATGTCAGTATTGGTTATGAACATATAAAATTAAGCATATAAGCAAGTATGAATAAATAAATAAACAAAAAAAAAAATAAACAAACATGATGAGACAATTACTCTATATATCTTGTTCATGTATTCTATTGATCAAAATCATCGTCCAAGTTATTTATAGAAATTGTATTAATGGATAAGATAGTGCTATTCTCTATTATCGTGTAAGTGACCGTGCATATTTGGGTCCCAGCCTCAATTGCATGGCACTAAACCATGCCAATACTGCTAGGTATTCAATTCACACCCATACTGTATTACAGTAACGGACATACCACGCTGGGTACTAATTATCAATCTGTGATCCAATATCACCCAGCCCGCTGCAGTAAAAGATTTCGGTCTGAACATTGCATTAATCCTTATACGACATGGCTCTTATCCATCATATACCTTCTCCCTATTCCTAAGTTCATAATACATGATACACATGACTTATAATAATATCATGACATGACTCGTTCATTCTAAATACATGTCCATTTCTATTATTCATGACATCATTAATAATTTATCATTGGATCATGTATATGCAATATTGTTATATTTCATTTCTTGTTCATATCACCATACTCACTATCATGTCCTTCATGTATTATTCGTATTAGTACAATATGTCATTCACAAATAAGCGTCGCACTTTATGCCACATGATCGAGATTTAATGAAATAACTTAGATCACTGACTCTACAAATTCTTATAATTAAAATTTATAAAAAATTAAAATTAATTCTCTTTTTATATTTATTAACTATTTCAAAACTAGAGGATGTATACTCTAAGTTTTAGCTAGTTTTACTGATATAGAATTCCTCCCTTTAAATAGATAATTGAATCTACCATTCTAAATTAATTCAATTACAACAAGATGATCATATTTTTTGGAATATTTATGTAAGCGCACAACAATAAGATGACCAGCCATGAATGTCATCATCTGAAACATGAGTTACTATATAATTGCTATATTACATATATAGCAGTTTGATTTTAATATAATTAAATTACTACTAGGGTGCATGTATATGGACAAGCTCTCTAGTAATTTGATTTTAATATAATTAAATTACTATATTACTTATAAGCATATGGACAAGTAACAAGTATGTCTTAGTTTCTTATTTTTCATCATCATTGGTATCATCCTTCTATTTTTAGGCCATCAAATCATGAATTAAATTTACATGAATTGCAAACCATGCTGCACATGTATAATTAAACATGAACAAGCAATCTGAATCATGATGAATATGAATGAACAAGCAATCTGATCAAAAATAGAATGTAAATATCATCTACACTTCAAATGTTTAGAGTGCAGAAGAAATTGATCAAATACAAATTTTGTTAGACATGTCTAGAATTCAGCTATCAAATTACCTAATAATCTAGTTCAATTATCAATATAAAAAATAGTCCAAAATATAAGCCGAGAATATTCATAAACTAAAAAAATTTCATACACAATATATAAATTAAATGAATATTTTAAAAAATAACAAAGAATAACAGTGTTACCACGAATTCTTTTTTATTTCTTGAATTTCCTCTTTCTTTTTCTCTCTCTTTTTTTCCCTTTCTAATGAAAGCAAAAACAAAAGCTTATAGTTATGGCGAGGGAGTGAAGCAGCAGAGGAAGTGGGGAAAGTCTGTTGAAAAGTGGGAGAGGGAGGAAACATTAGTTAGGTTTTAAATTATTTGTGAGTGGCAATTTCGTAATTAATCTATACTTAGTGATAAGGGTTGTTGCTCCCTTTGCCACCTAATATCCTAACCTGCTACTCTCTCCATTGTTATGACAGCACAACATATTTTTACTGTCTCATTTCAATCATTTCATTTTCATTCATATCATTTTCACTTCATTTCATTTTTATTTTTTGTTTAATAAATTAATAATTTCGATTCCATGTAACGTTGTCCAAATTAATATAGAGCATAGAGCTCAATGAGAGAAACACTAAAAAATTATCTGTTTATCATTTCGATGTCCTGAATTAATTAGAATAATAGTTTAATATTTTAAAATTAGCAAAATTCGGAAATATTTTTGGGCTTACTTAAAAAATTTTAAAAATTAAAAATATTAGAAAACTAATAACTACAAAGACCGATTGTCATCTAGAGTTATTGATTTAAAGTTACACTCACCAAAATCATTTCGGTGTCCAAATTGATCGCAATAGTCTTAATTTGTTCGGATTCAAAAAAGAATGCGAGAAGAAGGAATTTTGGGATATTACATCCCACCCACCTTACAAAAGAATTTCGTTTTCGAAATTCTAAATTAAGAGAGATGACAATATATATGGGTATGTATAGATACAGAGACGGACGAAATTGGCATAACTGATTATTAGATAAGGTACGAATACTTTATCCTGATGTCATTCTCAAGTTCTCAAACAGACTCTCTTGGTAACTATACATTCTACGAAATAAAAACCAATAGCATTACCTGGTTCTTTAAGACTTTCTCCTACCAGTCAATAGTCGCTATTTGTTTCTTCTCATACTTTCAGGTTCAATTTCAAATCTACCTTTGATAAATTTGCTATTCTATACTTTTTCCTTAACACTTTCTCGAGTATGATATGTGAAACACGTTATGAATGGTTTCCATCTCGCATAGAAATGATAATCTGTAGGTAAGATTTCTAATTCATCTTTGATATTTAATTTGAGGTGGAGGAATGCAAAAGCAAGACAGTTTAATCAGGAATAGCTGTTATTAATTCAAGTGCCATGCCATCCTGATTAGTAAGTATAATAAATAAAATATAAGTGATAAATATCTTATAAAATCCACTTTCAATGTCCTAGTATATAGCTGTAATAGACGCTAAAAGAGAAAATAAATATCAACTATTACAATGCCAATGTAACAGAACTTCAAATAGTAGACATACAAAATCCAAAATGAATTCATGATAATTACAAAATTCAATCTAAAAAAATTTATCTTATAGAGTGGTTGTAATTGCTGGCGCAAAAGAATAAATCTCTGCAATTGTTTCGCCGACTCAATAAGACTTGTGATATAAAAAGTGTTCAAGATGTGAACCATATTAGGATAAATTTCAGATGGAAGATAAAAATATCAGATGAGAACAACCAACAACAGTAATGGAATAAAACAATTGTCTGGAAAGATAAAATCAAACTTGAGTAAGATGATCTAGCCTAATAAAATTTGTCTTCTTCTAGTATTGTTCATTATCAAGTTCTTGTATTTAGCTTTTTAACCTGACTAATTCTATAAAATTTTAGCCTTCTAAGATCTCCTTATATCCCTTATATTCACTTTTACTCATGTTGTTCCTTTTCTCCAAATTCATTTTCCTAGTTAACCTCACCAATTATACAATTATACGTACTTTTCCAATTCTAACGATTTTGATTATTACAATTCATAAATATTTCTGTTTTAATCCTTGTTTTCCCTAAAAAATACATATTCAAAATCATCTCTCCTATATTTAGTCTTCTCGATTTCCTTTCAGAAAAATTTTAAGCATGACATTCATCCTCCTTTTTCTCAGGAATTTGAGGACAAGAACCAAATTTAATCACTCTTCCATTCTATATCAAAACACATACCAATTCTTGATTTAAAGCATCACTATAAACTTTCATTTTTCAGTGTTGTTTGGAATTGCTAACTGACTACGATCTAAATTGTATATATCCAAGTGCAAGAGATCAAATAAGTAGTACAAGGGTAGTAACCCAAGATCGCTCTCTCGAAAATCGTTTTGATTATTGTGTTGATACTAAAGAAGAATAAATTACGAAACTAAAAATAAAAATTGGGTTTTTATTGACCAAAACTAAAACTAAAGTTAAAAAGGGTTTAAATTTACCTGAAAAAAAATTTATCAGTCAGATGGATTAGCTCACCTATAGAATAATGTACTGGATGTGCTTATACTTTTTTTCTTAATTACATAGATTACATGGCCTTTCTACAACTGGAAAATATATTATTAAAGTACAAAATCTAACAAATTACAAACTTGCAATTTTGAATAACTTTTTCCAATTAAACTTATATGTATTTTGAGCTTATCTAAGCATACAATATGAACAACAAAAATAAACATTCAAACTCTAAGTATACATTGTACCTGAAGAGTCTATGCTATATCAAAAATTAAGCAACGAATATATCGTCAAATAATAAAACATCAAAAACTCTAAATCATATGTTAATCCTTTCAAAGATAATAAGAAATTAAATATATTAACTTTACATAAATCAATTAAAAATAATAAGTATAAAAATCACATAATAGTAAATAATTTAGGGTTCATTACCCCATACTCATACTCATCATAGTCATGAATAAATCAATTAGTAAATCACACAAGAATTTAACCAGTCATACTTATCATAGTCATGAATAAAAAAAAAATCTTTTATTAATTTCTATGAAAGAGTACAAAAACTAAAATCTTAAATCTCTAAATTACTCTATTGATGCATATCTCTCTTTCTCAATTACATTGGATATTTATAACCTCTTACAAAACCCTACAAGAATTCTATTTACAAGAGAACTCTATTTTCTCTCAAAAAGCTCAAAAAAAAAAAAAAAAAAAAAATCAAACTGTGGATGTGGCTTTCCAAAGCTCCATAACATCCACTCTCAGTTTGTATTACAGTCGACAGCTGTCGATAGCCAACAGGTAGTTGTCGATAGCTAGACCTGGAAAATCATAGTTCTGAGCTGATACTTGAGATACGCTATGATTTTTTGATTTTCTTGCATATAAAACCTTGCAAAAGACTTTAAAACACTAGAAAAATATCATAGTGGAGAATTTAATTAATAAAAATAATTTTTCATTAATTTCTTATATTAATCATCAAAATTGGATTACTCATGCACAAAATAAACTCAAATAACTACACTTTTCATGTATAATCATACCCAACTTGAGTTTTTCCAGTCTAGCAAAATTATCAAATTAAGAAAATAAACTAAAGACCTAACTAAAAAGAAAATAAATTCTAATTCACTTTCGTAGAAATCATGATTGCACTTAGTATGTACAACATGCCGTTAAAGCTACAGGTTATCTCAGTAGATGAGTGTTTTCTCGTGGGGGCTTCCAGTGATATTACCCACAAACATCATGAAATATTGGGTTCAAGAAACAAATAAAATGGAAAAAAGGATAAGTGTGAAATAAAGAAAACTAAAAGAAAATATTATACATCATATTATTAACTATCTATTTTATTTTGCTTCTCATTTCTTTTCTATATCAAGCTTAATTAGAAATATATACAAAGATATTTATAAAGATACCAATCTCAACAAATCATTTATAAAGTAGTACCTTTATGTATCTATCATGATTATTTAAATCATATCATAAATATATACTTTTACTTTTAATTATCCTTTCCTATGCACTCTTGTGATTGTGTGTATAAGTCTTGTCAAGTTTCAAACTCCAATCAAACTTATAGGACCCTTTTCATATATATATATATATATATATATATATATATTCTTTTTTTCCTTTTCATATATATATATATATATATATATATATATATATATATATATATATATATATATATATATATATATATATATATATATTCTTTTTTTCATAAACATTTGGCTTCCATGTGAATATTTATACTTACTAAGGCACAAACGCCTAGTTATTTAGCTCATGTTTGTAATAAAAGTCCATAGGTATTGTTTGTGTAAATATGCATGCTTACCAAGGTGCTCGAACCTAACTACTTAACATTTATTTTCTCTTATTTATTATATATATTATTTTTTCAAAGTATATTGCCTTATACTAGGCTCATTTTTTTTTATTTTCATTTTCTTAATAGATATATAAGATATGCTTTCCTTTTAAGTTTTCTCTTTGTTATTAACTTTTCATGACTCATTATATAAGCATTTAGAGTGCATACTTGATTCAAATTTTAAGTATTTATATATTTTATTGTCAGATTTAAGATTTCAATTAAGATTAAACTATCATATAAATATCAATATTAAGTTACCAATCTCATAAATATACTATGTTGAATACTTTTAATTTTACATTTTTACTTTGAAGAAATGAAAATTTTTGAATTTTTAAAATAGGTTAATTAGTTTGTTATGATGCATATTATACAGTAAATTAAAGTATATCTATCACTCCCCAAATTAAATTATGCAGTATCCTCAGTGCATCAAGAATATAAATATTCAAATAATACACTAAGAAATAATGTAAGACTTTAAGGATAGAAAACAACTGGCTTTGACGGTTATATAGAAAATCAACTCTCTGAAGTAGTCGATATCAATGATGCTGCTAATGATTGTCTTTTTGTCACTTGCGTCTTTGACACTGGTGAAACCTTATGGTCCCCTAGCTCATCCCTTCATCTATATCAGGAGAAACGGTGGCATCCTTACTAGTCATTCATCTGTATGCCTTAGTGAGAAGTTGATATTGACATTGTTGATGATGCTCAATTCGGATTTGCCGAGTTTCGATTACTTGTAACCTTTCATTGAATGTATTAATCATCCTTATTATCGACTCATTCAAAGTTTAGAGTGATATCTCTTATGGTTGGACTGTCTGAGCTGTTGTACCTCCTTATTCTTACTATTGCTCACCACGACCAGCCGGCGGGGTAGCGCCTTTTGGTTGCACTTGTTGTACCTGCGGCTCCTGCTGGGTGTGTCGAGCTCTCATGATCCTTTGAACAGTCGTACCTATAAATGGTTGTATTTCCTGGGTAAATGTGTCAATTGATGACAAATCAATTCTGTTGTTCATGTAAATTTTTGTTATCAGATATGGCAGAACTAGAACTGACTTTGTTATTCTTGGATACTGGATAAACTCATAGGCTTGTCCTATGCATTGAATTATTACAAAGTGCATGATGTAGACGACACTGAATGGGCATATTTCCAGAATCATACTTAATAACACCACGTCTCTAGAATATAAATCAAATGTTGTAGAGGACAATATGATGCTATATTTGATAAATAAGCTTACTAAAACATACTCTTACCTCAAGTAACCCACTTTCAAGAAACTCTCATTGAAAACATAATTATTGATGTATGTGCAGAGCTCTTTAAATTCTCGGAAGCTGCTTGGTATTTCATTGACTTTGTCGACACATGACGGATATTTTTTAGGCACATTGAGTACAAGAATAGCTCTTAAGATCTCTTCTCTTGTGAATGGCACTTTCCTGCCCTTTACTATCAAATATGCATATTGATTTCCAATTGCCAGTTGCATATTGACATAAAATCTGCACTATTTCTTTGCATGGTGGCTCGTTCCTATGCATTGTATATTCTTCTAATCCTACAGGTTGCATTTGTACTCTGAAGGCAAGATTCTCGTGTATCTTGGAATGATTAACCGCTCATTCGGGCATGAGCATAAATTCCTCATACTTCTCTAAGAGTTTCCTATTAACCCTTGTAGCTCTGCATCTCTATGGAGGAGATGGGCTTGAAGAGCCTGCCCTCGGCAGCTTAGAAACAGTTTGCTTTCTAGATCCCATCCTGAAAAATAATCACAAAAATATATATCTCTTAACATAATATTATTATTTCTCAAAAATTGTGCATGAATTTAACACACATATTATATATATATATATATATATATATATATATATATATATATATATATATATATATATATATATATATATATATATATATATATTTCTATTCTATTTTTTCTGTTTAAGCTATTTTCTTTTTCCCTTTTGTTTTTTAATTTTATAATTTCCAATTCCTCTATCAAATATATATCAAACTTTATTTTAATTTCTCTCTTAATACATGCATTTGATATATGATAGTTATTCAAGCAACCCATGAATTTTTATGCTAAAAAGTTGAGATTTTTTATTTGATTTTCCTTTAAATTAGTATATATTTTCAATTATTACAAGAAATTCATCAAAAATCCATAAAAATTACTAAACCACTTAAAATTTACTGAGAAAAAGATCTATCTTCAATTTATTCAAATTTGTTCGTATAAATCATAGATATAGTTTTTGTAACAAAATGTGTTTTTAATGAAGAACAATTCATGAAAAATCAAAAAGACGAAAACTTACTTGCTTAGTGATCTGTGAAAATTTGAAACAAATTGTATGAGATTTGGTTTTAGCCTTCAAAAGGGGATAATATTTCTCTAGGGTGCTGTGGAAAGGAAGCTAGGGTTTGGTTTTGGAGAAAAGAAACTCAAAAATCTATTTATAATAGTGGATTGCTGTCAACGGTTGTCGATAGCGGCTTCAACAGCCACTCTAGGACAAGGTAATTTTTGGCCTACAGAGGTTAGTTATTGACAGCTGCTTCGACTGCTATTTCGACAGCCACTCTTTAGTGAGAACTGCGTCAAGCCAATTTTTTTTTATTTCTTTCAAGTGTTAGTTCTTAGATTAATATTATTTCTAAAATCTAGTTGTTAATTCCTAATTCTAAAATTATTTCTAAAACTAAAAGTTAATTCGTAATTCTAAAGTTATACTATGGTTAGGAAAGGTTTTAGTTTTGAAAATGTGAAAATTTTGAAATATTTTAAAAAAAAAACAAAATCATTAAAAATATCATGGGTATAAAAACTTAGTTATCTTTACAAGCAATCCCCCAACTTAAATGCACATTATTCTCAATAAATTAATATTTCTATTTAATCAATCAAGAACAAACAAAATTGAAGAGAGTGCTTAGAAATTAGCTCAGTATGATACTCACAACATATCAACTACAAAACAAAATTGTTAGTACATAATATACAATAATATATATGATGTCACTGTTTAGCTCATATCAATGAGATTTCGAGGTCCACTAGATTTTGAGATTCCTCCATGTGCTTCAGAAATTTCAAGTAATACTTTAATCATTTTCCATTTACTTTAAATGTATGACCATTTTTAGGGTTTTTAATATTGATTGCGCCATGTGTATATGCAGTTTTAACTATGAATGGTCTGGCCCATCGTGAAAGCAATTTTCTCAAAAATAGATAAAGGCATGAATCGTATAAAAGCACTTTGTTGAAAGAATGAAAAACACCGCGTGTGATATGGTGATCATGCCCTATTCTCAATTTTTCCTTCAAAATGCATAAATTTTCATATACATTATGTCTTAACTCATCCAATTCATTTATTTGTAATTTTCGTAATCGGCCTGCTGAATTAAGATCAAGATTAACTGATTTGATTGCCCAATATGCTTTGTGCTCTATCTCTACAGGCAAATGACAAACTTTTTCACAGACTATTCTGTATAGGGATCTGCCTAAGTGTGTTTTATATGCAGTATGCTAAGCCCATAAAGTATCGATTAGTCTAAACGACTAATCTTTGTGAGACAAATTAACCATTTTCTCTAAATTTTTATAATTTCCCTGTTAGCCAATTCGACTTGTCCATTCGACTGTGAGTAATAAAGTGTAGAAATCTTGTGCATGATGTGATACTTCTTCATCAAATTTTTAAAGATTTTGTTGCAGAAAAGAAAACCCCCTTTGCTTGTTTTGGCTTTAGGAACTCCAAATCTGGACAATATATGTTCCTTTAGAAATTTGATAACGATTTGTTGGTCATTATTTCTACATGCTGCAGTTTCTATCTATTTAGAGACATAATCAACCGCTATGAGGATATAAACATCCGTTAGAAATAGAAAATGGTTGCATGAAGTTAATGCCCCAATAATCGAATGTCTCAAATGTAAGTATGGGTGTTAGAGGCATATTACTCTTCCAGTTAACGGTCCTAATTTTTGACATGAGAAATACTCCAATGTTGATTCCATTGGCCTACTATGTTTAGAGATACATATAAATTTTGTAAACGATGCAAGTATGACAAGTATTGCTCCAATTGCATAGTCGCTTGCATTGCACATAATCTTGAATGGAAGTGACCACTGGATGTTGCATTATTGATACTGTGATGAGCATCTTCTTGAGGGTTTCGAAAACTATTTGGAATATCTACGTTCATTCAAACTGCACATCTTACGTAAGAAGGTGAGAAAGAGGTCTAGTAATAGTACTAAAATTCTTTATAAACCTTCAATAAAAACTTGCATGTCCTAAGAACGAATATATGTTTTTCATAGTTTTAGGTATTGGTATTTTGGAAATAGACTCAACCTTAATCTTATCTACTTCCAACCCTTTAGATGAAACTATATGACCTAATACAATACCTTTTGTAAAAATAAAGAAGCATTTCTCCCAATTTAGGGATAGATTTTTCTGTTAACATCTTTCAAGTACAGATCCTAAATTTGTCAAATAAAGTTCGAAATTATTTTCAAATACGGAGAAATCATCCATAAATACCTCTATATTCTTCAACCATGTCACTAAAAATACTTATTATACATCTTTGAAATGTTGCGGCCATATTGCATAATCCAAAAGGCATTCTTCTAAATGCAAAAGTACCAAAGGGACATTAAAAGCTGTCTTTTCCTGGTCTTCTAAAGCAGTTTCAATTTGATAATAGTTAGAATAACCATCAAAAAAATAATAAAATTCATGCCCAGCAACTTTTTCAAGTACTTGGTCAAGAAATGGTAAAAGAAAGTGATCCATGCATGTTATTTGATTCAATTTTTGGTAATCAATTCGCATATGCCAACTCATAGTAGTACGAGTGGGTATCATCTTTCCATCTTTGTTTTTAATGACTATTACCCCACTCTTCTTCAAAACAATCTGGATTGGACTTATCCACTTACTATCAGCAATTGTATAGATGATGACAATATTAAAAAGTCTCAGCACTTCAGCTTTAACCACTTCCTTTTATGACAGGGTTAAGCCTTCGTTGTATTGACTAATAGGCTTGACCCCATCTACAAAAGTGATGTGATGCGTACAAATAAAGGGTCCATACATTTAATGTCTGCCATATTCCATCCAAAAACTCCATTATACTTTTACAATGTTGATAGCAGTCACTTGTTCTGATTCTCAGCAAGATGCACTAAGATGACCATCAGAAAAATTTCTCTAGATCCCAAAAATGCATATTTGAGATCTTCAAGTAGTTTTAGCTCAAGTATTTGTGCTTGAATATCAAATGGTATTAATTTATTTGTAAGTTTAGGTAACTCTTCTTGCACTTCTATTTTTGGGATCCATGTCCTGATATTTAAATATTGAGCATTAGTTAAATGTTTTATAATTTCAACAGTATGTTTGATTTGAGATAATAAAGGAAATCATCGTTCATTGTTAATGGAACATCCAAAAGATCGGAAATGCACAATGATATGATATATTCTCCTTCATGGATTTGTTCAATATAATTAATGTCTTGCAATTCATCATTATTTATATTTGGTTGTTTGTAAATATTAAAACATTAAGGTCAGGGGTCATATTTCCAAATGAAAACTTCACCACTCCATTCCTGCAATTAATAACTGCATTAGTCTTAGCTAAAAATGAACGTTCGAGAATAATAGGAATATGAAGACGTGAATTCTTTATAGTATAGTATCGATAACTATAAAATTCATTAGAAAATAAAAATTTTCAACGTGCACTAGAACATCTTCCATGACGCCCTTAGGATATCTTTCTGACCGATCGACTAATTGTAGTGTAACCAGTATAGATTTAAGTTCTCCTAAACCTAGGTGCTTACGAACCAAAGATGGTAAAAGATTTACACTAACCCCCAAATCTAGTAAAACTTTTACTATATTATGTTGACCTATCATACAAAAAATAGTAGGACATCTCAAATCCTTATATTTAAGAGGCACCTCAGAACGGAATAATGTACTTAGTTGTTCTATGAAAAATGCTTTCTTCATTACATTGTGACTGTTTTTGATGGTACACAAGTCCTTCAAGAATGTTTCATATGAGGGGACGTATTTGATCGCTTCTAGCAGAGATATGTTGATCTGTACATGTTTAAAAATTTCTAAAATATCAGCATTAGGTGCATTAATATTTCTAGTTTTAAATCGTTGGGGAAACGGTACAGGTGGATTAAAATTTGTCGAAGTGGGGTCTTTAGAATTATCATCTTTAAGTTGTTGTACTGAATCATTGCCTTATTTTTCATTAGTATTTTCTTTTGAAACTGGCTCATCAAGTACTTTACTATTTCGCAAATTTATTGTATCAGTTATCTTAGGTATATCATTTTATGGAAGAAGTAATAGCGTTTATACCTTCGATTTTACCTGAAGTGTTGGCCTCTAGTTGAGATGATAACTTACCTTTTTCCTTTATTTGCAACGCAGAACTAATGTGGCTTTCTATGATCAGATATCACTGAGACTGTCGCATCCTAACTATTGATTGTTTATTGCGACTGAATAAACTTATGTTGCACTTGGGTCATGTGATCCATTCTCTATTATATCTGTAAAAAATTATCCTAAAATTTCCTCTTCAGTGGTGGTTGTTACACTGAAGGTCGATTAAAAGGTTGAATGTATTGTTGTGGTAGATTAGTAGGTGGCTTATTTTGATGAGTAAAGTATTGTTAAGGAGGCTTATTTTGATGATTAAAGTATTGTTAAGGATTTTGCTTTTTATTGAAAATTTGGTTGGTTGCTCCAACCAGAGTTATATGTTTGCAAATATGGGTTGTTTGCTGGTTGAGGAATAATGTTAAACGTATTAGATTGTTCATTTAATACTTCTTTAAAAGTGGACATGTCTTTGTAATTTGTAAATATCACAAACTTTCAAAACTTCTTCTATTTCCTTAACTGCTTCAAGTTTCTTTGCAAGCAAATTTTCAAATTTCTTCCTGATAATGATTAATCATACAGCTATATCTTCGGTTTCTCCAAATTTAGTAAGACCACCTCTATTCTGAGATTTTTCTATTAATTATTATTTATCCGAAATATCCTTAGTTTCTAAGGCTAGTAAATTTTTAGCATGAATCAAGGTAATCCCATACTTTCTTAGCATCTTTGCTCAAAAATTCACCATCACATGGTCTCTGAAAATTGCCTAGTTGCAATATTTAGCCCTTGATAGAAGGTACTTACAGTTCTCCATATCTCGAAACCGTAATGTGGGTATAAGAGTATCAAAACTTTTAATCTATCATAATACTCGAATAATGGTTCATCTTCTTTCTGATGAAAGTTGAGAATTTATTTTTGCATATAATTTATTCAATGTGAAGGAAAGAATTTCAATAAGAATTCTTTCTACATCTTATCTCATCTTCCTATTGAATTGAGACGTAGAGAATATAGTCATGTATTTACCTTATCCTTAAGAGGTAATGTAAAGAGTTTAAGTTTAAATTGCTCTGCAGTAATATTTTAAGGATTAATAGTAGAGCAAACTTCTTCAAATTCTCGAAGGTGCAAATATGGGCTCTCTGAAACTATCCTATGGAATTTAGACAAAAATTGAACTACTCTAGATTTAATCTCAAAGTGTTCCATATTAAAAAAAAATGCTATGCATGAAGATTAGTTTGTCCTATCAAGTTATAGATAATCACGTAAAGACCTTCCATTGCTTCAAGGTTGGGCTATTATTATCATTTGTATTGTTATCTACGAATCAGTTATTATTACTGTTATTCATATTGTTATTATTATTAGTGCTTATGTCGTGATGTGTTTGGTGAATTGGAAGTGTGTGGATTTGAGTACGATTGAATAAGTCTATCATTTAATGTTCTCCTCTAACTGATCATGCAAATTCAGATTCGTAAAAATTAATGAAGTAGAAACCATAATTTTTACTAAAGCGCCACACAATAGCACTGTTCCCCGACAACGATGCCAAAAACTTGACTGCGATTTAAATCGTATACTCTCAAGTGCAAGAGATTGAATAAGTATAAGGATAGTAACCCAAGATCGTTCTCTTGAGAAATATTTTGATTATTGTATTGACACTAAAAAGAATAAATTACAAAACTAGAAATAAAGATTGAATTTTTATTAACTAAAGCTAAAGCTAAAGCTAAAAAGAGTTTAAATTAACTCTCTAGTAGAATAATTTACTGGATGTGTTTGATTTTTTACCTTAGTTGCATTGATCATGGGTCTTCCTACAACTGAAAAATATATCATTGAGGCACAAAATCTAACAAATTTGCAAACTTGATACTTTAAATAACTTCTCCTAATTAAACCTATATGTATTTTGAGTTTATCTAACCATGCAATATGAATAATAAAAATAAACATTTAAATTTTAAGGATACATCGTGCCTAAAATGTTTACAGTATATAAAAAACTAAGTAACGAATATATCGTAAAAAAATAAAATATTAAAAACTTAAAATCATATTTTTAATCCATTCAAAGATAATAGGAAATCAAAGATATCAAGTTTACTAAATCAATTCAAAATAATAAGCATAAAAATCATATATCAGTAAATTACCTAGGATTTGTTATCCAGTCTGAACCAACACAAGAACTTAGCACTTATACTCATCATAGTCATGAATAAAGAAAGAAAAATTCTTTTATTGATTTCTATGAAAGAGTACGAAAACTAAAATTTTGAATCTCTAAATTACTCTATTGATGCATATCTCTCTCTTTCTCATTTACATTGAATATTTATAACCTCTTACAAAACCCTATAAAAATTCTATGTACGAAAAAACTCTATTTTCTCTTAAAAAGCTCCAAAAAATCAAACTGCGGACGTGCCTTTCCAAATCTCCATCGACAGGCACTCTTGGTTTGTATTATAGTCGATGGCTGTCGATAGCCAACAGGTAACTGTCAAAAGCTAAACCTGTAAAATCATAGTTCTGAGCTGATACTTGAGATATGCTTCAATTCTTCGATTTCCTTGCATATAAACCTTTCAAAAGACTATAAAACATTAGAAAAATATCATAGCGGAGAATTTAATTAATAAAAATAATTTTTCATAGATTTCTTGTATTAATAACCAAAATTGGATTACGCATGCACAAAATAAACTAAAATTACTACACTTTTCAAAATCACTAACACAGGTGCTGTTGTCAGTGTTCGTTTCAATTCTTCTAATATCTTATCACACTCCTCCACTCAGACACATTCCATTCCTTTTCTAGTCAATTTAGTCAGAGAGGATGCAATTTTTTGTAAAATTTTGTACAAACTTACAAATACCAAGCCATTCCTACAAAACTCCGAATTTTCACTACGGATTTTGGCACAGCCCAATTCATCACAACTTCTATCTTTTTAGGGTTAGTTGATGCACTATCTTCAGAAACTTTATATCCCAAGTAGGCAATCTTATCCAACTAAACTCACATTTATTTAATTTTCCATATAACTTTTGCTCTCTAAAAGTCTACAAAACTATCTTCAAATACTCGGCATCTTCTTCTCTATTTTTAGAATAAATCAAGATATCATCAATAAATACCATCACAAACTTATCTAGATATTGAGCAAAATCATGGTTCACCAAATTCATAAATACTGTCGATACATTAGTCACTCTAAATGGTATTTCCAAATATTCATAACTACCACGTCTGGTTCTAAATGTGATATTTGAAATATCTTCTGTTCAGACCCTTAGTTAAATGAACCCTGAACAAATGTCTATCCTCGAGAAATATCTTTGCTTCCTCTGGTTGATCAAACAGATCGATTATTCTCGATAATGAATACTTATTCATGATTATTACTATATTTAAATTCCCTATGGTCCTCACAATTATTGACTCTCATCTTTTTGTCCTGTTTATAATCAGGAGCTCCATAAGATGAAACACTAGGTCGTACAAAACTCAACTTCAATAGTTCAACTACTTGTCTCTTAACTTTATCTAGTTCTGCAATTTTTATTCGATAAAATGGCTTACAAACTGGTTCAGTTCTAGGAATAATATGAAAGTAAATTCAACTACACTTAATGGTTGTAGTTTAGGTATCTCTTTAGAGAATAATCTAAGAAAGTTGAGAATTTGCATTTGCATATAATTTGTTCGATGTGAAGAAAAAAATTTCTTTAAGAATTCTTTTTGCATCTCATCCCATCTTTCTATTGAATTGGGACGTAAAAAATATAGTCATGTCTTTGCCTTATCCTTAAGAGAGAATGGTAAGAGTTTAAGGTTAAGTTGCTCGGCAGTAATGTTTTGAAGATTAATAATAGAGAAAACTTCTTCAAATTCTCATATGTGCAAATATGAGCTCTCTGAATCCATCCTATAAAATTTAGGCAAAAGTTAAACTACTCCAAATTTAATCTCGAAGTGTCTCATATTCAAACGAAATACTATGCATGAAGATTATGTTGTCCTATCAAGTTGTAGATAATGTTGTAATGACCTTTCATTGCTTCAAGGTTTGGCTATTATTATCATTCGTTTTGTTATCTCCGAATCCATTATTATTATTGCTATTCATGTTGTTATTATAATTAGTGCTCATGCTATGAGATGTTTGGTGAATTGGGAGTGTGTGTGGATTTGAGTACGATCAAATAAGTTTGCCGTTTGAAGTTTTCCTCCAACTGGTCATGCAAATTCAGAATTACAAAAATTAATGAAATAGGAACCATAATCTATGCTAAAGTATAACATAACAACACGGTGCCAAAAACTTGATTGTGACCTAAATCGTACACTCTCAAGTGCAATGGATCGAAAAAGTAGTATAAGGATAATATCCAAGATCATTCTTTTAAGGAATATTTTGATTATTATATTGACACTAAAGAAGAATAAATTACAGAATTAGAAATAAAGATTGGATGTTTATTAACTAAAACTAAAACTAAAACTAAAAAGAGTTTATATTTACATGAAATAAAATTACTTGTTAGATAGATTAACTCTTCTATAGAATAATTTATTGGATGTGTTTATACTTTTTAGCTTAGTTGCATAGATCATGTGATCTTCCTACAACCAGAAAATATATCATTGAAGCACAAAATCTAATAAATTTGCAAACTTGATGTTCGCCATAAAATTTTAAATGGTTCTCTATTGAGCTATTTCAATAAAGGATTACAATTTCAATAATTTTCCGTTTACAGAATATGTGAAAAAATCAAATTCCTCTTTGTTTAAAGCTGGGTTCTAAGATAGCTGTGGAGGACGATCTTGCTTTCCGTTGATACTCCACACAAACTCTTTCAATTGGTAGAAAGACTCTCGACATCTGATCATAAAGGGTAATTTTAAGAAGAAGTTGATCTCTGATCCCGGTACCTTTCTGTTTTCCCACTTTTTATAGGGGCTCTAGGGCAATGTCCCCGTTCCATTCATTTGACCGTTAGCCCCATTACTCGAGAAATACCGTCATACTCGTCGGGTAGTTACTCCCACAATCGAAATAATGCCGCTACATTCGTTCGGCAGTTAGCTCCATGATGTGAGGTGGCAACTTTCCTTGTTTGGGTCAGGTGATTTTGTATTAAATCCTTCCCCGGAAGCTATGGATAGCATCGTGAATCTCAACTTTAGATTTGCGGATCTGTTCTATCGTAGCTGGATCCGAACCTCAAACTTTAGGTTTGTGGATCCGCTGAGTTGCGGATCTCAAAACCTAAATTCACGGATCTGCTTTGTTTTTGACAGATGACTCCAGAATTTTTCGCCGATAAAACCCCATCCAAAGTTTTCAAAACTCTCATGATCCTCTGAGGTGTTTTGGAATACTTTGGATATAACATTCTCCTTTGATGTGACGTCGGATTCTGTATTAGAGTCTCCATCTTCTATATTTCTGAGAGTGCAATTCTGTATTAGAACTTTCAATCGAAGGCAGCATGATCCTGTCTCAACGTTTTGAACTCCCATTTCAAAAGGAATACGACTCTGTATTAGTGTTGTGAACTTGCTGCTTTTCAAAGGAAAATGCAACTATGTGTTAGTGCCACAATTTTCAACTTTTGAAGGAAAATACGACTCTGTATTAGGGTCGTGAGCTTTCATTTTGAAGGAGAAAATGACTCTATATTAGAGTCGCGAACTTTCATTTTTGGAGAAGAAAATGACTCTGTATTAGGGTCGCGAACTTTCATTTTTGGAGAAGAAAACGACTCTGTATTAGGGTCGCGAACTTTCCTTTTGGTTGCGGGAAACCCAGAAGGTGGTTACTTTATACGACGTAGGAATTGAGACTTTCTCTGAGCCGTATTAAATGAAAAGGTACTCACAAGATTCGGGCCAGAGATCACGTCCATCCAAAGATCTCGGCCGTCAAATCACCTGCTATATAACCTCAATTTCATGAGATATGTCATTCCTATCTTCTTTATGAGAAATTTGAACTCCAGGCTTTTTTTCATGGTTTTCAAGGCCTTTTATCTTCGACCTCCATTAATCTCTGATTTTTCTCATGAAAGATTTCTTTAATCTGCAAAAGATGCCGAAGAAACCTTCCTCATCTGATGCTTCTGCCAGTGGCCATCGAGACCTTCAAGCAACCTCTAGTTCGATAGTGGTTCGGCAGGAACTCTTGATTGGAAGTAATTTTCTTAACACATATTTGCAAGGCAGTCCCTTTCTTAATTTTTGTCTTGAATCCGAATGTTTCTTTTGCAGTTGACTACGCCTTGAATCCTTGGCCAAAGGATCATTATTTTGGATATTCGGATGGCTATGACGGGAAGAAGGAGTTCAGGCTTGGCCAAGTTTTTCCGTATTGCACTGCATCCGACAGCCAGGAAAGGGAAAACAAAATTCTCAATCCTACTCGCTCAATATTGCGAGAGCTGATGACCACTGCTCCTTTTGAAGGAGACAATCGATCTTTGCGGAATAAACCTGCCTTTTTGTTCGTTGATCACGTTTCGGTGTCCGACAGTGGCTTGAATGATGGAGATTACAAGTGGCTTCGCCAGGTTGAAGGCCGCAACTTGTTCCTCTCCAACATGGAGAGGTCCTACCCATTCCTATTTCTCCAATCTCTTTCTATATCCAGACAAACGGACTGGTATTTAAACAGGCCGCAAGACGGCGTCTTATTAGGAGGATTTAACGCACAAGGTGCCTTCCCTCGTTCCACTGGGAAACACTTATGTGGGTTGTTCCCGGTGTCCTTTAAATAAGACTTTCCTATAGGTGAAACACTTATAGTCGCTCAGACCTTCTTGCATCGATTCGTCAACGCGCAAGGGGAGTTTCCAGTTCAAGACTTTTGTCCTCCCGGATGGGCTCACTGCTCTTCGAAAGGAGAGTGGGCAGTTATGACTGATTTCTTTTTGAACGCTTTCAGAGATCAGCTTCAGCATGCGAATCTGTATCGTGCTATCAAGGCGGTTCAAAAAGGTATTCCTGCTAGCAGGTTTCATTTTTTTGCTTTATTGGAGTTGTACAACCCTGATACTTGTACAGTCTTTTTCCCTCGTGGCGAATTGGGTTTTGCCCTTCATGAAATGTACGAGATTTCGGGACTACCCATAGGAGACATCCCATATGAAGAGTATGTCCCCACTGGGGAAGAACTTCATTTGTTGAAGACTCAGGATCCTATGGTCTATGATACATATTGAGAATTGCTCTATCATTACCACATTTGCACCCACACGTCCAGTACTTGCAACGTGAAGCAGAAGAAGTGGTTGCAATACCTCTTGCCCAATTTTTCGAAGAATAAGCCTGATTTTACTCACCTTCCTCCGATTTCTGAAAAGGAGGCTGAGAAGAGAATTGCGAACTTCGGGACAGATGCTTACATCACCGAGTCTGATGAGGACGTCTTCAAGGCTGGAACGTCCTTTGAAAGTTTTCACTACCAAGTCCTCTAACATTTATCTGATCCAGCCTTTTGGCGGGCTACTTGATGGTCTAGTTGAAGAAATGCGTTATTCCTTCGCAGGAAAGCATACTCGTTAGGGCCATATACCCAGCCGTCTTGCTTGCATTCGGTAGACGACTCAGTCTACTGCCCATGATGGTGTGCAGTGTTCAAGGCGGTTTAAGGAGGTTGGCCGACAAGTTTTGCAATGTCAAGAAAAAGCAGAGCAAGAAAGGAGAATCAATCATTAAGACTCCTAACCCACGTGTAGAACTTCTCTATACTTATTTGATGGCCTGGCTAGTTCTACACTGCCCCCACTTTGATGAGCCCTGCTGATTTGCAGATCGACTTAAATGCTCCCAAAGTGTAGCACTATGAGAGGTCGCAGTGGAAAGGGGGGCTATATGGCCGCAATCCGCAAGACCCTCCGTTACCACGCGAATATCGAATTATTAAAATTTTTTCCGTACTTTTCAAATGCTGGGTATGGGGAGGAATTCGTGGATATTGATGGTGCTGACAAGTTCACAGTTCTGTCTCTGGGGTGCTTCTGGTGGTTAATAAACATCCGTCCAGGACATTTGATTCTCTGTTTAGGGAACCATTGCTACATAGAACCTTACTATCCGAGTAGTTTCACTCGACAGTTCGGGTGTGATCAACTCTATGTTGGTAATCCCAACAAGAAAATAAGTTTCGTTGGGAATTCTTTTGAAGGAGCTCGAGCTTGCTTCCACTTTGTCACAGGCAGTACCCAGGCTAAATTTGATCTCCCAATCAAGACTCTGAACTCGTATATGAATTTCGGTTTCTGCAAATGGTTCGCGGGTGCTAACTTCTCTCCTCAGCACTTCAATATAAACTTTACTTGTCTGAGGGAGATCAGAGCTTGGTATGCTCAGAAGAAAAAGGCTGGCAGCACGAAAGTGGCAGGAATAGAGGATTCGGAGCAGAAGGTGCTTTTGACGAGTTGGAACCAGCGATTCGACAGGGGGAGGAGGATAATAGGGCATCGGTCTTATCGACCCAGCCTATCTCCCTTGACATTTCTCCACTTCTAACTTTGAAAGAGACTTCTCCTCAACCGCAATCTCCTCCCAAGAAGCTTTTGCATAAGCGGAAGAGATTAAGGTGTCTCAGTGATTTGCTTATCAATTCGCAGAACACCTCAGCAGGAGCCAGTACTGTGGCACTCTTTGGTTTCTGAGACCCTCATGGAGGAACCAGAGGAAGACGAAGATGACTCAGTTTTAACTCTCCATTCCCTTAAGAGGCGCCGGAGTCAGGGACCCGTTTTTCGCAGCGATCCTGCTCCTGCTCCTGCTATTCAAGAGGATTATGCGATTCTCACTCACCAGGCCGCTGTTGTTGATGAGGTGGTTGCTCCTCCTACTATACAAGAGAGTTCTGCGGCCATTACTCCTCTAGCTACTGCTGATGATGATGAAATACAGATAATTGGAGAAGTCCATGCACCGGGCTCTCCAAAGGTAGCACCTCCTTCAGGAAATCATGATGATTGGGGAGATGATGATGACGTCAGCAGTAACGTCAGCAGTAAAGATCTTGGTTCTAGTACCCATCCGTCAGATCACGGTAAATATGTCTACTTGAGTGAAGACGTTCGAGCCAAAGTGTACGGACCCGAGGTGTACGAACTTGGAGAATCCAGTGTTCATCCTTCAGGTTCACCTTTATACTTTATCCATTTTTTTATTATGCTATTATTTAATAATACTGTAACATTCAGTCGTCGACTTCTTCGTTTTTAACAGCTCTTGCTTCGACTCCATCTTCGGAGCATATGGCTGTAGACGACACCCCGCAGGATAGCACCATTGCGGAAGTCCTAGCTGAAGCAGCCTGTGGGGTGATTAAGACCACTGTTTCCGCGGCCAATACTTCTGAAGTATCGTTTCCTCCAATGGAAACTGCCACCCATACCGTTCCAACCAGGGTTGCTACAACCATTGCTTCTGCTAAGTGTGTGGCAGTTGCTGTTTCTAGTACTGGTGCTACTGCTTCTCTGCAGCAGAGTATAGTTCAGGATACACCAGCTCCTGTTGTTGTTGATTCTTCCCATGCGGAGCTTGATGCTTTTGAAATCAACCTGTTGAGGGATACAGTAGAAACCTTTCTCCACTTTCTGGATCGTTGCATTGAGAACATACTGAAAGGGGCTTCTTTTGCTTCTCTTGCCAATATCATTCATCTTTACTTAACAGGTATAGTCAGCATTGGTGAGGAGGAAAAAGCTGCTCCTTATAGACTTATGATAGTTCAACTTCAAGGCTACGCTGAATCTTTGTCAAGATCGCGGAGTGCTGACAAATCTGAAGTAATTGAAGCTACCTTCTAGAAGCTGATGGAGGAGCAACTTGGGCTCCAGAAGGAGCTCAAAGAGAAAATTGATGCTTGCAGGGCTTCCTTTGAAAAGAGCCAATCAAACAGTCAATCTCTAGCCATCCAAGTAGAGACCATTGCCTTGGTTGTCAAGGATCATGACAAGGCCATCATCAGGTCCCAGGAGTCTATCGCTAAAGCTCAAGCTTTTTTAGCTAAGATTACTAAAGAACACGATGAGTCAATGAAGAATCTTATGAGCTTATCCAGACAATGGGATAATGCGATAAAAGGCCTTCAGGCGGTGCAAGCCGAACTAGAGGCACTGGAAGCTGCTTTAGCACAGAGTACCATTGCTAGTGAAGAGGAATTGCGTCGCCAAGCCACTGTTCAAGCCTATGAGATCATTCAGCATGAAATCAGTGGCGCTAAAGAGAAGATAAAGGCCCTCTTAAATCATCAAATTGTATAAGAAAATCCCTTTTTGTTTGCTCGAGTTTTTGTAATCTCTCTCACAATTGCTTTAGCTTTTACTCTTCGTGACTTGTTTTATCTTTTGTATAGTAAACATGATTTTGCACTTCAGAATTGCTACTTCGCGTTTGGCTTCAGAGACTTGTGTCAAACTTATTATCTTGTGTTTTGAAGTCTGCAAATTTGCATAGAATCCATAATATCTGTATATCAGGCATGTTTTTACATCTCAAGACCGCGACTTTATATTAGCAAGATTCTTTCCTTTTTTAAATGTACGCGACCTTCATGAGCTTTCGTCAAGTTGGCATATTTTCATCCTGAAGTTCGTGAGATAAAGATTCTTCTATAAAACTTTGCAGTGGTTTTCGCAAATCATGACATAACCCTTTATCTGATTAACTAGTGCGAAATCCCAAGTGTCATACGCTTTTATTAATGGTGAGACCCTTCAGTTGCGAAATATAAGCATTCCATGCAACAGTAATAAATTCTGTTGGAATTTGAATTGAGAATCCTAACCGAAGATTTGGTCTTATTTTTTTTCAACCGAAGATCATAACCATAAGACCGTCTATATAAAATGCATGACCTCTTCCATGAAGGATCATTCTGATGTGAGAAAAGTTTCTTCTCCCTTGTCTTCTCTTCCTTTTCTTTTGTAGTTGATTTATTCATGCAGCCGTATTTTCTTCTTCTCCAACCGAAACGATGGATGTGAATTGGCATATTATAAGGCCTCCAGACTGCATCAATTCAGAGGGGTATTCTAGCGAAAAGGTTCTTATGACCGTAGTCATTTTCCTTAACTAAGGTAAACTTCTTCTTCTGATCAATATCATCCTCTCTCTTTTTTTTTTAACAAGAGTTTGAATTGGCTGCAGGAGGTAACTGTAGTCATTCTCCTTAATAATGACCCAGACCCAATGGGCTCATAATTGCTTCCAATACGTCTAGGGTATCGGAAGGTCTCATGTATTTTTTATGAGAGAAAAGATTTCGGATCTGTGGCATTGTCTTATTTCTTGCCTAGCATCCCGCAAGCTTGGGGTGCTAAATGACTAGGGAGACACTCAATTTCAGCAATCCCTCACATTATATGTTTGGGAACATGCATTTGGTATGCCCAGTTTTGCATTAATCAAGTCATTGGTGATATTGATCATGACTGAGCAAACCAATTTGGAGGCCCTAACCATTGGCAGGAAAAGACTGCAAGAGCAACCATTTTACCTTTAAGCCGTCCTTGGGGGGGAGGCTACAAAAGCAAATTCGCCATTCCGGAAGAGGAGGCTACAAAAACTTTTTGATCTAAACCACGCTGAAAGAAGAGGCTACAGAAGCAAGTTCGCTATCCTAAAAGAAGAGTTTACAGAGCAGATTTTTTGCCTTTAAGCCGTCCTTGGAAGAGGAGGCTACAGAAGCAAACTTTTACTTTTTCTCATATCAGTGATTTGTATTCACTCTTGTTGATTGTATAGTGCTAGGGAACTCTCTGTAATTTTGATTTGATAATGAATAAAGAGGTTCTTTTTTTTTGCATAACCAAAAGTGATTGATGAATAATTTTGATATTGATTATCAAAGGTTGCTGTGAATGAGAGAACTGTTAACTTGACAATCTTTAAATCACCCAAAATTTTCCAACCACTCAAAGTTGCTGTGAATGAGAGAACTTCTTGTTAACTTCGCTGATCAGGTTGAAGCTCGCACTGCTTAATGACCTCTAGTACCACGACTTTTGATTTGCCAGAGGTATATTTTTTCTTAACTTGGCTAGTTTGGAAGAAATAATTTTGATTCGCCAGAGGTATTTGTTAACCTGGCAAGTTTGGAAGAGAGAAATTTTGATTCGCCAGAGGATTTTTTAACTTGGCAAATTTGGGGGAAAGAAATTTTGATTCGCCAGAGGTATTTTTTAACTTGACAAATTTGGAAGAAAGAAATTTTGATTCGCCAGAGGTATTTTTTAACTTGGTAAATTTGGAAGAGAGAAATTTTGATTCGCCAGAGATTTTTAACTTGGCAAATTTGGAAGAGAGAAATTTTGATTCGCGATTCAAAAATCTTTTGTCTTGAACTGTGAATCTTTGTTAATGAACCCCTGATTACAGATAGACTTTTATTTGTTATTTGCATTGAATTACCCAGATTACATTACAACTAGTGTTCCGCAGTTTTACTAAGAATAATATTTCTTCAAAAACTTGCCGTTAATTGGCATCATGATCTTATCACCATTCGATTTTTCCAACCGATATGCGCCATTAGAGTAAACTGTATCAATGACAAAAGGCATCTCCCACTTTGGCTAGAACTTTCCTTTAGGCTTTTAGCTAGTTATGATCGGTCTTCTTACTGAAAGGAATAGATCGCCCTTTTTGAAAGTTCTTCGTTTGACCTTTTTGTTAAAAGTCCTGGAGATTCGCGCCTGGTATAGTTCAATACTCTGTTGAGCTTCCAATCGCTTATCATCCAAGGCTGCTAATTCCTAGAGCCTTTGTTGATGTCGTTCTTCTTTACGTCATCCTAGTCGTTAGTGCGACTCGCAACGATGGAATCTGAATTTCCAAAGGTAAAACTACTTCTGACCCGTACACCAAATAAAAGGGCGTGGCATTGGTGGGGGTTCGGACTGTGGTGCGATATGTCCATAGACATTCTCCGATCTTCTCATCCCAGTCCCTTTGATTGGATGACACAAACTTTTTGAGGAGTTTTACAATGGTCTTGTTGAAAGCTTCTCCTAGACCATTGGCTGCAGGGTAATATGGCGAGGAAGCTACATCTTCGATCCTGTATTTGTTGCAGAATCTGAAAAATACTTGGCTCACGAACTGAGGGTCGTTGTTGTGAACAATTCTCTTGGGCACTCCGAAGCGATAAAGCACATGGTGCTTAATGAACTTGATCACATCCGATGACTTTACCTCGGTTAGGGAAATTGATTCAGTCCATTTCGAAAAGTAATTCGTTATAGCTAGAATAAACAGGTGCCCTTTCATTGATGGTGAAGAAAGTAGCCTGACAATGTCCATATCCCATTGCTCAAATGGCCACGATGTAGCTGTTGGGTGGAGGTATTCTAGAGCTTGATGTATAAAGTCTATGTGTATTTGGCAGGCTTTACACTTCTTGGCGTAATTAACCGCTTCTGTCATCATAACCTATTCTTCGGATTCTATTCCAGAGTTTCGGCCCTGACTGGTGTGCTCGCAAATGCCAGCATGAGCTTCTTCAAGTACATTCCGAGCTTCTCGGTTAGAGAGACAGCGAAGTAAGATTCCGTCATAAGATTTCCTATACAATGTCTGGAGCTTTGCATTATAGTAGAACCGAATAGCCCTTCTTCGGATCGCTCTGGCTTCTTTTGGATCTTCGGGTAATATGCCGTAAAGGACATAATCTATATAAGAGAATCACCAATCCCTTGGCTCTAGACTTGATTCGAAAACACCAGTCTCGTCTTCCTGTTGCTCCCCCAATTCCTCTTTGAGTTCGTCCTTTGGACAGAATAATTCTCTGCTCCCTACCGTAATTTGCTTTTCAGCATGTTTAGACAAGGCCAATGTAGCAGCTAAGGAAGCTAGTGAATCTGTATAGCTATTTCGATGGCGCTTCACGTGGCCGACATAAAAACCATCGAAACTATCGGCTATCTTAATTACTGCGTGATAATACGGCAAAAAGTCTTCATGTTTGACCTCATATTCTCCTTTAACTTGGTTTACGACCAGTTGAGAATCTCCATATGCTTCTAAATATTTGACCCCCAATTATTTAGCTATCTTTAAACCGATTAGGAGGGCATTATACTCTGCATCATTGTTGGAGAACGGACTTGTTAACGAGTAGGCTCGAGGAATGATGTGGTTGTAAGGAGAGACGAAAACAACTCCTACCTCCGCTGTCATTTTTCCCTCGGATCCCATTCGGGAGGCGCCGTCGAAGAAAAGTTGCCATACACCTTTCGCGACAATATTTGCCTCTGGAAACTCTTGCGAGTTGTCTTCTTTTAGAATCGGGCTCCATTCACCCAACTCTCCAGGAATTTTTTCGTACAACTTCGAGGATGCCGGGATTGGGTGCTCGGCTAGGAAATCAGCTACGGCCTGTCCCTTAATGGATTTTTGTGGGACAAAATGCATATCGTATTGTGATAACAAAATAGCCCAATTGGATAGCCTTGAATTCAACAACCCAGGTTTAGTCATTAGTATTCTCAGGGGGTTAACTCTCGATAAAACGTGAATGGTTTATCCAACTAAGTTGTGTCACATTTTTTGTGCTGCAAACACTAAAGCTAAACATTCCTTCTCCATAGGGTTATATTGGTGCTCTGCCCCGATCATCATTCTGCTGTGGTAATAAATAGCTTGTTCGTGACCCGACTCATTCTTCTGCGCTAACATGGCTCCCAAGGAGTGGACCATAGCCCTCACAGATAGCAGGAAAGGTATTTCCGAAACTGGGACTACGAGCACTGGTGGTTTCATGAGGTATTGTTTGATTTCCTTGAAGGCCTTTTGGCATGCGTCATCCCAAATAAATGACGCTCCTTTCCTCATTAACTTAGTAAAGGGCTGACATTTACCGGACAAATTTGATATGAATCTGTGAATGTATGCCAACCTACCTTACAGTCCCCTTAATTCTTTGAGGTTGCGGGGAGGTGGCATATCTTGGATAGCCTTAATCTTATCCGGATCGAGATAAATTCTTTTGGAAGTTACGACGAAGCTGAGGAACTTTCCACTGGAGACCCTAGAAAAGATTTAGTCGGATTCATCTTGAGTTGGTGTTTCCTCATAAGGTCAAACATCGTCTTCAAATCTTGTAGGTGATCACCCTTATTCTTACTTTTAATTGCTAGGTCATCTACCTAACATTCCACTGTCTTCCGTAGATACTCTTGGAATATTACGTTCATAGCACGTTGATACGTGGCACCTGCATTCTTCGGGCCAAAGGGCATGACCGTATAGCAGTATACTCTGAGTGGTGTTCTGAAAGACGTATGCTTCTCATCATCAGGGTATATCTTTATCTGATTATACCCTAAGAACCCATCCATGAATGTCATACGTTCGTACCCACAAGTATTATCTATCATAACATCTGTAATGGGTAACAGAAATTCGTCCTTAGGGCAGGCCTCATTCAAATCCCTAAAATCAATACAAATCTGGATTTTTCTGTTCTTGGTTACAGGAACTATATTCGCGACCCAATCAGGGTGCTGTTCCTCACGAATAAAACCTTACTCGATCAACTTGTTGATTTCAACTTCAATAACTTCCATGATCTCTTGGCCGAATTTTCGTTGCGTTACTTTACTGGCTTAGCATTTGGTCGGATGTTCAGCTTATGAACCGCGACACTTGGGTCTAATTCTGGCATCTCCTCATAACTCCAGGCGAAAATGTCGATGTACTCACGAATGAGGGATATCAACTCCTCTCTCTCTCTTCCAAGGAGAGGTTCTCACTTATAAATATGTGTTTATGATTCTTTTCATCCCCCATATTTATTTGGATTACTTTATCTTCGGTTGGAGGCTCGCGCTGTTCAAACTGAATTTCCCACTTCACGTTAAGATGTTTGGTCCAGGGGTCATCTTTTATCGACGAGACTTCACCTAAGTCTTCATTTTCTTGGATCGCGGAGGCCATGTTCATGGACACTTCACGGGAGATCATGCCGACACTGACATCTGAATCCCCGCAGGACGATTCTGACGAATGATCGAGTTGCCTTTCTTCAGTTTTCTCAGCTGAGAAACCCTCAGGAGTGGTGATATATCCCAACCCCCTACCGATCTTCTGATAATAATCTGGTATTTTCCCCTCTCGGACAAAGGGTCGAAGAATTGTTCTTCTTCCCTTCCCAAAGTTCAACCTCCTGCCTTTGGCTAGGTTATACCCTATTTTTTTTATTAGTTTATGAGAATTTTCATCATAATGGAAGAACTCGGGATTTTCCTGTTCTTCTTCAGAATCTAAGCATTTCTTTTTGTTGTTGTGACTTGCCCTTCCGAATATTATGGATTTCTGAGTTCCGTCCTTAGGAGGAACTTCAAAAATGGCCTTGTTGGCACTTTCATCGTCATCACTCAATTTGTGAAAGGACGATCGGATAGGTGCTTTGAAAGAAGCCAGAGAGCATATTTTATCTAAACAATCGATGAACGCATCAGTGCTAGTACTTGAGGGTCTAAGCTTTTATTTATCACCCATTCACCATCAGAGTGAACAGTGTTATTTACATCAAGGCCTTCAAGGCTTATCACAATGGGCTCACCGTCTCAAATTACATCGTCGGATTCCGAATTTTCAGATCCTGATTCTGTGTCGGCTTCATCACCATTATCAAAGGCGTCTGGAGCAGGCTAATCTGAAGCATCGAACGCATCTTGATATAGCAATGCGTCAGTAAAGTAGTTTTTGACTCCTTTAAAGGGTTGCTTTTTCGCAACCAGCGTTTTTATGTTCCCGTATTTATCATCATATTTCATGCATTGATGTAACATGGACGACACAATGAGGCTATTATGGATCCAGGGTCTCCCCAGTAGCAGATTGTAAGACGTGTTGGTATCTGTCACATAGCACGTGATTTCCATCTTCAGGTCGTTGATTTGGCACTTAAGCTTTATCTTGCCCAATGGTCTACTACCATTGGCTTTGAATCCAAAGATAGTAGTACTGGTCGCTGCTAACCTGTTCATTGGGATTCCAAGATATCGTAGCATCCTCCGTGGCATGATGCTTAAGGCTGAGCCTGGATCAACTTGAATGCGATCGATCTCCGCTGATCCTATGTATCATTTGTAATACAAAGGGCGGTGATACTTATTGCTTCTAACTTACATGTCTTCCGGAGAGAAAGTGATGCAAGGGATGTTTTTACCAGAGGTCTGGTGACATGTCGCGCAAAAAGATTCTTCCTTCTCAACCGTTTCTGGTATATGCACCAGGAATACCTCTGAATCTTGCAGAGCCTCTCTCAATGCTTCTCTAGTTGATTTAGAAAGCTTCAGGAGCTCATACAAGGTTATTCTTGTGGGAATATTAGCTAACTGCGTTAAGATGTCGAATCAAAACGACTTCTGTAAATATTCCGCAGGCTTTTTCCCTTTTCTCTTCAGAGATTTGTCAAACTTAAGCTCTTTTTGTTTGATTTTCTCTAGAAGTGGCCGGGATTCTGCGGTCTATCCATAATTCTTCAAGTAATCTTTTCTCGAACGGGTCCCAGAGGGAGGTAGATCCGCGTTAGCCACCAGAGAGTCTCCGATTTCTTCTTCTAAATCTGTTAAAGTAGGAATGCTCTTGTCATCTTCGGGAATTATGGAGACGATATTAGAAGTTAGGATCTTCCCTTTTCGCTTTCTTCTAGACGAATGGAAAGTCCATTGTTCATCATTAAGGAAATCTGGATGCACCCATATTATCTCCCCTCTATCAGTTTCAAAGGGAGATAATCTTTGCTCCTGCTGTTGATGCGGATCAAAATTCACGACCTGCATCATGTCTCTAGAAATGGGTTGCACTCCATTTTGAACTGTTGACTCTATCCAGTCAAGTGCTTTACCAAACCTGAAAGTCACCATGTTCGCGGTCACATTTTTTTGGTGCTCCTAGAGCTTGATGACCTTAGCATCTGCTAAGACTTGAATTTTATCCTTGAGAACGTAACAGTTCTGAGTAGGGTGGTTAATAATCCTATGGTAGACACAGTAATTAGGATCATTAACTCCCCCTGCTTCCTCCGAACGTTTGGACTCGGGCAGCTTCAGCATCTTCTTAGTCATGAGGAGGTTGAAGATGGTTTTCGTATGCTCATCCTTGAAAGAATATTATTTTTGAGGCACACGTGACTGAGGAGGGAGCTTCAGAGAAGACTTTGCGGGCTGCAGAGTATCAGCCACCATTGTTTCCTTCCCCTTATATCCTTGGGATCGAGGCATATGGTTGTTGTCATTATTTCGCCTCTGTTTCTCCTCGCCTCCTTCTTCTTCAAGTCTTTGCGTTATTTCCTCAGCCTCTTCAACTTGTAGGGCGAGATCCTTCCAAGTCGAGGACTTCACTGCTATCATCCTGGCTCGAACCTTAGTCGAGAGATTATGTCGACAGGTTTCTACGAAGGTCTTCTCTGGCATCCCTTGTGGGCATCTGAGAGAATCATTCCGGAACTTTTTAATAAAGTCCCGAGCTGACTCCCCCTTCTTCGGTTTAGTGGCCAGAAGCGCTGGCATTGATACTTCCATATCGTCTTCATAAAACCTAGTCAGGAAGGCTTTTTCCATATCGTTCCATGAATTGATGGTTCTCGGTTCCAGTCTTCGGAACCATTCAAATACTAGTCCTGTCAAATTACTAACAAATACCCATGTAATGATGGGGTCGTTTCCAGCTAAATGCCCAATTTGCGACTTGAAATAGTAAAGGTGCTGATTCGGTGACCCTTTACCATCAAAAGATTTGAGCTTCAATGGCTTGTAACTTTATAGGAACGGCATACTTTCCCATTCCACCGGATATGGCCTTATAACACCCAACTCTTGGAAATCACTCTTATGCATGAGGGCATTCAGTTGATTTTGGAAACTCTCTAGTCAGACAGCATTCGCGTTTCCTTCCCCATGCGTGGAGCGATTGTCATCATCTTCATGATGTTCTTCTTCTTCTACATTTATGTGAAGAGTATGACCCTCTTCTTCCGCCCTCTTTCCCTTAACAGTTTTTGAGTCATGGGGTGGCGTC